>NC_069399.1:140184242-140196742 GCF_026875155.1 Cherax quadricarinatus | reverse complement strand
CAGTGTGGGACTGAGCACACCTCCCTGTGGGGTTCCTAATTCAAAGTCTTTAGTTACACTTCTATGTCCCTGGAACAACACAGACGATTTTCTGTTGGACAGGTAACCTTTAATCCAGCGGAGAAGCCATCCTCCAACATCCATTCTGGCAAGTTCACTAATGATTACATGTCGGTTGGCTACATCGAAAGCGTCGACTGCAAGATGTATAAGAATTGCCATTGGCACCACAGACTGGGCATTCGGCTATAGATCTGCAATATTTTGCTGGGTGGCCAAATTGCCAGCAATTCCTACACTGTTGCGGTGTAGGGATCACCTTCCGAACTTGTAACCGATGTCCTGCTACATAAACAGAGGATGGGAGTTCATGGCTGTCAAAAGTTAAACGAGCCACATTGCAAGGGTATCGTCTTCGCCCGTGGGCAGGAAGAACATAAGTGTCTAACTTGAGAATTGGAAGATCTTGGAGTTCCAGCTGTTCGAGAATGTTATTGCCATATGTCTGGAAATTCTGTTGGACTATGGTATGGAGCAGAATAACAGTACCACTACAAGAATTGAGGGAATGATGTTTTCGATAGTGATAGGAATAGTATTGATATGTGAAAGAGAAAGATCATGAGCTTGGATAGAATTCTGGACTGTGATGATGCGCGTACCACTCTTAAGAGCATGAAAGGAAATATCTCTACCAACGTGGCGTAGGAGCACTTTGCCAATACTATGGTCCGAAAGATAGGCAATAGAAGAAGTCGGTCGTAAAGTAAAGAATTTAGTCCATTGTGTGGTCTAAAACTGAGTGTGGACAGGGAGTGCATGATGTGTCGGTCTTTTCCAAGTAGAATGGGAAGGTAATGAAGTAACATCATCAGGAGATTGTCGTTGGCATTTAGAAGTGGGACCAGAATCGGTCCGACATGAGACAGGCTGGCGATTTGAAAATCGTCGCACCATAGAGGGAGAGGCCGGAAGCATAGTCAAAGGAGAGTGGAGGTCAGACAAATCAAAGGAGTCAGTGGAAGCCCCGGTACCTGAAGCAGGTGAGGAAACAGCACCAGCAAGAGGTACAGGGGCCTTAGGAGTGTCCAAAGAGTGGCCAAAAGATGAGGCGAGGTCAGAACAGGGTGCGGTAACAATAAGGGGCCCGGGGGTAGCGGGGTCATGGATTTGGGACTCCATGGTTAGGTTACTTCTTTCTTTTTGTTTTTAAGAAAAAAGAAAGAAGAAAAGAAAATAAAAATAAAAAAAGAATAAAAAAAAGGGGGGACTGGGGAGGGATAGTTCCTAGGAGGAATGAAAGGGCCAGAAATTTCCGTCTGCCCCCAAGAGGACCTCAGCACCGCAAGTAGTGCAGATGCAGCATGGAATCCGTGCCATACCCTACCCTTCATGCCAGTAAACCAGCAATCTGGGATAGCAACCTCACATCCGCCGAGCTACCTCAGTGGACAAAAGAGAGGGCGGCCGGATATCCACCACAAAGCATACCTCCTTCGGCCACCACCCCCAGAATCTGAAAGGTGGCTTCCAGAGATACACCCGTCGCCTGAAAGACACCCAAAGGGATACCGGAGAGGGATCGGGACATCCCCAGGTGATCCAGATCCACAGCTAACTACGCCACCGCCAAGAACCTCAACGGAATGGGATGGACCCCGGTACCTTTCCCCCTACCTATGAACTAGTGTGCCTCTGGGAAAAATCCCGAAGGCCAAAAGGTAAAGGGCAAAAGGGAGGGGTGGGGAGGAGGAGGAGGAAAGGAAAAAGGGGAGGATGGGATAGGGAAGGGGGGATTGGGGGGTAATTAGGTTCGGTCTGAGGAAGGGGACCGACAGGTCTAATTCCTCAGACCAAGAGCCTCTTCACCACGCCAAGGAGCCCCCCTTGAAGAGGAAGATCTTCTAAAGCCCGATTGATAGCTATGAAGAATGTTGTTGTCATTAAGGTACTTAACTACTTGAGAGTACACCGCCCTCTCTAGAATTTTGGATATTATACTGAGTATACTAACAGGCCTATAGTTGCTGACATCAGACCTACTATTTTTCTTGAAGATAGGAGTAACTCTGGCCTTGGTATTAGTGGTGATTGATAGATTTATTATGTGAGCAATAGGGATTGACAGTTCAGAAGCACCATCTTTTAGGAACTTAGACGGGATGTTATCAGGGCCTGTGCTCTTAGTTGGGTTTAACCTGCTTAGTTCTTTTTGAATAAAGTCATGAGATACACTTACTAGTTGACAACTGTTTGGGGTTACCCCTTTATTGGTATAGTATGTTTGAAACTTATCAGCGTCTGTGTTAAAGGTATTTGATGCAGCTGGTAGTTTACTTACTAGTGTTGATGCAACAGATGTGTAGTAGGAATTAAAGCAATTTGCCACCTTAGATGTTTCGTGGCATACCTCATTATCGATAGTGAGTACTATGTTAGACCTATCTACTGGCTTATGGCTATACCCCAACTGTTTTAGTTGTTGCCAGAGCTTTCTGGGGTTATGCTTATACTTTTCAATTTTTGAGCAATATTTGTATAGTTAACCTTACGGGAGCTAGTCACTTGTTGCCCTATACTATCTCTCTTTGTTGATCAGTTGCTTTGCCTTTACTAGCAACTTTACTCTGAATATTGTCTTTTAAACATTTTCCTGAAGCATCCTAGTAATATCTGCTGTTTTCAACCCTAGTACTGCAGCTTGATTGTTTCCCACAAACACCCATACCTCTATAATCTATCAGTTTAAAGTCCTAGACAAGTCATCAATTACCTCCTCAGTCGAATTGGCTAATGCAGCCACTCCAACCGCAGAGAGATGAACCCCATCCCTTGCATACATATCACGTTTGCCATAGAATTTGTCCTGGTTATCAGTGAATGGGATTGCAAGTTCCTTGCAGTACCTGTCTAGCCAACAACTTATACCAGTTGCCCTAGACATCCATTCATTGCCCACTCCCTTTCTAGGCATGATGGTACATATGATTAGGATCCCTCCTTTAGATCTGACTACTTCATTGGCTGACCTGTACTTACTCAGTAGCTCCTGTCTCCTGCCCTTCCCAATGTCATTACCACCAGCACATATTATCCAACCTGCTGGCTATGTCACCAACACCAGCTCCTGGGAGGCACACCCTCTGTCTGACCTTCCTATCTTAGTTACAAAAAGCACGATCCATATATCTTACCTGAGAATCTGACACAATCAGAATATTCTTACCTTGATTAGCAGGGGAGTCAGTGGTACCTTGAACCTCACTAACCACTGAAGTACACTCGTCCTGGAGAACAGAGAGTCGATTTCCTAACTTCACATCTTCTCTATTAACCTTCCTTAACTTCCTTCTTCCTGAATTGTGAACCACTTACCACTTAAAGTGGCTGCCACTCTCACTCCTGGTGACCATTTCCTCCTTACCAGCTCCGTCCATCTCACCCTCATTCCCAAACCTATCTAGGTGAAGCTTCAGCCTCCTATTTTCCTCCTGAAGAAGCAAAACCTCCTTCAACACTTTAACCTGAGATTCTCAAACACTACAGCAAGCCATGGTGCTTGGTAACACCCCGACTTCTCTCATCTTCATTAATCAGTCGATCAGAGGCTGCTTAACTTGCAGACCTGCTACCAATATGGGTATGCACTAACCTGAAATTACCCTAGTGGGTTTACAGTTTCCGTTTTATTTTGATTTTAATAATAAAAGGACCTGAAATTAGGTATTGCAGGCATGGAGACCCGACTTAGCCAGAGTTACCTCCGTCACGGTTTCAAGGATCGGCGGTAGCACCAGGGAGGCCACAAGAACCGTAGCGTTCTATGGCAAACCATATTACAACTACCCTTTCTCTCTGCAAATGGTTTCCATGGTCACGATGCCTGAAATATCTGGTATCCATCAGCAGAAGCCAAAGGCTTCCAGTTACTTGGGTTCTCCGCAGAACAGTATCCCATTTCGGGCACTTGTGCCTGCATGAATAACCTTTTTGTAATTTCCCATCCATGTTTATACATTCTAATTAAAAATCTTTAAACTGTAATAGTCGGTTGCTTTTCTGTCTTTTTTCATTTGTTTTGGTTTTCATTTTTCCTTTTGCTCTGTGCTTGATGAACCATTTGATGGGAGTGTGTACACTTTCCTACTCCAGATATACGTGTTTGCCCATTTTTTTAATTACTTTTTGGCAGTCTTGATGCACCAAGATTTTTTGTTCTTCTCGACTGATAGGTCGTGTATTATGGTTATCTCTGAAGACTTCATTTTCACGTCCTTCCTTGTATTTAGCAACTGTTTCTTAAGCCCAGCCCTGCTCTGCCTTGACAAAAAAACTGAAAGATAGACTGCAAATCACCCAGAACAAAATCGTAAGATTCATCCTGGGGCTGGGACCAAGAGAACATGTAGGCCAGGATGAATTACAGCAGATGGATATGCTGAATGTTGAAGACAGAGTAAAACAACTGAAGCTAAATCATGTTTATAAAATTGCTCACGAACAGTGTCCAGAATATCTTGCTGTCAATTTTGTCAAGGTTGGGAACCGCAGCAATCATAGTACTAGGGGAGAGAGCACAACTTGTTGTACCCACAGTCAGTGGCCAGGCTTCAAACCCCTTTTATTGTACAGCAATAAGGAATGGAACAGACTACCCACAAAGGCCAAGGCCAGTCATAGCTTTAACCAGTTCAAGAAGACTGCCCAAAAAATGTCTGATGAATGAAGCAACAGAAAGGGGAGGGGAAATGATTTTCTATTTTTTAGCTAAAATACGTGTAAATTTTACCTTATCCCTAGTAATGACCCTCGTATTGTAGATATCGTAATGCCCTCGGTAGTAGATAGTTTTTAAATGACCCTCGTTTGGATAGTCTTAATGACCCTCGTGAGTAGTTAGTTTTTTTTAGTTGATAAAGTTTTTTTATCTTCTTTATGAAAAAAAAAAAATATTTAACCTTTATTTTTAAAATAAAAAGGAAAAAAGGACCCCAAGGAAATAAGTCACTCGCTGACTTTTTTTGGGTTACCCTTTGGTTCTCTAACATATGCTGCTATTTTAATGAAAATTTTCTATGTAACGTATTGTGTAACCTGAAAAATTTCTAACTTATTTAAAATTTACTTTAAAAGAGGCTTGATCAAAGGGTTTGGAGCTACCCTCTCCTTCCTAAAATGCAAACTTGGTTGCCTCCCTTTCACCCAGCCTCTGTATGATTACCATAAAATCTAGCACTTACCTGATATTTTAATTTTTTAAACCCAACCTGATGATGAGTTTGTTGTGGGCTCACTGATTATTTTATTAACTAAATTTGTATTAAATTCCTGTCGCTCCTTTTTTTTCCCCCATGTTCAGCAGTACCTTGTTTCTTGTCTCTCCCATGTTCAGCAGTACTGTTTCTTGTCTCTCCCAGGGTCAGCAGTAACCTTGTTTTTGTCTCTCCCATGTTTCAGTAGTACTTATTCTTGTCTCTTCCATTTCAGCAGTACCTTTTTTGTCTCTCCCATGTTCAGAAATACCTTATTTCTTGTCTCTCCCATGTTCAGCAGTACCTTGTTTCTTGTCTCTCTCCATTTTCCACAGCATTTTTACCCTTGGGGAATACGTTTCTTGTCTCTCCCATGTCCAGAAACCCCTTTTTTCTTGTTCTCCCATGCCCAAACAATATTTTGTTTTTTGGGTTTTGTCTCTCCCAGGTCCAGAAATCCCTTTGTTTCTTGCTTTCCCATGTCCAACAATACTTTTTTTCTTGCTCTCCCCTGTTCAGCAAAAACTTTGCTCTTGTCTCTCCAGGTTTCAGCATTTACCTTGTTCTTGTCTCCCATGTCCAGCATCCCTTTTGTTTCTTGTTTCCCCCATGTTCAGCAGTACCTTGTCTCTTGTCTCTTCCAGGGTCCACAGTACCTTGTCTCTTGTTCTCCCATGTCCAGCAGTACCTTGTTTCTTGTTTCTCCCATGTTCAGCAGTACCTTGTCTCTTGTTTTCCATGTCCAGCAGTCCCTTGTTCTTGTTTCTCCCATTTTCCAGCAGTACCTTGTCTCTTGTCTCCATGTCCAGCAGTACCTTGTCTCTTGTTTCTCCATGTCCCAGCAGTACCTTGTCTTTTTTTTCTCCCATTTTCCACAGAAACCTTGTCTCTTGTTTTTCTCCCATGTCCAGCAGTACCTTGTCTCTTGTTTCTCCCATGTCCAGCAGTAACCTTGTCTCTTGTTTTTCTCCCATGTCCAGCAGAAACCTTGTCTCTTGTTTCTCCCATATCCAGCAGTACCTTGTCTCTCCCATGCCCAGCATCCTTCCTATTGTCTCTCTCCATGCCCAGCAATACTTTGTCTATTGTCTTTCCCATGCCCAACAATACTTTTTATTGTGTCCCCCCATGCCCAACAATACTTTATCTATTGTCTCTCCATGCCCAGCAATTTTTGTCTCTTGTTTCTCCCAAGCCCAGCAATACTTTGCCCTATTGTCTCTCCCACGCCCGCAATACTTTGTGTTTTGTCTCTCCCATACCAGCAGTATCTTGTCTATTGTCTCTCCCATGCCCAGCAATACTTTGTCTAATTGTCTCCCCCCATACCCAACAATACTTGTGTAATTGTCCTCTTCCCATGCCCAGCAATACTTGTGTTTTGTCTCTGCCATGGGCACAGTACCTTGTCTCTGGTTTTTTTTCCTGTGACCAACATCATACTTTGTACATATAACTGCAAGTATGAAGGCCCCGTAAGCATTACCATACTACATGTCCCGTATTACACGTATGTATCTTGTAGTTTTCTTGCTGTCACCTTATATTTGTATTTACATCACTAGTTTTGTATCATCGTAAACACTGATATTAAAAGTAACATCTACCACTCGTACAGTTGTAATAATATTACTGTACGCCACCTCAAATTTTCTGACTCCCTCTCTTCTTTTCCTTCAACATTTGTTGAATAAAAACAAATGGAAAGTATTTGACTCCCAATTAAAAACTGGCATTTATTTTATAAATATAAAAGTAAAAACTTGGGAAGATTTATACACAGAATATACTACATAGCATGTTTTTAAAAAAATAAAAAGTACCATAAATAATTATTGCTAAAAGATAAAAATAATCTTAACATTAATCCGAAAAAATTTAGTTTCGTTGAGAATAACCAAAGAAGTACTATCACAAAATCTCTCTTGTGCAGATGAAAACCCTACTTTCCCACATCCTTCCGCTGACCCACAAACTTGTACGGGGTTTTGAGTGCTGACACTGGATAGAAGGTGGGGTTGGCGGCCCACACCTCCCCCTCACGGGAGCCATTAAACCCCTTCCACTCCTCATTTTGGGGCCAGCAGTTGAGGCACCTATCCATGTTAAGTTCGGCAAATAAAAAAGGATAAGAAATGGTATGGGATACCGCAAATGTGGAAAAAAAAAAACTCATGTACTTCGGGGCTTTATTATGTAAAGTAAAAGACACAAGTCCTAATTGACTTTTTTATTGTGGCAACTTTTTCGCTCTCCGGAGCTGCAAAGCCCTGGAGAGCAAAAACGTTCCCACAAAAAAAATGTCACTTTATTGCACTTGGTCCTTTTACTTTAATATTGTGGGGAAATTCTCCCAAACTTTATTACTTTATTAAGGAAAACGAAAAATCACCACAAAAAACACCCCCAGAAAGAAAAAGACTCGGCGGGATCAACTACCCCGTGAGAACAGGGGCCCTCGAGTACACTGAAGAAAAACACTTAAGGTCCGGGGTCCAAAACGTTCAATTGCCCCCCAAAACATAAGGGGGTTTGCCAATAGCCCCTGCCTGTTTTCAGACGGCACTGGACGGGCACCTAAAGTCATACCCCCAAACCCGAGCTGTGGTTCGTACTCAGCTTGTGTGGGGCCAGCATAACAGCCGGGTTGATCAGACTCTGATCCACCTTGGGGCCCTTCTCAAGGGGCCGGGGGGGCGTTGCCCCCCAAAAACCTTCTCAAGTAAATCCGGGTAAACGTTTCCCCGGTGACTTCTGATCCTAATACAGAAAAAAGAAAGATTAAGTTCGTCGGGAACTGCGTCCTGAACGGATCAAATTTAATTATTTTAACCAAAACTAAGCTCTTAACCAAAATATAAAGGCCCTATGCGTAGACGAAAAAAAAATGCGATGCAGATTTTCAAAAATTTTCGCAAGTGTGCCCAGGGTGTAAAAGCACACAAAATGCGTGAAAAGGAATAACAGAAAATTGGTAGAGGGACAAACTTCCTGACAAATAGAAACAAAGATAATAGTAAACGATAAATTTTCGGGCACACATGAAAACTCTTTCCCAAGGCACAGATCGCTCCCGCCTTTTCCTCACCCTATTTCGACAAGACAGAGATGTAGTTATAGCTCTGGTCTCCTTTTGGGGATGACACCTGAATTCCCATGACTGTCCTCCTCGAAGCACCACAAACCCAAGGGGACTAAACCCAAAAATCTTCGAATGGGCTCCCAAAAACAATATGAATTCAATAAAGAAAAATGTCACTATCGATAGGGAAAACTTGGGGGAAAATTAAAAACTGTATCAGGGTAACAACAAATTTAAACATACAAAAGGCGAAAAAGTAATGTAAAAACCCTGGGAGTGATAAGTCGGGGGTTCCCCTTCAAAGACCCAAAAACGTACCCTCCCATCGTTTTTAAAGTAAATGGAAATGAGAACCCTTTAAAAAATAGGGGTCCAACCCCTAGATCTCTTCAAATTGCTTTGTTCTCTCTAGCTGAAATCTGCTGTACACTAACTCCCCCTTGAAGGCAGGCGAAAATTTTCTGACCTGGAATGCAACCCAAAACTTCCCCGGACACAAAGTACGATAAGCATAAATTACGGAACGGTTTAAATCCCCTTATTTTTATTCCTTGGAAGCAGGCGAGAGAGAAATGATAAATACACAAAATCCTAGAGGGATTATACCAAAAATTGCACAAAAAAAATCATCCCTATAAGCAAAAAATCGGGGGAGATGCAACTTTTTACTAATGAAAAAAAAGGGGGCCCCCCGAGTACATGAAGGGCAACACAATAAGTGTCAGGGGCCCAAAAACGTTCACGCCTCCCCCAAACATAAGGGGGTTAACCCAAAAGACCCCCTGGGCTCTCAGAAGGCCCCTGGACGGCCCTAAAAACATACTGACCCCGCCCGCTTTTTTGACCAATTACTTCAAAAGCAGTAACAGCCTAGTTGACAAACCCGATCCACCACGGACCTTGTTCCCAAACCCAGCCGTGGGGCGTGACCCAGACCCCCTCCAGGTATACTCCAGGTAACACCCTTTTCTGAGTGGCGATAGGAAACCCCCATCACGCCCGGGGGAACAAATTTTCCCGGGCTGAGATAAATTCGTCTGGTTTAAAAATAAATGCTTGAACTGGGTGTAGTGGGAGTGGGGGAGCGAGGTCTCCGGGGCTGGACAGTGTGCCCCGGGATCCGCCAGGGCAGGCCCCCCCTCTAACATATAGCAAACCCCCCCCGCCCCACGATATGGCCACAACACACGCCTAAAATGAAAAAATTTCCCATGGGAATTTTGGGATATTTTTGGGGTATGTTGGGAAATGTTGATGGTTCCGGGTCATTTTCCCCTCTGCCTGACTCGGACCCGGCCCCTTTGGGTTTATTTCCTGAGTAGTCGTTTTCATTTGGCAAGTCAGTCGAACTTTGTACACAGCCTGAGATCAAGACTGTCCCGGAGAAAATTTTTAATGGCCAGTTGGGATGTGAGCCATGACAGTGAATGGGAAAATAAACAATTTAATTATTCTCCTGGAAAAACTCAAACTTCTCACAACACGAAAAAAAAAATAGATTTTTTTATTTTATTTTTTATTTATTTCAGGGGGAAGCGCTGGGGTTTGGGAAAGTCCCAAAAAACCCCCGGAAAAGGAAAACACAGTCCCCAGATTTTTGCTTTGGGCCCACTTCATGGATTTAAAAATTACCGGGTGGGGTAAAATTGGGGTGTCCCACTAGGGTCAGGAAATGGTGTTTTTTGCCAAAATTGATTTTTTCAGAACATAGTTTTAGCTGCCCAGAAAAACTTTTGTTCCCATAGGGGAAAAAAATCAACAACAATGATCCCAAAAGGATGAACAATGATTAAAACTCTCAAAAGGCAAAAAAGGCATATATGGGGTCAGGGTGAAGTATAGTCAGGGCGTAGTATACTCAGGCTGGTATAAAGTAGGCTGGTTTTGTATCTCACTGGTATAACATAAAAGGGTGGAGTATACCAACTGGTATATAAGTCAGGCGGTAGTTACTCAGGCTGGTAGTATCTCAGGCTGGTAGTTACTAGGCGGGGTTTAAAAGGTGAAACAACCCTTAAACATTTCCAAACACATTTAAAAAAGTAAACCACACCTTACGTGCAAACACACTCTTTAAAAGTTTTTCCCACCCTAATGCCAAACACAAATCTAAAAGTGCCAAAAACCCCTTTACCCTCCCCAAACCACTCTTAAAAGTGCCAAAACACTCTTAAAAAGGCCAAACACACTCTAACAGTCCAAACACACCTTAAAAAGTGCCAAACACCCCCTTTCCAGTCCCAAACACACTTTTTAAAAACAGTCAAACACACCCTTAACTGCCAAAACACTCTTAAAAACATGCCAAACACACTTTTTAAACATGCCAAACAACTTTTAACATTTCAAACACCCTCTTAACGTGCAAAAAAACCAAAAAACAGGGCCCACCTTTAAAAATGCCAAACACACTTTTAAACAGTGCCCCCCTTAAGTGCCAAACCCCCTCTTAGCAGGCCAGCACGTTAAGGAGGCTGCCAAATTCAGTTTTCAGAATAAATTTTTTTTTTATTAATTGGCAGGCCGACTTAGGGGAATTTTTATAGTCATAAACAATATTTTTATTTAAAAAATAAAGGGAACTTACAAAAAAAATAAAAATAAAATAATACGAAATAATCGACCTTAGTTCCATGGTTTTGGACCACCTACAGCTAGTATAACTAAAACCCTTTTACGGCGGGTAAAATTTTTTCAAAATACAATTTTTATTCCCTATTTGTTAAAATAAAGTTTAATTTTAAAATGTGAAACTTAAGTATGATATGGGTTTTTAAAACTGGACGAAGATGCAACCGAATGTAACAGTGGCAAACTTTTTACTCTCCAGGTATTATGTGAGTTATGAAGGTAGTAGCGGCAGCAGAATTAAAAAATATAATTATTACATAAAAAAAACCCCATATATAACAGAATATCGCTGTAACTTGTCATTAACCTGTCTGATAATAAAATTAAAAAAAACTATTATCTTACCCTCCAGAGCGACTCTTCTGTCGTATATTTTAGTGGAGGCCCCACGGGGTCGTGGCCCACCTCGAAATTGTTCAGTTCTTCCTGGGGGCGGTTTTGCCCTTTCCCTGGTGACGGGTCAGGTCATTAAAGGAGGTGGCCTCTACTTCGCCCACACGTTGAGTGTAGCTCCATTCTTGTTCCCAGCCTCACCCGCTTGCTCTCCCGTGACATTTTCAGGTGTATATAAGTTCATTTTTCTGTTCCCCTGAACTTTTCCAGTTTTACTAAAAATGTCTACGTTCATCACGACAGTGACATGTTTGAGCAGTAGCATCTTTCTTCGTTTATATTGCCTATGGGACCCCGGTGAATTCTTTTTCAAGTTATCTGTTCGTCCCTTAAGGGTTTTAAGCCATTTAAAAATTTTACTTTTTATTGAATCTCCGAAAGTTTTTTGCTTGAATCTTGTCATCGAAGGGGGGATTTTACTTTGGGGTAGGATGTCCTCCTCCGCGGATGTTTTTCACGTAAAAGAACTGTCCCGAGGTGGTATTTTAAATTACCCGACCTCTACCATTAGTGGAGCCATCTATCTTCCCGGAAGTTTTTTGGGTTCCTGATCCCTGCCTTTTCCTGCATTGCTGTAACTGGGTTCCCCCGGCTCTAACCCCAAAAACTTAACGTGGAAAACGCTCTAATAAAAGACCATTTTTTGGGCCCGTTTTCTCTTAAACTTTCGAAGTTGGTGGGCATCGTCCAAAGGCGTCCCCGTCATCTCTCAATATTATTCTTTTTCAAAACTGTCTCTGAAATTTATCAAATTTTGGGGTCCCCCTCTTTCGTGCATCACGGATTCCGTGAGGCAGTGGGGGTGTTTCACCGCTCTTTTTCTTGTTATTTTTTGTAAGACAGGGTCCCATCCCTCTCTGGGATTATAGCTTGGAATGTTCTTATATAGTTTTTTTGTTTTTTTATCACATCTATAATTTTTTTTGGGACTGTTATGTTATGCATTATCTTTATTTGTCCGTTTTTATTTGTTTTAAAAAATTTATAACTTGTTTAACTTGTTCGCTTCCATTGTATCAAGTTTTCTAATATTTTAACTTTGTGTTAGAAAATTTAAAATCCCGGGGTCTAACATTTCCCTAACAAGGGGGGGTTTATAATTTTACATTTTAGCTTGCGGTAAATTATAATTTTTTATTTTT
>NC_069399.1:140159553-140183742 GCF_026875155.1 Cherax quadricarinatus | reverse complement strand
TAGGCCACAAAGTCAGCATTTTAATTAAAAAAAATGGTAAGTTTTTTTTCTCATTATGCACTGCGTGCTCCAGGATTTTTTTTATATGGTGCACACTGACCACACAGACCTATTCTCTCACATGTGGGCCTACCACCTTTCTCCTGCTTGATTTGAAGCTGCTAGAATTTATAAGTATATATACGTCAAACACGGTTCCTCGTAAGACATATATATACGACTGAAACAGTCAAAGGGTTAAAAGCTACCCAAGTTCCTAGCCTCTCTCACCCTACTCGGGGATTGTTCCATGCATCCACAACACTGTTCGAAAACCAGTACTTATCAATGTCCTTTCTGAATCTAAATTTATCCAACCTAAATCCATTATTTCTGGTTTGACACTCTCAGTACTTTATTAATATCACCTTTGTTTATGCCCATCATACACTTCAGTGATATCTCCCCTCATTCTACGTCTCTCTAGAGAGTGGAGATTCAAGGCTCTATCTTCATATGGGAGACTCCTTATACAGTAAATCATTTTAGTCATTCTTCTCTGTAGGTTCTCCAATGAGTCTATATTCATCCTTTAGTAAGGAGACCAAAACTGAGCGGCATAATCCAAACGAGGCCTCACTAGTGATGTATAGAGCTGTAAAATAACTTTTGGACTTCTGTTACTTATACTTCTTGAAATAAATCCTAGTAATCTGTTAGCTTTATTGCACACACTTAGGCACTGCTGTCTTGGCTTTAGATTTCTGCTTACCATGACACTCAAGTCTTTTTCACATTCTGTATGATCAAGCTCTACTTCACCTAGTTTATAACTTCGAGGGTTATTTTCATTACCAAGGACTAGTACTTTACACTTGTCTATGTTGAACGTCATCTGCCATTTTTCAAACCAAGACATTAATTTGTCCAAATCCTCCTGGAGTTCATTGGAATTCTCCTCAGAATGAGTTATATGGCCTATTTTTGTATCATCAGCAAATTTGCTCATGTCACTTGTAATTCCTTCATCAGGTCATTAATGTAAATTATGAACAACAGAGGGCCTAAAACTGATCCTTGTGGAATGCCACTAGTGACTAAGCCTCATTCAGATTTTACCTCATTAACCCTTTCAGGGTCCGTCCCGTAGATCTACGGCTTTACGGTGAGTGTCCAAACCGTAGATCTACGCCATGAGCTCAGCTCACTCTGATAAACGTGAGTGGTACATTTGGGCCTAGATATGAGAGAATACATCTACGTGGTATGTGTGCACCACATAAAACAGATCCTGCAGCACACTGTGTATAATGAGAAAAAAAAACTGAAATCATGATTTTTCGATTAAAACAGCGACTTTGCAGTGTTTTTTCGTATGTTTTTTATAGTTGTATTTGCGATTTCTTGGTCTCATTTGATAGAATGGAAGACATATTACAGAAATAGAGATGATTTTGATTGGTTTTAGCACTGGAAATGGCTTGAAACTGAGCTCAAAGTAGCGAAATGTTAAATTTTTGCCGATATTCAAGAGTAAACAAACGACCTCACACATCTAATACATGTCAGCTGGTGGGTCTAATGTACATTCACAAATATGGTGATGATATTTATACAATTATTACAGTATTGCATAACAGTAAATCTTCTATTTTTTGGTGTGAATAAAAATTCATTATGTGAATAAAAAATCAAAATGGAATTTATTTGTAAAGCCTCAAAATGTAACTAATGAACAGAGGAAATGTTAGTTTAGTTCCAGGAATACCTACATTGTTTATTCTGGAGCCTATTTTGAAATTGGAATATTTTGAACTTTGTGTTAAATTGGCCAAATTAACAATTTCCGATCACTTTATTTTGTAGTTGAAACAGTTGATTTGGCGATTTCTTGTGCTCAATCAATAGAATAGAAGTAATACTAGTGAAATAGCTAAGAATTTGGTTGATTGGAATAATGTAATTGGCCTAAAATGGGAGTCAAAGTCGGAAAAATCGCCGACTTGTAAATATCGCTGACACATCAAAATTCGCGAGAGCATAATTTCGTCAATTTTCCACCAAATTTCGTACTTTTTGTTTTATTACCTTCACAAAAAGATTCTCTACGATTTCATAAGAAAAAATAACAATTTTTTTTTTTGAAAATTCTTGGACACTGGTGCGTGACTTCAGATTTTGGCCTTGGACCCTGAAAGGGTTAATGAAAACTCTCTGCTTTCTGTTGGTAAACCATGCTTCTCTCCATGCTAGAACTTTACCTCCTATACCATGAGCTGCCACTTCTCTTAAGATCTCTTGTGAGGTACTCTATCGAAGGCTTTACTAAAATCCAAATAAACAATATCATATTCTTTATCACTGTCTACTGCCTCAAGTGTTCTATTGAAGAACATCAGTAAATTTGTCGAGCAGGAACAACCTCTCGTGAACCCATGCTGAGATTTGTTAATCAAATTCTGCTCTTCAGGGTGACTTCTAATAATATCAGCTATAATTGATTCTAATAATTTGCCTGCTATAGACGTCAGGCTTATTGGATGGTAATTTGAAGGAATGGACTTATCCCCTGATTAGAATATATTAACCACAGTCATCTTCCACATCTCTGACTCAACACCAGTTAGGATGGACGCAATAAACATACTCGTTAATGGCTGACTAAGTTCCATCTTGCATTCATTAAGTACCCTGGAAGACACCTCGTTGGGCCCCAGGGACTTACTTTGCTTCAGCTTATCTATCTGTTTGATAACCATGTCCCTCGTGACAGTAATATTAGGTAATTTGAATTAATCAGGAACTGAATAGTTGTTAATTTCTGGAATCTCATTTACGTCTTCCTGTGTAAAAACTGACAAAAAATAGTCATTAAATAGAGAACACATTTCCAGTTTGTTATCCGTCAACTGTCCATTCCCAATTTTCAGAGGTCCTACTTTTTCCTTCACCTTCGTCCTATACACTTGAAAGAACCCTTTTGGATTAGTCTTTGATTCATTAGCAACTCTAATTTCATAGTCACGTTTAGCCTTTCTAATCCCCTTTTTTACTTCTCTTTTATGCTGAACATATTGGTCAGTAAGGTTAACCTCTCCTCTTTTGATGTGCCTATAAGTTCCCCTTTTCTCCCCTAATAGATGCTTTAGCCTCCTGTTAACCCATTTGGGATCATTATTATTTGACCTGGTTTCTCTCTGGGGAATATATATACTCTGAGCACATTGTACACTATTAAGAAAAAAAATCATAGAGGCAAATCCCTTCGTAATCATAAGTATGATCATCATCAATAAAATCATTAGCTAGATTACCCCAATCGAGATTAAACAGGTGTTCCCGAAGTCCATTATATTCGGCAGAACGAAAATCAAGGACTTTTACCATATCATTATTCTCATATTCCCAAGTAATGCTAAAATTATTGAATTTGTAATCACTTGCGCGAAGCTCCTCAGAGATCTCCAAATTATTTATGAGTGTTTCCTTATTTGACAAGTCTAGGTTGAGTAAATTATTACCTCTGGTAAGGTCTGTTACACACTGCTTCAGAAAATAGTCCTGAACTACTTTCATAAAGCCACTGGATTCCAGATTTCCAGTCAAAGAAGTCCAGTCAGTTTCACTAAAGTTAAAATCCCCTACTATCACTACGTTAATGTGTCTAGAAGCTCTTAACAGTTTCGTCCCAAAGAAATTTCCCTCTATCGTGATCCAAGCCTGGAGGTTGGTATAGTACACCTAGTATTAGTTTTTCTTGACCCTCTAAAAACTACCGAAACTGATTCTGTTACTAATCCATCTATTTTTATACCTATTATTATGCAACAATTTATATTTTCTCGTACATATAATGCAACTCCTCCCACCTTCCCATTATATCTATCCACATGGAATAACTTAAACCCTTGAATATGACACTCAGCAATCTTATCCCAACTCTTTAAATCATACCATGTTTCAGTTATTGCAGTGACATCAAAGTTCCCAGCACACGCTACCAAACGTAATTCATTAATCTTATTTCTTGCACCTCGACTGTTAGCATGAAATACATTCATATGTTTTTTCTTCTACACCTTTTTCCTGTTCACCTTTGTTTTTACACAATTTCTGTAATTATCATTACCCAGTGTTACTCCATGACAGTTATTATTAAGATTCATAATATCAAAGCCTAAGTGGTACCCCAAGTTTCGTACAGCTCCCAACTCGAACAATTATGTAAGTGTATTATTGTAAGTACTTTTGTAAGTGTATTTTTGGGGGTCTGAAATGGGCTAATCTAATTTACAGTATTCCTTATTGGAACAGATTCGTTCAGTATCGGCACTTGAACAGCCTTCTGGAATGAATTATGGCTGAAACTCAGGGTATCACTGTATATCTGTACTCATTTTGTCCATTTCTAAACCCATACCTCTAACTAATCCTAGTTTAAAGTCATCAACACCCTCGACTGAGATAACAAGAAAACCCACACCTGCCCTGAGTAAGTGAATCCCATATCTGGCATACATGTCGTTTCAGCCATGGAAGTGGTCCCTGTTGTCAGTGAATGGTACTGCAGTGTTTGTCTACCCAACAATTAATACCAGTTGTTCTGGACAACCATTCATTTCCAACACCCCTTCTTGGTAAAATGCCACATATAACAGGGTGCCCTCCCCCTTCTTCCTAAGTTATGTCTATTGCTGTCCTGTACCTTCGAACTAAATTCTCACTTCTACACTTGCCTACATCTTTGCCTCCAGCACTGAGGCAGATAATAGGATTAATCCCATCACCATTCATGATGCTGTCAAGCTGGCTGACAATATCCTCCATCCCATCCCCAGCCCCATCAGGTAGCACAGAGAATGGGTTCGATGTTTCCACAACAGTATCCTGGATCTTCGTTGTTGCTACCTCTCCATCCGTCCTCTTGATCCTTAACTTTGTCCCATTCTTTCCAGCCACTCTCCAGGTTCCTTTCTTTGCTTGAGAATTCACAGCAGGAGGATTACTACGAATCCTCTTGTTTTCCTCAGTCAGTTGCTGCATCTCAAGCTTAGCCACCCTCAGTTCCTCCTTAAGCTGCTGGTAGAGTTGCTCAGGAGAGGACATCTTGTTCAGATTCACAGAGAGCACACTAGACAAGTCTTCACAGAGTTAAATATAGGTCACCACTGGTTATGTATTTACTATATACATAGATCAAAGGTATATAATAGTGCCAAGTTGGTAAACAAGATAAATGTACAGGACTTGGTTATCTTTGAGAGGTATTGTGAGCACCAGGGCTTAATCAGTCTACATCAGAAAGGAATCATAAAGGAAGACTAGAGGGGTGGATGTAGTGAAATGAAGTATGGGAGGGACTAGCTAGTTTCTGGAGTTTATCTGGAGAGAGTTCCGGGGGTCAACGCCCCAGCGGCCCGGTCTGTGACCAGGCCTCCTTAGGTCAGTGTCCTAGGATGTGACCCACACCAGTCGACTAACACCCAGGTACCCATTTTACTGATGGGGAACATAGACAACAGGTGGAAAGAAACACGTCCAATGTTTCTACTCTGGCTGGGAATCGAACCCAGGCCCTCACCGTGTGAAGCGAGAGCGTTAACCACCAGGCCAGGGTGGTTAGTGGTCACACTTGACCATTACTACTATGGCCATTAAGCTAAGTTATATTTCCATTAGCTAGCCTCTTCCATGTTTATGTGACCATCATTACTACTACTGTATAGTACCACTACAGTGGACCCCCGTTTATCGGCCGGTTTGGTTATCGGCCAACTCAGTTATCGGCGGGTTTTTCGGCTCCCGGTTATCGGCCGTTTGCTCGGTTATCTGAGGTTTTGGACGCGTCCCTCCGCTGGCTGGGGCAGCTTGCACTTCAGTTTGGCTTTGTCTCCCTGTGGCTGAGGAGGCATCTGCTCATACATCCAGACATTTCACTTGTTTACCCTTGTTTTTAGTGGTTTTTCTTGCAGTGCAATTGTGAAATAAGTAACCATGGCTCCAAAGAAAGTTCCTAGTAAAGTTCCTGTGGTAAAGAAAGTGAGAAACACCATGGAATTTAAGCGTGAAGTGATCAAAAAGTTTGAGAGTGGTATGAAGGTGATGGAACTTGCCAAGATGTACAGCAAAAATAAATCAACGATTACATCCATCCTGCAAAGAAAGAACAAATCAGAGACGCTAATGTTGCAAAAGGAGTAGCTTTTCTAACTAAACAAAGGACACCGATAATGGAAGAGATGGAAAAGTTATTATTATTGTGGATTAAGGAAAAAGAATTAGTGGGAGACAGTGTAGTGGAGTCTACTATTTGTGAGAAGGCAAAGCAGTTGCATGAGGATCATGCAAAGAAAATGCCTGGAACAAGTGCTGCAGTTTGTGAATTTAGGGCCAGCAAAGGATGGTTTGATAGATTTAAGAAGTATAGTGGCATACGTAGTGTTGTAAGGCATGGTGAGGCTGCAAGTTCTGACAAATGTGCAGCTGAACAGTATGTTCACGAATTCCAGGACTATGTAAAGGCTGAAGGATTCGAACCCCAACAAGTTTTCAATTGTGATGAAACAGGCCTGTTTTTGGAAGAAAATGCCAAAGAGGACCTACATTACCCAGGAGGAAAAGGCACTGAAGAATAGATTGTGTGTGATGTGGAAAGCTAATCATAAGGCATGGGTCACAAGGCAAATTTTCAAAGAGTGGGTTAATGATGTGTTTTTCCCAAGTGTGAAAAAATACCTCCTGGAAAAGAAATTGCCACTCAAGTGCCTCCTGTTACTGGAGAATGCTCCTGCACATCCTCCAGATTTGCAAGACCAAGTGTTTAGGGACTTCAGCTTTATTAAAGTGAAGTTCTTGCCTCCTAACACCACTCCTCTCCTCCAGCCCATGGTGGTGAGGATGTGGAAGAGTTGGTTGAGGACCACAGGGAAGAGCTTACCACTGAAGAGCTGCAAGAGCTTCAACTTGATCAGCAACAGACTGCAGCTGAGGAACTTGCTTCAGAGGAGAAGGAGGAAGAGGGAGTGAAGGAGGTGCCTTCTTCAGAGATTAAAGAGGTGTGTGCAATGTGGACCAGGGTGCAAGCTTTTGTAGAAAAACACCACCCTGACAAAGCTGAAACAAGCCATATCTGCAACATGTTTTGTGACAAAACCCTGTCCCGCTTCAGGTAAATCTTAGAGATGCCAGAAACAGAGCACTCTGGGCAGTTATTTTGTGAGACAGGGGTCCAGTGACTCTCAAACTGGTTTTAGTGGCATTAAAAGACAGAGAAGGGAAGTAACCCCAGAGAAGGCTTTGCTATTTAAAGTCTTCATGGAGGGCGAATGATTCCCCTTCCAAACACTAACTCCTCCCTCTTTCCTATTCCCTATCTTCCAGAAGCCAGCATTAGCCTTCAATAGAGGTATGTACAGTGGACCCCCGGTTAACGATATTTTTTCATTCCAGAAGTATGTTCAGGTGCCAGTACTGACCGAATTTGTTCCCATAAGGAATATTGAGAAGTAAATTAGTCCATTTCAGACCCCCAAACATACACGTACAAACGCACTTACATAAATACACTTACATAATTGGTCGCATTGGGAGGTGATCGTTATGCGGGGGTCCACTGTAATACTTAGATAATTGTAAAAAAAAATATTTTTGTTGGGAACGAATTAATTTTATTTTCATTAATTCTTATGGGAAATATTAATTCGATTATCAGCCATTTCGGTTATCAGCCAACCTTCAGGAACAGATTGCGGCCGATAACCGGGGGTCCACTGTACTTCCATCTGGTTCCCCTATTTAAGTTTCCATTCCTATGTTCCTATTAGACTGATTAACCCTTTGATGTGCAAAATCAAGATACCCAGATGTTACACATCTAAACTTTATACAGTGGACCCCCGCATAGCGACTTTAATCCGTGCAAGAGGGCTCATTGTTATGCGAAATGATCGGTATGCGAATGAATTTTTCCCCATAAGAATTAATGGAAATCAAATTAATCCGTGCAAGACACCCAAAAGTATGAAAAAAAAATTTTTACCACATGAAATAGACATTTTCCTACACACAAAGAGAAGGATACATGCACAATAGTAGAGTAGTACATGCACAATATATATTGTGCATGTACTACTCTACTAAATGAAGAATAAATGACACTTACCTTTATTGAAGATGCAGCAATGACTGATGAGACACTGTGTCCTGGGAGTGCCTTTTCCTCCTGAGTACTGTAGGTCCTGTTTGGCATTTTCTTCCAGAACAGGCCTTATCACACTGTGTATGCCACTATGATTCTTAAATCTCTCAAACCAACCTTTGCTGGCTTTAAATTCACCAATATGAGCACTAGTTCCAGGCATTTTTCCCTGTTCACCTGGGTGTTAGTCGACTGGTGTGGGTTGCATCCTGGGAGACAAGATTAAGGACCCCAATGGAAATAAGTTAGACAGTCTTCGATGACACTGACTTTTTTGGGTTATCCTGGGTGGCAGATCCTCTGGGGTTAATTGTTTCTTGGTATTCTCAATAAGCCACACCAACAACGGTGCTACAGCAGCAGCAGCAGCAGCAGCAGCTGACAGTGCTACAGCAGCAGCAGCAGCTGACAGTGCTACAGCAGCAGCAGACGATGCTACAGCAGCAGCAGACGGTACTACAGCAGCAGCTGACGGTGGTACAGCAGCAGCAGCAGCAGCTGACAGTGCTACAGCAGCAGCAGACGATGCTACAGCAGCAGCAGACGGTACAACAGCAGCAGCTGACGGTGGTACAGCAGCAGCAGCAGCTGACAGTGCAGCAGCAGCAGCAGCAGCTGACGGTGGTACAGCAGCAGCAGCAGCTGTACCACCAATAGTAGCGATGGTTGATTGGGGTTTATTATACAACCTGGCCAGCTCGGAGACACGCACTCCACTTTCATACTTATCAATGATCTTTTTCTTCATCTCTATAGCAATTCTCACCCTTATTGCTGTAGGGTTGGCACTAGAAGCTTTCTTGGGGCCCATTGTCACTTATTTTGCAGATAAAATCACCAAAAACACTGTAATAATATGAAATGTTCCGATTGTATGCTTGGATGTTACCGCGGAGGCTGGCTGGTAAACAATGCCACTGGCGGCACCTGTGAGGCTGGCTAAGGGCGCACATTGGACGCGTCTCGGACGAAGAACGGTGAGCGGGTTTTCGAGCGGTATGCGAGGCAAAATTTTTGCGATAAAAGCGAGCGGTATGCGGATTGAACGTTATGTGATGCGTACGGTATGCGGGGGTCCACTGTATTCACTATTGTTGTCTTTCGTAATTTTTTTTTTATTTTTACTTTACGTAGATGTTTCATTTTGTCAACGTTTTGAAATGTGGTAATTTTTATCTTGGGCTCTATATTTTATTTCAGTCCACTTTTATTTGTAACAGATACTTTAGTATCACATAGGTGATCATGCATCATAATTAGTGGATGAAATACAGTGGACCCCCGCATACCGTTGGCATTACATAACGTTAAATCCGCATACCGATACATTTTATCGCTAAGATTTTGCCTCGCATACCGCTAAAAAACCCGCTCAACACTATTCGTCCGAGACGCGTCTAATGTGCGGCCTGAGCCAGCCTCACATGTTCCACCGGTGGCATTGTTTACAAGCCAGCCTCCGCGGTAACATCCAAGCATACAATCAGAACATTTCGTATTATTACAGCATTTTTGGTGATTTTATCTGCAAAATAAGTGACCATGGGCCCCAAGAAAACTTCTAATGCCAACCATGTGGTAAAAAGGGTGAGAAATATTATCGAAATACTGTGGTAACATGGTCAACTGCTGATACTGCTGCTGCTGTAGCACTGTCAGCTGCTGCTGCTGCTGCTGTAGCACCATCAGCTGATGCTGCTGCTGTACCACCGTCAACTGCTGCTGCTGCTGTAGTACCATCTGCTGCTGCTGTAGCACCGTCTGCTGCTGCTGTAGCACTGTCAGCTGCTGCTGTAGCACTGTCAGCTGCTGCTGTACCAGTCAGCTGCTGCTGTAGCACTGTCAGCTGCTGCTGCTGCTGCTGTAGCAGTGTCAGCTGCTGCTGCTGCTGTAGCACCGTCAGCTGCTGCTGCTGCTGTACCACCGTCAGCTGCTGCTGCTGCTGTAGTACCATCTGCTGCTGCTGTAGCATCGTCTGCTGCTGCTGTAGCACTGTCAGCTGCTGCTGTAGCACTGTCAGCTGCTGCTGTAGCACTGTCAGCTGCTGCTGCTGCTGCTGTAGCACTGTCAGCTGCTGCTGCTGCTGTAGCACTGTCAGCTGCTGCTGCTGCACTGTCAGCTGCTGCTGCTGTAGCACTGTCAGCTGCTGCTGCTGCTGTAGCACCGTCAGCTGCTGCTGCTGCTGTACCTCCGTCAGCTGCTGCTGCTGTAGTACCGTCTGTTGCTGCTGTAGCATCGTCTGCTGCTGCTGTAGCACTGTCAGCTGCTGCTGTAGCACTGTCAGCTGCTGCTGTAGCACTGTCAGCTGCTGCTGTAGCACTGTCAGCTGCTGCTGCTGCTGCTGTAACACTTTCAGCTGCTGCTGCTGCTGCTGTAGCACCGTTGTTGGTGTGGCTTATTGAGAATACCAAGAAACAATTAACCCCAGAGGGTTAGCCACCCAGGATAACCCAAAAAAGTCAGTGTCATCGAAGACTGTCTAACTTATTCCATTGGGTCCTTAATCTTGTCTCCCAGGATGCAACCCACACAGTCGACTAACACCCAGGTGAACAGGGAAAAACGTCTCTGAACTAGTGCTCATATTGGTGAATTTAAAGCCAGCAAAGGTTGGTTTGAGAGATTAAGAATCGTAGTGGCATTACAGTGTGATAAGGCCTGTTCTGGAAGAAAGGCCAAACAGGACCTACAGTACTCAGGAGGAAAAGGCACTCCCAGGACACAGTGTCTAATCAGTCATTGCTGCATCTTCAATAAAGGTAAGTGTCATTTATTCTTGATTTAGTAGAGTTGTACATTATTTTTTTTATTATCACACTGGCCGATTCCCACCAAGGCAGGGTGGCCCGAAAAAGAAAAACTTTCACCATCATTCACTCCATCACTGTCTTGCCAGAAGGGTGCTTTACACTACAGTTTTTAAACTGCAACATTAACACCCCTCCTTCAGAGTGCAGGCACTGTACTTCCCATCTCCAGGACTCAAGTCCGGCCTGCCGGTTTCCTTGAACCCCTTCATAAATGTTACTTTGCTCACACTCCAACAGCACGTCAAGTATTAAAAACCATTTGTCTCCATTCACTCCTATCAAACACGCTCACGTATGCCTGCTGGAAGTCCAAGCCCCTCGCACACAAAACCTCCTTTACCCCTCCCTCCAACCTTTCCTAGGCCGACCCCTACCCCGCCTTCCTTCCACTACAGACTGATACACTCTTGAAGTTATTCTGTTTCGCTCCATTCTCTCCACATGTCCGAACCACCTCAACAACCCTTCCTCAGCCCTCTGGACAACAGTTTTGGTAATCCCGCACCTCCTCCTAACTTCCAAACTACGAATTCTCTGCATTATATTCACACCACACATTGCTCTCAGACATGACATCTCCACTGCCTCCAGCCTTCTCCTCACTGCAACATTCATCACCCATGCTTCACACCCATATAAGAGCGTTGCTAAAACTATACTCTCATACATTCCCTTCTTTGCCTCCAAGGACAAAGTTCTTTGTCTCCACAGACTCCTAAGTGCACCACTCACCCTTTTCCCCCCATCAATTCTATGATTCACCTCATCTTTCATAGACCATCCGCTGACACGTCCACTCCCAAATATCTGAATACATTCACCTCCTCCATACTCTCTCCCTCCAATCTGATATCCAATCTTTCATCACCTAATCTTTTTGTTATCCTCATAACCTTACTCTTTCCTGTATTCACTTTCAATTTTCTTCTTTTTGCACACCCTACCAAATTCATCCACCAATCTCTGCAACTTCTCTTCAGAATCTCCCAAGAGCACAGTGTCATCAGCAAAGAGCAACTGTGACAACTCCCACTTTATGGTGTGATTCTTTCTCTTTTAACTCCACGCCTCTTGCCAAGACCCTCGCATTTACTTCTCTTACAACCCATCTATAAATATATTAAACAACCACGGTGACATCACACATCCTTGTCTAAGGCCTACTTTTACTGGGAAATAATTTCCCTCTTTCCTACATACTCTAACTTGAGCCTCACTATCCTCGTAAAAACTCTTCACTGCTTTCAGTAACCTACCTCCTGCACCATATACACCTGCAACATCTGCCACATTGCCCCCTATCCACCCTGTCATACGCCTTTTCCAAACCTAAATGCCACAAAGACCTCTTTAGCCTTATCTAAATACTGTTCACTTATATGTTTCACTGTAAACACTTGGTCCACACACCCCTACACTTTCCTAAAGCCTCCTTGTTCATACTGCTATCCTATTCTCCGTCTTACTCTTAATTCTTTCAATAATAACTCTACCATACACTTTGACAGGTATACTCAACAGACTTATCCCGTATAATTTTTGCACTCTCTTTTATCCCTTGCCTTTATACAAAGGAACTATGCATGCTCTCTGCCAATCCCTTGGTACCTTACTCTCTTCCATACATTTATTAAATAATTGCACCAACCACTCCAAAACTATATCCCCACTGCTTTTAACATTTCTATCTTTATCCCATCAATCCCGTGCTGCTTACCCCCTTTCATTTTACCTACTGCCTCACGAACTTCCCCCACTCTCACAACTGGCTCTTCCTCACTCTACAAGATGTTGTTCCTCCTTGCCCTTTACACAAAATCACAGCTTCCCTATCTTCATCGACATTTAACAATTCCTCAAAATATTCCCTCATCTTCCCAATACCTCTAACTCTCCATTTAATAACTCTCCTCTCCTATTTTTAACTGACAAATCCATTTGTTCTCTAGGCTTTCTTAACTTGTTAATCTCACTCCAAAACTTTTTCTTTATTTTCAAACAAAATTTGTTGATAACATCTCACCCACTCTCTCATTTGCTCTCTTTTTACATTGCTTCACCACTCTCTTAACCTCTCTCTTTTTCTCCATATACTCTTCCCTCCTTACATCACTTCTACTTTGTAAAAACTTTCATATGCTAACTTTTTCTCCCTTACTACTCTCTTCACATCATCATTCCACCAATCGCTCCTCTTCCCTCCCGCACCCACTTTCCTGTAACCACAAACTTCTGCTGAACACTCTAACACTACATTTTTAAACCTACCCAATACCTCTTCGACCCCATTGCCTATGCTCTCATTAGCCCATCTATCCTCCAATAGCTGTTTAGTACATGTTTAGTGCATGTACTAGTACATGTTTAGTGCATGTTTAGTACATGCACAATATATATTGTGCATGTACTACTCTACTATTGTGCATGTATCCTTCTTTTTGTGTGTAGGAAAATGTATATTTCATGTGGTAAAATTTTTTTTTTCATACTTTTGGGTGTCTTGCATGGATTAATTTGATTTCCATTATTTCTTATGGGGAAAATTCATTCGCATAACGATAATTTTGCATAACAATGAGCTCTCAGGAACGGATTAATATCGTTATGCGGAGGTCCACTGTATAATGTTGCTAGCATTTTGACTAGGTAATTGATTTAGAAAGTCATCCATATCTATTAGAGACATGTTAATACAGTATGGTATACATTTTTCAATTTTGTATGAAGTTCACACATCAGTAGAGCCTATTTTTAGACATTTTTCATATATTTTAATATGGTATGTAATTTAAAGCATGGTACATATATACAAATAGATTGGCATTTTTCTCATTGTAATTATTTCCCACCTAGGTAGTAGGTTGGTAGACAGCAGCTGCCCAGGGAGGTACTACTGTCCTGCCAAGTGAGTGTAAAACGAAAGCCTGTAATTGTTTTACATGATGGTAGGATTGCTGGTGTCCTTTTTTCTGTCTCATGAACATGCAAGATTTCAGGTACATCTTGCTACTTCTACTTCTACTTACGTCACACTACACATACATGTACAAGCATATATATACATACCCCTCTGGGTTTTCTTCTATTTTCTTTCTAGTTCTTTTTTTTTTTTTTTTTTTTTTTTTTTCAACAAGTCGGCCGTCTCCCACCGAGGCAGGGTGACCCAAAAAAGAAAGAAAATCCCCAAAAAGAAAATACTTTCATCATCATTCAACACTTTCACCACACTCGCACCTTATCGCTGTTTTTGCAGAGGTGCTCAGAATACAACAGTCTAGAAGCATACACATATAAAGATACACAACATATCCCTCCACACTGCCAATATCCCAAACCCCTCCTTTAAAGTGCAGGCATTGTACTTCCCATTTCCAGGACTCAAGTCCGACTATATGAAAATAACCGGTTTCCCTGAATCCCTTCACTAAATATTACCCTGCTCACACTCCAACAGATCGTCAGGTCCCAAGTACCATTCGTCTCCATTCACTCCTATCTAACACGCTCACGCACGCTTGCTGGAAGTCCAAGCCCCTTACCCACAAAACCTCCTTTACCCCTCTCTCCAACCCTTTCGAGGACGACCCCTACCCGCCTTCCTTCCCCTATAGATTTATATGCTTTCCATGTCATTCTACTTTGATCCATTCTCTCTAAATGACCAAACCACCTCAACAACCCCTCTTCTGCACTCTGACTAATACTTTTATTAACTCCACACCTTCTCCTAATTTCCACACTCCGAATTTTCTGCATAATATTTACACCACACATTGCCCTTGTTTATTTCCTCTTACCTCCGTGGAGAAGTGGAACAGAATTCTTTCTCCATAAGCCATGCGTGCCATTAGAGTCAACTAAAGTGCCGGGAGGAAGGGGCTAGTAACCCCTTCTCCTGTATAAATTACTAAATTTAAAAAGAGAGACTTTTGTTTTTCTTTTTGGGCCACCCTGCCTTGGTGGGATACGGCCGGTTTGATGAAAAAAAAAAATTATTTCCCAATTGTCAGCATTGTGTTTGTCGTAAAATATTCTTATCTGCCTCAGCTAGGCTGAAATACCATACGATACAGTATGAACAGATTTAAAAATATTACTGAGATGACCTTAAACATACAGTACATATGTTGTAATATAACTGCGATAATTTAATATGGAAACAATTTACAGTCTACTCCTTGTAAGTCAGGCACATCACATGGCAGATACTGCAGGTGTTCTTTATGTTAAGAAGTTATGTTATTAACAAAAGAAGTTCTAGTTTACAGATCTTGAGTGATGATTTTGCTGAACATTGGCTTCACTTTTGATTGGCTTCAAAAAGTGCAATAGAAGCTTGAACCACCATTACTGGTATGATACTTGATGAATTCCTAAAAATTTTCATCACTGCTGTACCCTACCATTATTATTGTTATTTAAGTTGCAGATATGTCTATTTGTCATCTACACTGTTAATGATTCTGGGCTCCGTACCTTTGCCAAATTAATTAGCTAGGAGTGAATGTGGCTAAAGAACTTCGAAGGTGGAGGATGAGCATCCATGTTTGTGTGCCAGAGTGAGTGGGTTTCCAGGTATGACCTCCAGCACTCCTTTTACTGGTGAGCTACTTTGATCAGACCAGGTCATCATTGCTGAGAGCAGGAAGTAGAATAGAACGATTTCAATTTTTACATTTAAACAGGTGAAGGAGGGGAAGTGTTACAATTATCTGCTGAGTTTGAATATTTGCGCGTTTATATCGTACGCGTAGATATTAACACTGCCTGACCATCAGTCTCCAAGAGCTGCTTCCTGATGCACCACCATTCCATCTCAGGTACCGGTTTGCGGAGATTTACTATCGCCGAGGAGAATCTACACACAAGGGCCGGAGTTCGCCTGCCCGGGTTGAAACCACTGTACTATTTCTCCCAGATGTTTGGAACGTTTGCCCAGCCAAACTGGAGTGGGATGGTCTCCACCTCAACTATAAGCGGCAGCTGGACAAGAAGCTCTCCTCCTCGGCAGGATTCCAGCAGCAGCCCGAGGATCAGGAGGGGGAGGAGGAGGAAGACAAGGCACTCACCCGACCTTTTTCTTCTCTACGGTTTACTCTCCTTTTGCAGACCATCTCCCTGTGCTTTATCCTAGTTATCTGTGCTGCAGTCACAACTTTTAAGACATCAGATTCTTAGTCATTCACTAGATGGTAAAGATGGTGATGGCAAGGTTACTTGTTTTGTGAACTCCATTCTGGGACTCGCTAGTTGAGAGACTGGTGGAGAGAGAGCAGTCTAGCTATGAAGTTCACTTCCCATAATACCTTACTCATCACATTCCTGGAGAGCAAATTGATTTGTAGCATCCAATAGAATTTGTCCTATTTTGCTTTTTTTTTCCATAATTTTTGCACTTATATATACATTAAAGTTACTAGATTACTGATCTCCTTTTTTATTTATTCTAGATATGGTTGTGCAGTAAGGTAGTGTGGGAGTCTTATTATTTTTATTTTATTATTTTAATTGTTTTTATTCAATGATGGGTCTTCTCTCCAATAATTAGCAATGAATATGAAATACCACTGACCACTGAAAAGTGGTGTTAAAAATTTGGCTGCAGCCAGGTTTCTTGGAGGTCAGGGAAGGTGAAAGGTCACTTACCCAAGGGTCTTGGTGATCTTGAGTGTGTGACCTCAGGTGGACACAATCATCCATCTGTCCATTCTCAACTCTCATTCATTACCATATCAATCAACCACCACCAACCTTTTCTTGCAGACTCTACTAGCCGTTTCTGTATTTTCCATGACTTTTTTATTATTGAATTTTAGTTCCTCTGTTCATTCCATATCACCTGTTTGGATCCCACTATTGTTCCAAATTGGTCTAAAAATTACCTCTGTGTTACATATTCTCTGTTTATCATCATTAACCTCTGAATTTAGCCAGCATCGATTTATAGCTATATCAGTTACCCACCCAGTGAAGGTGTACTATTTCCCTGTTGTGTAGTTTCCTTGTATCTTCACCACAAACATGCCCTCTTAAGGTTCGAGCTGCAGTGAGTGAGGATAGGAACACATCTCATAGACCAACTTTTTCCCTGAGATTCATTGTGGCAGTCTGGTTAGGTTCTGCTGATACTGTTGAATTTCTTGAAAGGTCACCATATTACTGATAGTGTTTTTTTTTTTATATTTCTAGGAGGAAACCCCAAAGAAAAAGGATCCAAGCCACTACACCACCTTAGACCCTAAGAGCATGAAGGTAAGTTTGGTTGTCATAGGCTTGGGATGTAGGCTCTTCAGCAGGGCTTTATCAAGTCACAAACAAATCTGCCTTAGGAGAGAGGATGTGCATATACAGTGGACCCCCGCATAGCGAACTTAATCCGTGCAAGAGGGCTGGTCGTTATGCGAAATGTTTGCTATGCGAATTAATTTTCCCCATAAGAAATAATGGAAATAAAATTAATCCGTGCAAGACACCCAAAAGTATGAAAAAAAAATTTTTTTACCACAAAAAAATGTTAATTTTAGTACACACAAACTGAAAAAGGCATGCACAATTACATGACACTTACTTTTATTGAAGATCTGGTGATGATTGATGGGATGGGAGGAGGGGAGAGCATTATCTTCTTACTGTTTAGAAGGGGAATCCCCTTCCATTAGGACTTGAGGTAGCAAGTCCTTTTCTGGGGTTACTTCCCTTCTTCTTTTAATGCCACTAGGACCAGCTTGAGAGTCACTGGGACTCTGTCGCACAACAAATCTGTCCATAGAGCTCTGTACCCTCCCTTTTCCTTCAAGACTTTCCTAAAATGGGCCATAACATTGTCATTGAAATAGTCACCAGCACGGCTTGCAACAGCTGTGTCAGGGTGATTTTCATCCATTAAAGGTTTGCAGTTCAACCCACTGTGCACACATTTCCTTAATTTTTGAAGTAGGCACAATGGATTCCACAACTGGCATAGGCTTCTCAGGGTTAGCCCCAAACCCTTCAAAATCTTTCTTAATTTCCATACTAATTCTAACCCTTTTTTACCACAGGGTTGGCCCCTAGAAGCTTTTCTTGGGGCCCCATGGTCACTTATTTTCCAGAAACAGCACCGAAAAACACTGTAATAATACGAAATATTCCGAGTGTATGCTTGAATGTTTACCGCGGGAGGCTAGCTGGTAAACAATGGGACGGGCGGCACATGTGAGGCTGGCTGAGGGCCCACATTGGACGCGTCTCGGACGAAGTTCGCTGAGCGGGTTTTTGTCTACTATGCGGGGCAAAATTTCAGCGAACAAAGCGTTCGCTATGCGGATTGTTCGCTATGCAAGGCGTTCGCTATGCGGGGGTCCACTGTACAGTGGAACCTCGGGTTATGAACGCCCCACCCTGCAAATTTTTCAGGATACGAATCGTCATTCAGTCGATTTTTTGCTTCAGGATATGAAAGAAATTTCAGGATGCAAACTTTCCCCTCAAGGGAGGTTCCTTAAATAAATACTGTAAATAAATAATATATATATTTCTTTGCAAGGTTACAATGTATTTTACATATAAAATATGATTGGAGCAGAGAAAGCCATTTCATGCGGGGCATTCAGGCGAAATGCTACTTAAGATATTTAAGTCTAGACAGGGAAAAGTGTGTAGTAGGGGTTCCCAATTTTTGCTGATGTTGGTAAAAAACTACTGGCCCCTTTTTGAAGTTTGTCCTTTACTGTTTTTTTATTATTACTATTATATTTATTTTTAATAATAAAAATTATTATTATTTATTAGTGTGTGTATAGTAGGGTAGTATGTGGGGGGAAGGGCTCTGTTAGGGAAGTGTTGGGAGGGTTTTGGAGATGTGATGGTGGATTTTAAAAACCATTATTGGAGGTAAACTTACTTTAGCAGATTTTGTAAGAGAGGGACCCCAAAACCTGCTGCCCTTTTGCTTGGTAGGTTAAGGGAAACTGGGTGGGACAGACATTCCACCCACTCATTGGGATCCGTGACGTCACACATGTAGCACTGACCCTAGCAAGGGTCATGTATGTAAAACATATGGAGGGACTATGACACTCAGATAACAATAATATACAGGGGATCAGCAACTAGGGGAAAATTGGATCTCTGCCCCAGGCCCCTAAATAAAAATAATAATAATAAAATAATTATTATTTACTGAAAATAATGATTAAAAATTTACATATAAAAAATTTTTTAATACTATTTAAAAATAATAAAGTAATATAATACATAATAAAAAAAAAAAAAATTAAAATAATAGCACAGTGGCCCCCTGGTTTCTTTGTATCCTTTCCAGAAGGTTGGCCGATAACCAAAAAATAATTTTTCCATAGAATTAATGGAAATAAAATTAAAATCTGTTCCCCAGACAAAAAAATTTTTACAAAAGAATAATTTTTTTAACAATTATGTAATATTATATTACTACCTTTATTTAAGGCTAATGCTGGCTTCGGGAAAATAAGGGAAGAGGAAAAAGGGGGGGAGGGGTTAGTGTTTTTGGGAAAGGGGAATCCCCCCCCATAAAAAACTTTGGGAGCAAAGCCTTTTCTGGGGTTTCTTCTTCCCTTTGTCTTTTAATGCCCTAGGACCAGCTTGAGAGTCACGGACCCCTGTCTCCAAAAAACTGTCCCGAGTGCTGTTTCTGGCATCTCTTTAAGATTTCTTGAAGTGGACAGGATTTTGTCACTTTAAAAAGTTGCAGATATGGTTGTTTCAGCTTTGTAGGGGGGTGTTTTTTTCTACAAAAAATTGTGCCCCAGTCCACATTTCAAACACCTCTTTAACCCTTTGGGGTCGACAGGGGCCCTTTCCGAGACTGTTCTCAGGGTCGGCCAATTTTAAAAAAAAAAAAATAATTTTTTTTATGAAAGATAGAGAAACTTTTCCCGATCATAAAGGACCAAAAAATTTGAAAAATTTTTTAGAAAAATTAAGGAAATTTTGCTTTCGCGAAGTTAGCGGTTTTTCGGCGTGTTTGCGGATCGGGATTTTGCCCCCTTTGGCCCCCTTTTTTGGGCCAGTTCCATGTATGTTACAAAAAAACTGAATATTTCGCTAGAATCCATTTTTTTCTATTTAATGGTGCAGAAACCACCCCTTTACCAATTTAAATCAACTAACCAGTACAGTTGGATCAAACGCAATTATAGGCAATTATGCCAATTCACACAAAGTTAGCACAAGATGCCAATATCCCGAATAGGGTCCAGAACAAACAAGCAATAGCATTCCTGGGCAACTAAAATGACATTTCCTGACTCTGTTCTTTAGTCATGTCTCCAAAGGCCCCTTTTTACATTCTTTTTTGCTTTCATCCTTGCCAACTTTGAATATTTTATATCCTCACAAAAAATAGAAGATTTAACTGTTAAGCAGACTACATGTATTAGTGGGTAAAAAAAATGTATAATCAAATTGGCGCATTTGCAAAGAATATTAGACTCACCAGAATGACGTGTATTGGGACCGCTTGTGCATGATTTGTTTACTTTGAACTTTGGTTAAAATCGAACAATTTACTGTTCTGCTACTTTGAGCGGGGGGGGGGGGGGGGGGGGGGGGGGGGGGGGGTGGGGGGGGGGTGGGGGGGGGGGGGGGGGGGGGGGGGGTGGGATTGTTGTGAAGGTACTTTTCATTGTAAAACCAGTCAAAATCATCTCAATTTCTATGATATGCCTTCCATTCTATAAAATGAGACCAAGAAAGCTAGAATACAACAATAAATACCATACGAAAATACAGTGCAAAGTCGCTGTTTTATTACCAAAAAAACGGTCAAAGTTTTTTTTTTCTCATGCACTGTGTGCTGCAGGATTTTTTTTATACCGTGCACACTGACCACATAGACCCATTCTTTCATATGGAGGTCTAGCAGCTTTCTCCCACTAGATTTGAGGGCGCTAGAATTTAGGTGTACACTAGTACGTCAAAAACCCTGGGTCGTAAGCTGTACTAGTACGTCCGAAACCCTCAAAGGGTTAATCTCTGAAGAAGGCACCTCCTTCACTCTCTCTTCCTCCTCCTCTTAATCAAGTTCCTCAGCTGCAGTCTGTTGCTTTTCAGTGGTTAGCTCTTCCCTTTGGTCCTCCACCAACTCTTCCACATCCTCGCTACACACCTCCAACCTCAGGGACTTCCCCAGTGCCACAATAGAGTCCACAGGGTCGGCAGGGTCAGGGTCAGCCTCAAACCCATCAAAATCCCTCTCTTGGACACAATCTGGCCACAGTTTTCTCCAAGCAGAGTTCAAAGTCCTGGAAGTCACTCCCTCCCAAGCCTTACCTATAAGGCTTATGCAGTGGAGGATAGTGAAGTGATTCCTCCAGAACTGTCTTAGGGTCAACTGAGTGTCCGAGGTCACTTCAAAACACCTTTGAAACACTGCTTTTGTGTAGAGTTTTTTGAAGTTAGAAATGACCTGCTGGTCCATGGGCTGGAGGAGAGGAGTGGTGTTAGGAGGCAAGAACTTCACTGTTATGAAACTGAAGTCCCTAAACACTTGGTCTTGCAAATCTGGAGGATGTGCAGGAGCATTCTCCAGTAACAGGAGGCACTTGAGTGGCAATTTCTTTTCCAGGAGGTATTTTTTCACACTTGGAAAAAACACATCATTAACCCACTCTTTGAAAATTTGCCTTGTGACCCATGCCTTATGATTAGCTTTCCACATCACACACAATCTATTCTTCATGACATTGTTTTTCTTGAACACACTGGGATTTCCTGAGTGATACACTAGCATTATCACAGAACAAAAGAGTAAGCCTGTCTTTCATAGGCTTGTGTCCTGGCAGTACCTTTTCCTCCTGGGTAATGTAGGTCCTGTTTGGCATTTTCTTCCAAAACAGGCGTGTTTCATCACATTTGAACACTTGTTGGGGTTTGAATCCTTCAGCCTCTATGTACCCTTGGAATTCCTGCACAAATTTTTCAGGTGCACATATGTCAGAACTTGCTGCCTCACCATGCCTTACAACACTACGTATGCCACTCCGCTTCTTAAATCTCTCAAACCATCCTTTGCTGGTCATAAATTCACAAACTGCAGCACTTGTTCCGGGCATTTTCTTTGCAAGATTCTCATGCATCTGTCTTGCCTTCTCACAAATAATAGACTCCACAACACTGTCTCCCACTAATTCTTTTTCCTTAATCCACAATAATAATAACTTTTCCATCTCTTCCATTATTGGTGGCCTTTGTTTAGTTAGAAAAGTTAGTCCTTTTGCAACTTGGACCTTTGTAAATGGTCCAAGTCGGACCGAAACGTCGTCGTAAGCTTCTCTCTTTTATGTTCGGGTTATTTGTGTATCGTTCCAGTCACGGTATTGTGCCTTTTTTGGTTATTTAACATTAGCATCTTTGATTTGTTCTTTCTTTTCCAGGTTGGATGTAATTGTTGATTTATTCTTGCTGTACATCCTGGCAAGTTCCACCACCTTCATACGACTCTCAAACTTTTCCATCACTTCACGCTTAAATTCCATGGTGTTTCTCACTTTCTTTACCACAGGAACTTTCTTTGGAGCCATGGTTACTTATTTCACAGTTGCACTGCAAAAAAAAACCACTAACAACAACGGAAAACAAGTGAAATGTTTGGATGTATGAGTAGAAGCTTCCTCAGCCACTGAGAGACAAAGCCAAACTGACGCGCAAGTGGCCCCAACCGACGGATGGACACGTCCCAAACGACCGATCACCGAATTAATGGCTGATAACCGGGCGCCGAAAAACCAACTGATAACTGGGGGTCCACTGTACATGTATGTACATACTGCGTATAATTTAGTTTGACAACACTACCACCAGATAGCAGTGTCAATCAAAACAATGCTTACCAGTGCACATGTGCTTATGGAATTACCCTCGCAGTGCAAGGAATTCTCGTGATTTCCTTACATTTCGTGCAGATAATTCGCCAGATTTCTTTCTTCTAACCATGGGTTCTAAAGAAGCCCGTGCAAAGGACAGTGCCGAGAAGGAAAAGAGGATGATTTGCATGGAATTAAAGCAAGAAACCATTGATAAGCACAGACTAGGTACAAGGGTTGAGGACTTGGCGAGTAAGTACAAGCGTAGCCCCTCTACTATATGTACAAAACTAAAGCAGGAGGAGTCTACAAAGGCTTTAGCGCCAGCAAAGGGCATTACAGTAATTTCTAAGCAGTGGACCTCTGTCAATGAAAAGATGGAAAAGCTGCTGTTGACATGGTTGACGGAGAAACAGCTCACAGGAGATACGTAGTGTAGTGAGATAAACATAAAAATTGTACATAGCAGTTCTTAAGAAAAGTGTGAACTCCTGATAGGATATGCCACTATGCATTTCTTCTCCAAGGTATGTAAATGTCGTATGTACACCAGGTCTAATTCAGTTAGCCTCACAAACTCTGTTTTCTCTTATAATAACACCTCTGACGTTTTCATAGCGAGAATGCGTGACCACTCCTGACCACAATCTTCCTCCCTCTGCCGTCCATGTAATGACATATTTTATTCATTTTAGAGTGTATATCAGGTGTCTATGTTATTTTTATTGTTTATTATGTCATATTAGATGAATTGTGACAGATAAATAAGCCATAGAGTTGATATTAGGGTTATTTTGTCATGCCTCCTGAGAGCAGGAATTCAGCTGGAATGAATTAATTGCATTTTGGTTAATTTAAATGAGGAAAATTGACCCAGCATACGAACAAATCAGGATATGAACAAGCCCACAGAACAGATTAAATTCGTAACCTGAGGTTCCAATGTGTATGTAAATGAGTATAGTTACATGAAGAGTCGGGTGAGGTATGTTAAAGCTGATTTATGTCTTGGTTCTTGTTTGAGTGGCACTTGCACATGAGTTATAAGGGTTATCAAAGCTTATTCCTTGAGTAGCATTAAAAATGGGTTGGGCATATATTTTTGTTAGTAGGTTTGAGAAAGGCCTGCCTAGTATGGACCAGTAGGCCTGTTATGTTCCTATGTTTAGTAATGACAAATTGGGCAAATATATTGCTGAGAAGAGGTTTGATTCAAGAAGGCACATGACTGTCAAAGACACTTCAAAACACAGGATTCTAAGTCATCACTAATCAGCATATTAAACAACTTCAGCCATAACAACAGCTTCTACAACATAGCTGAATCTCTTGCCCGAAATTTCTTGATTACATCCCCCATAGCAGGGTTTACAAAAAAAAC
>NC_069399.1:140142263-140159053 GCF_026875155.1 Cherax quadricarinatus | reverse complement strand
ACCTCGACACCCCCTCAAGAACACATTTACCATGAGGAACGATAACTTGAACAACGCCTGTGTACAACACCGAAATTCCACCAGTCATCTCATGAAATTCAGAGACGCACAATTAGTGATCAAAGAAACTAATTTCGCAGATGCAAGTGCCTCGAATTCAGCACTGATCGCTTTTTCGAATAAAATTAAACAAAAACAACGGCAGCTTCACCATCTCCGAAGTCTTAGCAAGAATCCTCCTGAAAACAGAAAACCTGCCATCACATATCTCTCCTGTTATACTACACAAAGCACTTTTACAAAAGATGAACACTGAAACAAGCTGCCTTTTCCGCTCTTATTTGTCCAACCTATTTTTATGTTACCCAAGTAATAGCTTTTATATCCTTTTACTCTTGTACGAATTAATTGCTCTATCATATTGCATTACTTTTGTCACTACTACTACTACTACTACTACCACTACTGAACATCGAAATGTTACCTCACAAGTATTGCACCTCACTCTGAGCCTTTATATACCCTCTGTGTCCATGTATTGTTTGTAATGGCTTGATAAAGCTCCTGGAGAGCGAAATGTTGCCACAATAAATGTCACATTAGTTGCACTGGTATCCATTTTATTAGTGCTTTATGTTTATTCGTCACTGTTTTCTGTATGTACGTATATTTATATATTTAATTCTTTAAAAAAAATATTTTTTGTTAATACTTTTGGATGTCTGAAACGGATTAATTGGATTTCCATGATTTCTTATGGGGAAAATTAATTCGGCTAAAGGCTAGCTCTCTGGAACGGATTAAAGGTGTTACCCAAGGGTCCACTGTAATGTGTATAATAATAATACTATAATGTACACCTACCATCTGACTTACGACCGAGTTCGGTTCCGAGAAACCGGTCGTAAGTTGAAATGGTCATGTCGAACTTTACTACTGAATATCAACAAAACATTTTTGTAAAGACTTTATTTTATTGTTTTATTTTGGTATTTCATGTTTTACTTTACTTTTTATGTTGTTAGTATTGTACAGTGGTCCCTCATTTTTTCGTAATTAATCCGTTCCTGGAGCCGTTACTATAAACGAAATTTACGATTTACGAATCAATTTTCCCCATAAGAAATAATGTAAATACAATTAATCCGTTCTTGACACCCAGAAGTATTAAAACAAAAATTTTTTTTACATGAAATATACAGTAGTACATAAAAAATAAATGGGAAAGATAATAAAATTAACAGCATAACACTACCTTTTTGGGGAGATTCTTCTTAGGAGGGGAGCGGGAGGGGGAGAGGAGTGGGATTTTTTAAAGGTTTGGAAGGGGAAATCCCCTTCCATCAACACCTCAGGCCCAAATTGCTTTTCTGGTTGCTTGTCTTCCTTTTTCTTAACCACTAGGCCCACCTGAGATCAAGGGAGTCCTGTCTCGCGAAATAACGTGGAGAGAGCTCGTTTTGGATCCTTTAACCTTCCCAAAAAGGGGGCCCAAGACTTTGTCACTGTACATGTTCCCAAAATTGGCTTCAAAAACCCTTTGTTAGGGTTGTTTCTCCATAAAGTTTTCATTTTACCCCACATAGTAAAAATCCTTTAATTTCTGAAGAAGGACCTTCTTCCATCTCTCTTCCCCTCCTCTGCAGCAAGTTTCGACGCGATGTTTGCTCTTCCCTGCTGAAGCTCTTGCAGCTCCTCAGTGGGAGCTCTTTTTGTGGTCTTCCCCCATTTCTTCCACATCCCCAAACTCACATTAAACCCCCAGGAACCCCATGCCACAATTGTTTTTTACAACAGACATAGGCTCACAGGGTCACCCCAAAACCCCCTTCAAAATCCCCTTGTCGACCAATCTGGCCACAATTTTCTCCAGGCAAAGTTAAAAGCCCCTGGTATCACTCCCTCCGAAGCCATCCTAAAAGGGGTTTATGCAATGGGGGATGCTGAAGTGTTCTCTCCAAAAATTCCTTAGGGCAAGTGAGTGTCTTGGCACATCAAGCACCCTGTAAAACATTGCTTTTTGTCGAGTTTTTTAAATTTTGAAAGACCGCGGTCCATGGGCTGGGGAGAGGAGGGGAAATTGGGGGGCAAAACTTTCTTGATAACCCAACCCCCCAAAAATTTAGGTCTCCAAGTTTGGAGGATGAGCGGGTGCATTGCCATTACCAGGCACTTGGACCAATTTTTTTTTACCCAGATCCCTTTCACACTAGGGGCCAAACACTTCATTAACCCTCGACGAAAATTTCCCTTGTCCCCATCCTTACTATTTGATTTCCAAAGCACAAAAATTTTACTCCATAACATTGTTTTTCCTGAACACCGGGTTTTTTCTAATGGTACACAGAAGGGCTTCATTTGAAATCCCCACTACATTAGCACAGAACATAGCACACCCCTGTTTTTATGGCTTGTGTCCTGGCAGCCTTTCCTTTTGTGAATAAGGGCCCTTTTTTGGCATTTTTTTTCCAAAAAAGGGGCCGTTTCGTCACAATTGAACACTTGTCAGGTTTCAGTCCTTCACCTCATGCACTCCTGGAATTCATGCACATATTTTTTCATCTCCCTTTGGGGCCGAACTGGCACCTCACCTCCCCTTACCACACTGGTATGCCGTAGGTTCTTAAATCTCCAAAACCAGCCTTTGCTGGCCTTAAACACCACATCACCACTATTTCAGGCAATTTTTTTTACCAAATCTTCAGCAACTGCCTACCCTTTCCCAAATAATCGAAGTCATAAGAGATCTCCTGCTAATTTTTCTCTTTTACCCACCCCAAAATAATAATTCTAAAACCTCTTCCAGAAAGGTGATCTCATTTTGTCAGCAATTTTTCCCCTTTGCAGCAACCGTCCTTTTATTATGAAATTTTTCGCTGGAGCACGTGGGGGGCCCTTTCCCTTCACTGGTAAACAATGCCAACTGGCTGCCGCCAGGGCTCCCCCGTGGTACGCGCCCCGGGGACAACTACACTCACAATAAACCTATGAAAAGCAGTCCATTTTTATACAAAATACCCCCTACGATTGGCAAATTTAAAATTGCCGAAACACAAAAAAGGGGGACCACTGTATTTTATACTGAAAAGGTTTAGGAAAAAACACTGTGTACAACAAAAATATTTTTTATTTCCCAGAAATTTGGCAAAAAAACAAGTCAAATCAGGGGTCGTAATCGAGCAGGGCAATTGGGTGGAGGTGTACTATAAAATTAATTATAATACTTTGACGGCTTTGAAAACCATCACTATATTATCCCCCTCTTTGTCACATAATGACCTTTTATTCTCTAGATAATATCAAGTTTCTAGTTATTTATACTGTTTTTTTTGTAAATTAGATCAATTGCGATAGATAAAAGAGCCTAGAAATTTATATTAGCATTATATTGGGTGTATTTTTCCTGCCCCCTGACAGCAAATTCCCGGAATGGATTTAATGGCTTTTCAAATTAATTTTTAAAAAGAGGAAATTGACTCAGCATACGAACAAATCAGGATCGAACAAGGCAAGGAATGGGGTTAAGCTCGTAAGCCAGGTTCCACGTTTTCAAGAATTAACATCAAAAATTTACTAAATTCATATTACACAGACAACATATTACCATAATTTTCATATTCCTGTGCCCCTAACACATGATCACCCTAGGTGAGTTCTCATAAAAAACATTGAACATTTCCTTTCATGAGATGGTTAAGTTAAGGGACAATGTTCAATGCACCCCAAAAACTGAAATTTTAGAGCTTCAATCACCTTAAGTAACAAGCAAGTATACATATTTTGCCAAAAAAGAAGGAAGATGTTTAGGAGCCCCCCACCCCTGTTGCTCCTGTTTTTTCAACAACACCCTGGAATTTTTTAATACAGGTCGAGAGTCCCTTTTTCCCCCGGTGACTTTGGTTTTAGTTTTTCCCGAAGCAATGGGATAACTAAACTGACTTACTGGCTCCCCTGCATAAAATTAAAAAAAAAAAAGATCCAGGTAATTCAATACAAGCATGGCTTCTTTCAGTGTTTTAAAAATTGAGGTTGGAAGTGAAAAAAGGAGGTCTTTCTTCTCCAGGGGGAGATTAGGGGGCGAAGGTCCACCTTAAGGGCCCCCCCCCCGGGGAGAGGGGAGGGGGCTGGAGTTGTGGGGAATGAGGCTTTTAGCATGAGGTGCAGTCTGTCTCTCGCTGTGAGGAGGGTGTAGGGGGGGTAGCAACGGGTACCAGCATGAGGGGCAGTCCAGCACCTCTCAAGGCGAGTGGGGAACATAAAGGGAAAGGGGAATCAGAAAAAGGAAAGTTAAGAGTGAAAAATCTGAAGGAGGAAATCACCTCTGTTCTTCAGGGTGAAGTACTTCATGGCCATGAAGGTAAGGGACTACGCCCCTGCTAACAGAGGGAACGCATCTGGGGGGGGGTGCCTCAGAAATATATTTACCGGGGCTTTTTGTAAAAAGGGAAAAAGAAATGAGAGAAGGTGTGCTTCCCTGGAGCGGGGGGGACATAGTTTAACAGGCTGGTAATATCATGTCAGGTAATGGGAACAAACCCTTACTTCCAGCGCTGTGGGAAAAGATATTTTGGGGGGGGTAGGAGAGAAAGCTGCAGATAAGACGGCAGCTATAGATTTCATTTAAATCTAAGGGAGGGGTCCCAATCATAGTAGCAACTGCCTAGAAGGGGGGGTAGGAAATGAAGGGTTTTCTTGGCAATTTGGTGTAAAAGCTGGCTAGACAATCTGAAAGGAACTGCAATCCCCTTCATTGACAACGGAACAAAATTTTTGGCAAACAGATAGTTTCAAGGGATGGGGTACATCTCTCTGGGGCTAGGGTGGTACACTTCAAACTCAATTGAGAAAGGGCCCTTGGGGAAATGCCTATGATTTTAAAAGATAGAAGATAGAGGTTGGGGTGTGTGGGAAACAACAGTTCAATACTAGGGGTTTGGGAAAAATTTTATGTATAAAAGGCATTCACATGAAATTAAAATAAAGGCAAAATCAGGTCACAAAAAAAGGGGGCGCGAGGGCACAAGGGACTAGCCCCCTTAAGGTTTACTATACTAATGGCAGGAGTAAGAAAAAGATAGATGACAAAGATTAATTGCTAGTGCGGGAAACAAGAATTATTGCCAACGAGACCGGGCTCTCTAAAAAGATAGGGATCCCTCAATGTAACATAAAAGCTATAAATTACTCCACACTGAAGGTAAACGGGAAGGGGGGGGGTAGCAATTAGTCGGAGACAATTTTAAATTGTTGCGTTAACAAGATAAAAAATTTAGAACTCGCCACTGAATCTGTTTGGTAAGCTTCTCGAGGCCGAGAAAAACAAATTTTTGGGTTTTGATTTACAGGGCCCCAAATCTTGATAGGAAGTGCAGTAAACTTCAGGGGACAAAATTCGAAAGGCATTTACAAAACGAAAATGTTGGCAATGGGAATTTAAACTATAACAGTTTGACTGGAAATTTGACGGGAAAATTTAGAGTCAGGTATTTTCTTGAACGACCCAGGATTTTTTTTTAAAAACAGTTTTGACAAGCCAACTAGGGAAATAACCCCCTTTGATTTGGTTCTTGAGTAGGGAAACACTTTAATAATTTTGATTTTAATAAGCTTGGGAAAGTGATCAAAAACCCGTTTTAATAATCAGGAAATTTCCCCTAATAAGGCAACAAGTCTCCGTCCCTGACTTTGTTGGCTGATTTCATAGGACTGAAAAATACTTAGGTGGTGAACTGGAAATGACCTGACTAAGGGTTCGGTATTTGGGAGGTTGCCAAAGATGCTTTCCGGCATACCCCCACTCTCAGTAAAATTATGTTCCAAATAGGGAAATAGATAAAACAAAAATGTCCTAATGATAACAAAAATTAAAAATCGTTTGGCAAAAAGAGGCATATATGGGAAAAATAAAAAGAGGAGAGGGCAATTAAGAAACCCTTTAAAAATTCAGTTAAGAGAGAAATAAAAAAGGGAATTGAAAAGCAAAAAGAGTTTATGAGGTTAAAGTTCTAGAAATCGAAGACAAACCCCAAAAGGATTTTCAGGTATACAGAAGTAAACAGGGACAAGATAGGCCCACTCAAAAGTTCCTCGGGTCAGCTCACTGACAGTGATAAGGAAATGTTAAAATTTTTTTAACACATATTTCCTCTCAGTTTTTACACGGGAGGATACCACGTATCCAGAAATGAAAAATTTAGTAAAACGAGACAATAAAAAACTGTGCACGTTTGGGGTCACAAGTGACATGGTCCTTGGGCAAATAGAAAAATTTAAAACCTAACAAATCCCCACCCCCCATAACTGTAGAAAGGGTTTTTTAAGGGAAATGTAAAGAGGACTAGCAAACCTTTTGACTAATCTTTTAAACATATAAACTACAAACTGGCAGGTGCCAATAAGTGGAAAAAAGAAAATGGATACCATTTTCAAAGCGGGGGACGGGCCCTTATTTTCAACTAAAACCCAAATAAGCCTAACCCCATGTGGGAAAATTTATGGAGTCAAAATTGCCGAGGCATTTTGTAGCCCCCTTTGAAACATAAATTAATAAACGAATCTCAGCTGGTTTAAAAAAGGGCGTTCCTACCTTACGAATTTTTTTAACTTTTTTCACAAAGGTATTTGAGGAGGTAGATAAAGGTAAAATATAAATTTTTGTTATATGGACTTCGAAAGGCTTTTGACAGGGTCCCACATCAAGACTTTGAGGAAAAATTAAGGCACTAATAGGAGGAGAAATTTTTCCGGGATAGGGGCAGGTTGACAAATAGCACAAAGTTTGCATAAAGGGGGAGAAATCAGAGGGGGGAAGCGCAGACGGTTTTCCCACGGGGGTCATGTTGGGCCCCCTGCTGTTCACAACTACAAAAACAAGAAGGGCATAAAGGCGACATCACAATTTTGCCGATGACACCAAAATGGGGCCCAAATTCTTTCTGACAGACTTAGACATTTCCCAGGAACATTTAATAGACTGAGCAGTGTCGGAAAGGGGCAGACAGTTTAAATAAAAAATCAAAGTTATAATGTTGGACAGGAAAATAACCATGCCACATATAAACTAAATACAGGGCCCCCCCCCCCGCATAACGAGGCTTACTTAGCGTTTTTTTCCGCATAGCCTTACTTTTACCCAAAAATTTTTTTGCTGCGCTACCGATTAAAAACCCCTCACCGTTTTTCGTCCGAGACCGTCCAATGTCCCCACTGTGCCGCCCGCCCATTGTTTACCACCCAGCCCCGCGGTAACCCAAAGCATACACTGGGAATATTTTCGTATTTTTAAGTGTTTTCGGGCGTTTCTGAAAATAATGACCAGGGCCCCCCAAAAAGCTCTAGTGCCAACCCTTGGTAAAAAGGGGTGAAAATTAGTAGGGAAAATTAAGAAATTTTTTAAAGGGGTTTTGGGGGCAACCCTGGAAGCCTTGCCTTTTGTGGAATCCATTGTCCCTATTTTAAAAATTAAGGGAAATGTGTGCACGGGGGGGTTTGAACTGCAAACCTTTAGATGAAAACACCCTGACACAGCTGTTCAACCTGCTGGGACTTTTTCAAGACAAGTTGTGCCCTTTTTAAAACAAATCGAAAGGGAACGGGAGTACAACTCTATGGACGTTTTTTTTGTTGTGCACAGGGGCCATGACTCCAACTGGTCCTATGGCATTAAAAAAGAAGGGAATAACCCCCGGGAAAAGACTTGCTACCTCAAGCGTAAGGGAAAGGGGGATTCCCCTTCTAAACAGAAAGAAGAAAGCTCCCCCCTCCCCCAACCCCATCAACATCACCAATTTTCAAAAAAAGTAAGTGCCCATGTAATGTGCATGCCTTTTCATTTGGGTGTGTTTTAAAAAATTAACATTTAAAGTGGTAAAAAAAAAAAAAAATTTTTTTTTTTCATACTTTTTGGGCGTCTTGCAGGGTTTAAAAATTTTATTTCCCATTATTTTTATGGGGAAATTTTTTCATTCGCAAACAAAATTTCCAAATAACAATACCCCCTTGCCATTAAAAGTTAAAAGGGTCCCAATTGTTTTAATATAACGGTTGCAAAAAGATTTGGTTCGTTACAGAATAAAAAACAAAAGTCAAAGGGTTTAATAAAAGCTAAAAATCCCTTATAAAGAAACTAAATAATGGGAGGCCCGATTTTTTTTAAAACCTAAAAACCTGTTAGGATTTGATTATGTGACAGGGTATGTATTAAATGGAAAAATTCCTGGAAAATTTCAAAGGGGATGAAAAACCCCCTGTATCAGAAAATCCCAAATGGGAAAATTTAAAAAAGGGGAATTGATCTTAAGAAAGCCGTTTAGGGGGGGAAAGTTTTGAGGGTATAAAGGGAAACGGAATAAAAAAGGGTGTAAATAGAGTTTTAAAATATTGTAGAGAATCGCAGTAAGGTTTTTAAGTTGGAAAATTTCAGATTCGGGGAAATAGGAAAGTAGTTTGGGTAAAAAGGTTTGGGGAGAGTGGAACAACCCCCAATACTTGAAGAGGCCAACTTGGAAATTTAAAAAAAAAGGGGGATAAATTAAAAGGGAATTGGTGGGTTGTGATTGGCCCTGAATAGCGTCTACCACGGTTCCGTTTCCCTTAAGCAATGGACCGAGCTTTTGGGTTTTGGCTTAAAAAATTTTTCCCCTGCCTCACATGGGCCAGAAAACCTGTAAGTGTTCCTCCCCTTATTTTTTAAATGAGAACAACAAAATTATTCGTCCAATAGGGGGTCCAAAGCTTTTCCAGTTCAAATCTCCCCAACAACTGCTTATACAATTTTTTTATTAAATATTCTTAATTTTTCTTTGTTATACTTTCTCAATACATTCATTTTGACATGTTTGTTTGGTGTGATGGGCTCCTGTTTTTTTTTTTTTTTGTTCGAAATGGGGATCTTATTTTTTTCGTGTTGCATGCCCAGCTGAGCTGCTGCCAAAAAATTTTTTTTGTTAAAAATTTTTTTTCAATGTTTTTTTCATAAAAATGCATTTATCTTTGGGAATAGTTTAGTAAAATGGTACGAATCCTAAAAAGCTTATAAATTTTTTTATAAAAAAAAGGGGTTTCTTTTTTTTAAACCGATTAATTTTGAAAAAAATAGGAAAAGCTGATGGCAAATTTAGAAGTGTCTGGAATAAACCTTAATTTGAACCCCCCAAACGATTACCTCCGAATGGCCCAAATTATGTAAGGTTTTAGTAAGTGCGTTTTACGTTATTTTTGGGGGTCTGAAAATGGACAACATTTCAAATATTTCTTAGGAAAAAATTTTTCGGTCAGTACTTGGCCCTGATCATACTTCTGGAGTGAAAAAATATGGGTTAACCGGGTCCACTGTATTTCCTATAGGCTTCTTTCATATAACACTTTTTTTCCAAAAAGGGGCCAAATTTTGGGAAATGCATCGGGGCATTAGAGTTTTTCTGATTTTGTTTCGTTTTTGTCTTTATTGAAATTTCCCTTTTGCCTCTGCAATAATACTTCCTTCTCTCTAAATTTACTATTCCAATTTCCCCAAGAAATTTTTCTCATATAACACATTTTTTACCCCAATAATTCTCATACCCTGTTATTAATATATTCACCAGAAGAAATCACTTGTTTAGGCTTAACAAAATGAACAAAACACTCAAATTTAGTAGGCTACAACAAATAAAAAACAAGGTTGCTTTTTACCCTATGAAGTGATGAAACTTTAAAAACTGGTTGACAGACGGCTATGAAATGTTGTCTCCTGCCCTTTTGCACTTTCCCTCCTTTAACCCCTTTTTAGCGTGGCAATGGGCAGAAAAAAATTCCTGGTGGGTGGCAAGATTTTAGAGAGAAGAAAAAAAAACTGCAGTTGGGAAAAGTTCATTTTCCCGAAAGGGAATAAGCAAAGTGAGGGGAATCTCATAAAAATTACATTTAAGGTGTTTTTAAAGTTGGTAAAAAAAATGTTTTGAAAAAGTCCAGCAATATTTTTATTTACAGTTACGAGTCAAGATAGATTGTTTTTTTTTTTTTTTAATTGTTTTTTAAAATATTTAAACTATGTGTAAACAGAAAGCCTATATGGCTTTTTCAAGGCCCACCAAGAGCAAGCTTCGGGGGGGCTCCCAAAGCTCCTCGTACTACACCTGCCTCGCCCCTCACTCGGGCAGCGACTTCACCACAACAAGGTCTACTCCATCTCTCCCTCAAGGCATGGTTTCACTGGCCTGGGCACTTAAAACCACTGCCTGGTACCAGGGAACGAAAAATAAAGTAAGTACCCTGAATTTTATCTTTTTTCATCCGCACCAAACACACATGAAATCATTAATCACAAATGGTGGAAGTGGGGGGTCACGCATTTATTTGCCGGGAGAAGGAAGGAAAGGAATAAATTTGTCCACTTCATCACCCCATAAAAGGGGACATCTCTCCTCAATGAGTTATCCTATGTTGTGTCGCAATTCTAAAACATCCAGACATTACAAGTAAAAACTGAGAAAAATTTCTAATTTTTTTCGAAAAAATTTAAGTGGCTCCCCTTGACGGGCCCTTCAACGCCCCCCCCCACTGTTCTCAGTCCGTGCTCGTCACCTTAGGGTTCTCCTTCTTTTTCACCCCACGCTATTTCAGCAAGGAAAGATAATTTGTGGGGAAATTTTCTGTGCCCAGTGTGGTAAATCGCACCATTTTTCCCGTTGAATGGGCAAAGGAGGGTGGGGGCGCGCAGTCCGGCTCCACAATACCACCTCATCCCCCTACCTCTCCCAAAATACACCCTCAAGCACTCCCCACCTCCTGCTGTTTTTCTTAAAATTTTCAGTGTGACCTTTGCCGAGCTGTATCCGCACCCCAAGGTTCACTCCAAAAAGCCATGTGGATCTACAATCACTTTGGACAACCATTTGGGGTTCCAGAACCCCCAAAACCCAAAAACCCTTATCATCCAAAACCTTTATAACCTATATACCTTTGGAAAATTCATGGTTTTATTCTGACCCCCGCCAGGGCCAGGCCGTTTGGTTTTTCCCGGGTCACCCAAAAGGGGGTTGCTGCTGGAGCCTGCTGCCCCACATTCCATCACACCGGATCTGCACCTGGTGAAGATCTTTGTCCACCTTTTTTGAAGGCCCTACACTTGTCCGCGTTTTTCTGATAACTTCTGGAAAAGTTAATAATCACCCGGATTTAAAGTGTTTTTTTTTTTGGGCCCCTCCACACCCCTCCCCAGGGGGTTTATTTTCACTCCCTATCATACTCCACCCAGTAGTAGGAAAGAATTTGGGCCCAGGCCCTGAGAATTTCCAGCATTAAAATTTCATGTATCTTTTCCCCTGCTCCAATGTACACGTTAAAGACTTGGGGGGGCCCAGTAGTTTAGGGCTTTAAAGGTAAAGGGTGAGATAAACGCCCTTGTTTTGTCCACCCGAGTTTCTCCTTTTTTGGAAGGGGCTGTCACCCCTGAGCAAATTCAAGTGAGGAGCACTAGCGATTTGAAGAGTGTCACCATTGGGATTATTTTTCCCTTTTTTTGAAGTTTTTCAAAACCCCCCCCGCATCTTCCTGCGTTGTAATTTTTTTTCTTGTTATGGGCTTCAAAAGAAAGGCCCTGACATAATTATTCCCAGACTTTTTTGGGGGTTCCTTACTTCATTTGGTGACTCTCTTTAGTTTTTTAAGTGTTCCTTTTTATTCTTCATTTTTTCCCTACAACCTGGGGGAAAAACACCACTGAACATCATGTTTCTCCACTGCCCACTGGGAAAAACCCGTTTATTTTTCCTTACTTTTTTTAGTGTCCCTACCCCTATGACTTTCATCTTATTTTAGTGTCATCTGCAAATGAGAACAAAAGTGTGCCGGGGGTTTTTATCTATGTCTGCTATAGGATGAAAACAGCAGAGGTGCCCGAGATGCCTGGGACACTGACTTTTACCTCACTGATGCTGGTCTTCCCTGTTCCTACTACTTTTTGTTTCGTGTTTAGGAAACCGAAAATCCATCTGCCTACCTTTCCCCATAAGGCCCATGGCTTTCATTTTGTGTGCTATACTCCATGACATATTCGTCAAACCCTTTTCAAAATCTTTGTATCACACTGCATTTTTGGCGTCTTTCCCGGCCTCCAAATTCTGTCATAATATTCAGCCCTGTGACAGGATGAATCCTGCTCTAAAACCATGCTGGGTTTGGGTTTTGTTGGTTGTGCTCTCCATGAAATTTTTATTCTGCCCTCTCATCACCTTTCGAAAATTTTTTATGATGCAGGTTAGGCTACTGCTGTAATTTTTAGCTATGCTCACCCTCCCTTATGCAAAAGGAGCTTGCTGCACTCTTTTTAAGGCCTCTGGGACTTCACCTAATCTAACTCTTCTCCCAAAAAACTGAGGGCTCGTGAACAAAACAAAGAAAAAAGGAAAACTGCAGCAGCCTACGACCCCCTGCAAAGCAGGGCCTGTCCCCCCCCCCCCCCCCGAATTAGCCCCAAAAAACCCCCCCGTCAGGTCCTTCCACTTTAAAGGGAAAGGGGCACGACTCAACCTAGTAGCACAAGCTAGTCAGGTCCAAAATAACACCCACCCACACATTATTTTTCTAACCATTTTTTTAAAAAGCAAATGTTTAAGCCTCTAAAACTGTAAATCAGAGTTTGTTCCACCTCCCCAACTCATTACCAAACCCGTGCTTTCCCCCACCTTCCGAATCTGAAATTTTTTCCCAAAATAAACCATTGCTGCGATAGTCCCTTGCCGAAATTTTCACAAAGCATTTTTCCCCTTTTTTTTTTTCCCGTTTTCCATTTTTACACCTCAATCACATTCCCCCCAATTCTACGCCTTTCGAGAGTGTGCAGATTCAGGGGCCCCAGTCTATCCTCAAGGGAAGATTTCTGATACATGGGGAAACAACTTTGTCATCTTCCCACTGATTTTTTTCCAGACATTTTCATCCTTCGTATACATGACCAAACTGTGAACATAATCAAATAAGGCCGAACCAAGATATAAAATTGAAGAACAAACCCGAGGGCTTTTTCCTTAAATTTTTAAATTTTTAGATAAAAGAAACCAAGGGTTCTGTTAGCTTTTTGCGAAAACTAATGAAAGTTGTCTTGGTTTTAGAATACTTTTAACCCAGAAATCCTAAATCCTTTTTCAATCAGTAGTACTAAGACAATTATTTAGTTTGTATTTGCTGGTTTTTTTCCTGTCCTACATAAAACTTTTGCATTTGCTATAATAAACTGCATCGCCACTTCTCCGACCATTGCATCAGCTATTCAAATCACCAAGGCCTAGTGTCCTCATTTGAAAAATTGGGTACCTATTTTGGGTCACACAAATTTGCTTATTTCGCTATTTTTCCCTCACATGTTGTTTATTAAATTGTGAAAAGCAAGCAGCCCCCACTACCCCCCCGCAGAACACCGCTTGTGAAAGTGCCCCCCCCTTCTGTTTTTTCCCATTTATCAAAGTCTTTTCTGCTATTTTTTCAGCCATGCCCCCTTACCCATACAGTGGACCCCCGCAAAACATCACCTCCCCCAAGCACCAATTTTTAATTTTATTTTTTGTAAGTGCGTTTTACGTGATGTTTTTGGGGGCTGAAATGGCTAACTACTTCACAAAATTTTTTATGGGAATAAATTCGGTCGTACTGGGACCGAACATACTTCTGGAGTGAAAAAATATCGTTAACCCCCGGGGGCCACTGTAATGTAACATAGTTTTTATTGCCGGTCTTTTTAAGGTAGGGGCAGTCTAGCTCCCGCATCCCCCCCCCCTTTTTCCCCCCCCCCAAAAAATGACGTGTGGGGGGTCCAGCCAAAAATAATCACTCGCTCACAGCCCCACACAACTCTTGGGGAAAGACAGATCAGGTCACCGTCCCCCAAAGAAAGTGTTGAAGGACGGACTAAAACGTCTTGGACTCACTCATGATCACCTACCTATAATTTTACGGGCCTACCCCCCATCTTTGCACGGGAAAGACCGCTTCCCCGTAATCTGGACTGACTATTCAAGGCTATAGATTCTGCGAAAACATCTTGGGGTTTTCACTCAACACCTGTGACCCCCCCCAAATCATCATCAAAGGTTACAATTTCACAAAACGGGCAACATCAACCAGACACCCCATATAACGGGACATATTACATTTAAATTTAAATGGCAAATTTTTTATTTCATTTTTTTTTTTTCTTTCAAGTAGGATAACCTTTATTTTCAATGTTTTATCTTTGCATTAAAAATAATAAGGTTTTTTTTTTGTAATTAAATTATTTCTTTTTTTATTCATTAAATTTTTCCCGAGGAGGAGCCCGCCCGTAATACTGTCTGAATTTTACAGGGGGAGTAACCTTTCCCGTGGCGCCTTTCAGGATCAAATCTACAAACAAGATTTAACTCCATCTCGATCTATCACTGAAACTTCACGCCGCATACCCCAACGTTACCGCCCGCCCGAGAACATTTTCTATGGTAACTACAGTACAGGTATTTTTAAAAAATTTGGTGTTTTCATAGTCCCCAATTTTTTGTTTAAATCAAGGCAGGATTTTTTAATTTAATTCTGTCACCTTTATTTTTGAGCTTGAAACATTTGGAGGAAAGACTCTAGGGGCCCTACTTTTCCCCGGACAATTGTTTCTTTTGCCTTTTTTTATAACAAGGGAACTGTTTTGGACACTCTTTATTTGTTGGTGAGAAACGGATTGGGCAAGGGGCCCCATTCTATTTACGTTTCTCGCAGCCGGGATAGAACCCCCGTTTTCATTCACACACACTTTAATTGAAGCAGGGGGCGAATCCTCCTACCTAAGTTATTCTTTCAAGTAGAGGAATACCAGTTTTGGATGGCTGGGGGGTAATTAGGAATAACGGGGAAAAATTTTAGAAGCTTTCATTAGTCAAGATCCAGGAAAGAAAAGAAAAGGAAAGAACTGAGAGAGAAGAAAGACAGTTAGACAGAGAAAGACAGGGGAAAAAGGAGAGAGAGAGAGAACGAAAGAGAGGAAAAAAGGAGAGAGAATCGAAAGAGAGGAGAAAAAAAAGGGAAAAGGATCGAATTGAAAGAGAAAACCCAAAAAGACAGTTAAAAGGAAAAAGACAAAAAGGAGCGTGATAGACTTGATCGGAGGAAGAGCTAAGTACGTGAGGAACAAGCTAGAGTAAAGGAGGAAAAACTAAAAAACCTGAGGAACAAGTTAGGTTAAGAGAACTTGAGGGAAAGAGCAAAGGGTAAAAATTGGGGAAAAAGCTAGAGAAAATGAGTTAAGAGAGAGGAAAAAATCGCGAGCTCGAAAAATCTTTCCTTGAATTAGAAAAAAAAAAGTTTAAATTTTTCACAAAAACAATTAGAGAAGGAGTAATTGAACATCAACGCTAGGCCAATTCCAACACCCAATTTTCTTCCCTTCAAGAGGGGGAAGACATTACTTCATACTTATCGGTTTGAAAATACCCTAAACCCTTGTGAATGGGCCGCTGACACTGGGGTACCAGTTAGGAATGTTATTTTCTGGGACAGCTTTTGAAATCTATGCAACTTTTTCGCAGGATATCTATGTAATTATAACCCACTGAAAAGGTAATCCTTAAAGCATATCAAAAAAACCCAAATTCTTACAGGGAAAAAAATTTTTGGATGCCACCTTTCAGCCTGCCAAAACTTTCACCTGGACTTTGCAGTGTCCGCAAGGAAGACACTGTCATGCAGATTCGGGTGTCCTGCAAAAAACATTTTCGGGGGGGGGTGCATCCTTGTCAGTCAGATATGGGGTGAGGGAAAAGAGGGGGCGAACTTGCCTTGTGGAACAAGCTTTTCAACCCCCTGCCTGCCTTGCTTTACTCTGTTTACTACTACTCTCTGTGTTCTGTTTGGAGGAAAAATAATCCAACGACCGACTTTTTTCCCTTTAACCTTTAGCCGTTTTTTGCGCTATTTTCCAGGCACAAATTGTCGAAAGGGTTTTCAAAGCTGTATTATTACATCTGCATTTTTTTTGTCTTTTAGTGCATCTAGGGCCTTGGGGTAGTATCCCCAGTTGAAACAACAGGAGCGCCGTTCTAAACCCCCATGTTGCCCTGGGGTTGGGGAACGATGGGGGTTTTTTAGATGGGTGGGGATCTTGCTTTAGGACTCTTTTAAAAATTTTTTGAATGGGGTGTTAGTGCATCGGGCTGTAATTCTTTGCTGTTGCTTTACGCCCCCCTTTTTTGGGGTGGGCTATGTCCCGTTGTTTTTAGAACTTGGGGGCGACCCCCGGTCCATGCTCCCCTCCAAGGAGTAAAAAGGGTCAGAAAGGGGCTTTTGCGTTTTTATGAAAAAGAGTTCCATGAGTCGGGGCCCCGGGGGAGAGTGTGGGCATTCATTTTTCGCCTGTTCGAAGTCATTTGGCATAAGGGTAACATCAGATAGGCTTGTTTTAACCAAATTCTGTGGGCCCCTCAGAAAAAAATTTATTTTTATCTTCGACTCTCGGTCTGGTTAGTGGCTTTCTAAAAACTGAGTCATATTGGGACTTGAGTACTCACCATTTCCTTTTCTGTCATCTGTGTAGGACCCATCTTTTAAGAAGGCCCTACGGACTTTTTCCGACTTTGATTTGGCATAGAGAAAATACTTTGGGTTCTTTCGATTCATTTATGGGTTTTATTCTTTCCCCCCCGATTCCGACTCCTAAAGATTCCTTTAGCTTAAGTTTGATGTTTGCTATTTTTCTACCAGTGTCCCCCCTACGCATTTCAGATGATTAACCTCTTTTAGCCGCTCGTTATTCTTTTTCCCTCGCCTGTAAAGAGTGCCTTCCCCTTTTATTT
>NC_069399.1:140073662-140141763 GCF_026875155.1 Cherax quadricarinatus | reverse complement strand
TAGTGATTATGAGGTCAGCCCTAAGTTTAGCCCCTCGAGTAGTGAGGGGGAAAGGGCCAGGCAAAGGGAACGGCTGGATTTTAAAAAACCAAAACGGGGACAGATGGTCAAAATGCCTTGTGTTAACTCGCCAAAGCGAAGTTGCCGAATAAATAAGAAGATAGGACAGTCAGAAGGATAGCAATGTATGTAGTGTGTTAAGTGTGTGGGCCAGTGTTGTTGTATGGGTGAGGGGAGGATGGGGAAGGATGGGGGGATGGGGATGAGAGGGGTGAACAAGCAAGCAAGTCACCGCCTTACCCTCTTGATGGGATGGGGCTCGAAGTGACTGCAAGCAAGTCTCCTCTCAGCTCTGGTGAAGAACTACTCAGGATAACCCAAGTAAATTCTCGAGCAACAGTGTTCAGAGTTGCTCAGCTGAAGAGCTGGAACGACGACGTCTTCTTCCACGATGGCTGTGCTGCAACTCCTGTCTGTATCTGTATGAATTTGTCTTTGTCATGATCTATGTCAAGTTAGGCAACAGAGACACTTCCCTGCTCCATGGGATATCACCGCATTCCAAACTACTATTCCTCCATTTCCCCCCAAAACTCTTCTTAAATCACAACCAAAGCTTCGTCTTGAAGCCAAACATGATGCCTTAAGCTGTATTGATAACTTAGTCACACAGAACACTCTTTCACAAATTATTTACGTTGATGGTTCTGTTCACCAATCCACTGGTGCAGCTGGTAGTGCTGCTGTTGTCACACAGAGTGATGGCTCTCATAAAGAAATTGGAGCACGCATCAATAACTGGGCCTCTACCCTTCAAACAGAACTGTTTGCCATACTCCTTGCACTCAAATGCGTCCATGTATCTAAGGTTGACAATTCAATTGTAACTGATTCTCTGTCATCCATAAATGCTCTCAACTCATTAAGTATAAATTGTGGCATGCTTGTGTCAGAAGCCAGACACAGGTATGGTAAGACTGTGGACAGTGGAGTCAGAGTGCACATGCTGTGGATTCCATCTCACATTGGTCTTCAGATGCATGATAGTACTGATGAACTGGCTAAGCTGTATGCTTTCAAAGAGGGGGTAGATTACAATCTTGGGTTGTCAGTTAGCAGTTTGAGAACAATAATACGAAAAGAACTTAAAATGAACTTTATTAACTTAAGACTTGGGGAGATTGACACAAGTCAGTCCATCTATCATCATTCTATCATGCAGGAGGAGCCACATGTCTATGGTGCATCCAACAAGATAAGCAGACTCTTGGATGTCACTACTGCCCGGCTCCGGCTGGGTTACAAGTATCTATGGCAGGTTAAATCACCACCACCAGATGTAGACCAAACGAAATGTAAACTTTGCCAGATGGACTATTGTCACACCTTGCGTCATTATGTACTGGAGTGCGATGAAATTAATGAATTTAGAGACAACTCACTCAGAAATGTTCAAGAAATGGCAAAGTATTTTATCCACAGTGGTATATTACAGACCATTCTGGAGAAATACCCTGACTTTGCTAGCTGTAAATAAAGCATTACCACGTGTGTGTGTGTGTGTGTGTGTTAGTTACCATTTCGTCCTAGGCACATGTCGATTAGACACTAGGCCTTTAGTATATACGTGTATGTGTGTTAGCTACCATTTGGTCCTAGGCACATGTCGATTAGACACTAGGCCTGTTGTATGTGCATGCGTGTGTGTGTATGTCTGTACTCACCTATTTGTGGTTGCAGGGGTCGAGTTCTAGCTCCTGGCCCCGCCTCTTCACCGGATGCTACCTAGCCTCTCTCTCTCCCCGACTCCAATGAGCTATTATCAAACCTCGTCTTAAAACTGTGTATGGTTTCCTGCCTCCACACTTAATATTTCTACATAACCTAGCCATTTCTTACATTACTTAGCTTAAATATTCTTAATAACCTAGCTATATTCTTACATAACCTAGCTATAATCTAACATAACCTACCTATTCTTACAAAACCTAGCATATTTCTTACAAAACCTAGCCATATTCATACACAACCTAGATATATTCTTCATAACAATACCGTATCTGGTGTGTTGTTTTAGGGTGTGGTTTGGTTGTGTTGTTAGGTGGTGTGTGTGAGTGTGTGGTAGTGTGCGTGTGTGTACTCACCTAATAGTAACTCACTATTTGTGGTTTCAGGGGTCGAGTCCTAGCTCCTGGCCCCGCCTCTCACCGGTTTCTACTAACCCTCTCCTCCCCGCTCCTTTGAGCTTTATCAACCTCGTCTTAAAACTGAGAAAGGTTTCCTGCCGTCCACAACGTCATTTTCTAAGGATCTTCACTGCCTAACAAACTCTATGACTGAAGAAATACTTCCTACAATCACTCTGAACTCATTTGTGTCTTCAACTTCCCAATTGAGGCCTCCCCCTTGTTTCTGTGTCCCCCTCCCTGAACAACCCCCTGTCCTTGTCCACCTAGACAAATACCACGCCGAGTATATTAAAAGTCGTTTAACATGTCTCCCCCTGACCCCTCCTGTCTCCAGTGTCTTCAGGGGAGGCCGATTCCCTGTAATCATTCTCATAGGACATTCCCCTTAAGCTCAGACCAAACCATGTTGCAAACCTTTTGTACTTATTCTCTAGTTTCTTAGACGTTCTTTACAAGTGGCGGGATCCAAAACAGGTGCTAGCATACTCCAGTATGGGCCTGACATACATCGGGAGTACAGTGTCTTGAATGATTCCTTACTAAGGTGTCGGTATGCCTGTTCTCAGGTTTGCCAGGCTCCCATATGCGTGGCAGCAGTTATCTGATTGATGTGGTATGCATCGCGGAGACCAAGCTTCCGTGATTACTCACCCCAGAGAACTTTCTCCTTGCGTGAGGTTATTGCCCGTCTTTGGCCACCTGAGCCCTAACTCAGTCTGTGGTCTTCTGTGCCCTGCCCCAATCATCATGACTTTGCATTTGCAGGATTAAATTCGAGAAGCCATTTGCTGGACCAGGGGGTTTTATATGTCCCAGTCTGTCCAGACCTCGTTTTTGAAGTCCTGCCTGGTCCTCATCAGATTTAATTCTCCTCATTAACTTTCACATCATCTGCAAACAGGGACACTTCTGAGTCTAAACCCTTCCGTCATGTCGTTCACATATACCAAAAATAGCCACTGGTCCTAGGACCGACCCCTGGTGGGACCCCCACCGCTCGTCACAGGTGCCCACTGTGATACATCATTACTTACCATGACTCGTTGTTGCCTCCCTGTCAGGTATTCTCTGATCCATTGCATTGCCCTTCCTGTTATATGCGCCTGAAGCTCTAGCTTCTGCACAAAATCTCTTGTGAGGGAACTGTGTCAAATGCCTTCTTGCAGATTCCAAGAAGATGCAATCAACCCACCCCTCTCTCTCTGAGTCTTACTTCGGTTATTTATATCATAAAACTCCAGAAGGTTTGTGACACAGGATTTGCCTTCCGTGGAATCCGTTGCTGGTTGGCATTTATAACTCCTGTTACCGTTCCAAGGTGCTCCACACACTCTCCCTCCTGATAATCTTCTCCAAAATTTTGCATACTATACACGTAATGACACAGGTCTATATTATAGTGCCTCTTTTCTGTCTCCATTTTTGAAAATGGGAAAACAACATTTGCCGTCTTCCATACCTCAGGTAGTTTGCCCAGTTTCCAGGTGTTTTTGAAGATTGTGGTAAGTGGTACGCACAACAAAAATCTGCCTCCCCCTAATAGACCCATGGAGAGATTTGTCCGGTCCCCAATGCCTTTGATGTTATCCGATGTCCCCTTAGCATTTCTTCTTTCACCTCCTCCTCTCTGTCAATATGGCTCCAACACATGTTGGTGTATTCCATGTTGGTGTCCCCATCTGGTCTGTCCCCCCAGAAGTCCCTTCCTGTCTCTACCTGTAAATACTTCCTTAAATCTCGTGTTTGAGCTCCCTCACATACCTCTTGATCGCTTTCTTGTGAGTTCTTTCTCCAACTTCTTTCCTCCATCTTTCCTCCTGTGTGTGTGTGTGTGTGGTGTGTGGTACTCACCTAAATTGTACTCACCTAATTGTGGATGCAGGGTCGAGACACACTCCTGGCCCGGCCTCTTCACTGATCGCTACTGGATGGTTGGATTGGGTTGTAGTTTTAATATGTTAATTGTGGTTATGGTTGAAGGTAGGTTATTGGTTAGAGGAAAAACGGGACACACTTAGGGTCTGAAAGATTAGCCCCCCACTTAAAGAGGGAATAGATACCCACCCGCTCGCACTCGTCAGACCTCCCGTCTGATCTCACAGCTTCCTGAGCTTTGGTTCATACCACTTCTTAAACCTATGTATTGGGTACCAGCCACCACTAGCTTCACTATGCTAGGCTAATACACTTGCCCCCCCTGACAAACTCCTATGACGCAACAGAATATACTTCCTACGTCCCTGAGGACTCGTCCTGAGTCTCAGCTTCCAGTTGTGACCCCTTGTCCTGTGTCCCACCACTGGAACATCCTATCTCTGTCCCAACCAAGTCTATTCCACGCAGTATCTGTAGTCGTTATCATGACTCCCCTGACCCTTCTGTCCTCCAGTGTCGTTCAGTCCTTCCGATTTTCCCTTAACCTTTCCTCGTAACGACATCCCTGAGCACTGTAGCTAGCCCTTGTTGCAAACCTTTGTACTTTCATGCTAACTTCTTGACGTGCTTGACCAGGTGTGGGTTCCAGACTGGTGCTGGCTACTCCAGTATTGGGTTAACAAACACAGTGTACTAGGTGTACTTGAACGATTCCCCCCCTTATTAAGGTATCGGAACGCTATTCTCAGGTTTTGCCAGGCGCCCGATGCGTGCAGCGGTATATAATGGTTTTGAAAAATGTTTGCCTCCGGTGATCGAGCTCGTTTTATTGTCACCCCAAGGTCTTTCCCTGAGTGAGGTCTGTAAGTCTTTGTCCACCTAGCCCTATATTTCTGTCTGCTGTCTTCTTTGCCCCTCCCCCCAATCTTCATGACTATGCATTTGGCTGGATTGAATTCGATGAGCCAGTTACTGGACCACGATTGTCCAGCTGCTCCAGGTCTCTTTGCAGGTCCTGCCTCATCCTCGTCCGATTATGAATTCTCTCATCGAACATCACGACCATCTGCGAACAGGGACAACTTCGAGGAGTCGTATTCCTCCATCATGTCGTTCACATATAGCAATAATATGCACTGGACCTAGAACTGACGCCCTGTGGGACCCCCCCGCTCGTACAGGCGCCCCCACTGTGAAACCTCTCACGATACCATGACTCGTTGCTGCCTCGGTCCCTGTCAGGTAATCCCATATCCAATGCAGTGCCGCTTCCTTTTACGTGTGCCTGATCCTCCAGCTTCTTCAAAATCTCTTGTGGGGGAAACTGTGTCAAAGGCCTTCCTTCCAGCAGTCTAGGAAAACGCAATCTACCCAACCCTCTCTCCTCGTGTCCCTTACATCTGTTTTTACCTTGTCCATAAAACTCCAGGAGGTTTTGAGAATACAAATTTGCATTCCCATGAACCCATGCTGGTTTTCATTTTAAAATCTTTTCCTTTCCAGGTGTTCGACCACTCTCCTCCTGAAATCTTCTCCAGACTTTGCACACCATACATTCCAGAGACACAGGTCAGTAGTTTTATGCCGTCGTTTTCTGTTTCCCTTTCTTAAATATGGGACTACATAGCTGTCTTCCATTTCTCAGGTAGTTGCCCCAGTGTTCAGGGAAGTGTAGAAGATTGTGGTTAGATGCACATCACACAGCATCCTCTCTCTTCTCTAAGGACCCATGGGGAGATTATTGTTTGTCCGGTCCCATCGCCTTTGAGGTGTCAAGGTCACTTAAGAGCCTCATCGACCTCCTCCTCAGTTTTGTTCGTATGTGTCATCCAACACTAGTTGGTATATTCCCACTTGATGTTCCCAACTGTGGCTGTCTTCCCCACAGGCCCTTCCTGTCCTCTACTGTAAAAACTTTCCTGTAAATCTCCTGTTCAGCTCCTCACATACCTCCCTGATCATTTCTTGTGATTTTCGCCACCTTCTGTCCTTAGTCTAATCACCTGGTCTTTGAATGTGGTCCCTCGCTCCTGAATTGAGGTGCTGTTTTATACAACATTTTCGGGTCATCTTGATACTCGAGCTATTGTCATTTTCATACTGTCGCTGGGCCTCCCTCCTTTACTTCCTAACCCGTGCGTACTCGTTTCCTTGGCTCTGCGACTGATCCCCTATTTTCGTGGTTCTCTGCGTTTGTACATGTTCCATTCTCCTATGCACGTTTGTTTTTGGCCTCCTTACACCGTCGGGGTAAACCAGGGGCTTGTTCTGTCTTTCCCCGTTGTTACTGTTGCCCTTGGGAACGAACCCTTTCCACAGCCTCCTTGCAATTTGGCAACATATTCCAGTCGATTTCATTTACTGGCTTTCCTGCCAGTTCTCTGTCCCCACTGGACCTCCCGCAGGAAGTTCTTCAACCCTATGAGTCCCCTCTTATATAGTGAGGCTTTTCCCAAATGTAGTGTGTGTGTGTGTGTGTGGTGTGTGTGTGTGTGTGGTGTGTGTGTGTGTGTGCGTGCTGCGTGCGATGCTTCGGTATGTTGTGCGCGCTCGGTGGAGGGTTGTATAGGATCCCCGACTTAATATTTGTATTATATTAACTCATTACAAATGTGACCGGAGTGGATTATCAGTGAACATTACTGATGTAATGTTGTACGTGACTGTAAACGATTGTAAAGGAGTGACGCCTGATTCATTACCTTTTGTAACCTGCCATTGATTGTTGACAGATCATACCAGGAGTTCATTACCTTAGTAACTAGATCAGCTATCATAACTATTGGGGTCCAGTCCCTGGACCCATTATGTACCTTTTGAAAGCTTTTGACTACCGCCCACAGGAATAGGGGGATATGGGGTGCATAATGAAGATAATTAAAGCTAAACTGTGAGTGTGTGAGTGGTGGGTGTTGTTTGTGTGTGTGTGTGTGTGTGTGTGTGTGTGTGTCTGTCTTGTCTGTGTGGGGTTTGTGTCTGTGTTGTGTGTGTCTGTCTTGTCTGTGTGTTGAGTGATTTCTGTGTGTGTGGGTGTGTTCGGTGTTGTGATGTGTCTGTGTGTGTGTGTGTTCTGTGTGTGTGTGTCGTGTGTGTGGTGTGTCTGTGTTTGTGTCTGTGTGTGTGTCACTGTGTGTCTGTGTGTACTTAACCTATTTGTGGTACAGGGGTCGAGACTCCAGCTCCTGGCCCCGCCTCTTATACTGATCGTCTACTGGGTCCTCGTCTCTCTCAGCTTCCTGCAATCTTTGTCATACCTCTACTTAAAACTATTGTAGGTTCCTGCCGTCCCACACATCACTTGCTAGGGGTTTCTGGGCCTATTCCACTTGCTGACAACTCCTATAACTGAAGAAATACTTCCTAACGTCCCGTGACTCGTCTGATTCCTTCAGCTTCCAGTTGTGAGACCCTTGTTCCCTGTGTCCGCTCTCTGGAACATCTATCTCTGTCCACCATGGTCTATCCCCGCAGTACTTGTAAGTCGTTAGCATGTCTCCCCTGACCCTTCCTGTCCCTCCAGTGTCGTCAGTCCCGATTTCCCTTAACCTTTTTCCCTCGTACGACATTCCCCCTTGAGCTCTGGGACTAGCCTTGTTGCAAACGCTTTGTACGTTCTCTAACTTCTTGGACGGTGCTTGACCAGGTGTGGGTTCCAACTGGTGCCCTGCAAACTCCCAGTTAAGGGCCTAACAATACACATTGTACAGTGTCTTGAACGATTCCTTATTAAGTATCGGAAACGCTATTCTCAGGTATTGCCAGGCCGCCCGTAAAGGCTGCAGCATTTATTTGGTTGATGTATCCCACCGTGATGTGCTCGGAGTTATTGGTCACCCCAAGGTCTTTCTCCCTGAGTGAGGTCTGTAGTCTTTGTCGCGACCCAGCTTAGTAGCTCCTGTCTGCGGTCTTCTTTGCCCCTCCGCCCAATCTTCATAACTTTGCAATTGGCTGGATTGAATTCGAGAAGCCAGTTTACAGGACACACATGTCCACAGCCTGACCAATGTCTCATTGCAGTCCTGCCGTCATCCTCGTCCGATTAGATTCTTCCATCAACTTCACGGTCCTCTTCTGCGAACAGGGACACTTCAGAGTCTATTCCTTCCATCTCACGGTCCGTTCACAAAATCAAAAATAGCACGGTCCTAGAACAGAACCCTCTGGGACCCCGCTCGTAACAGCCGCCCACGCGTGAGACCTCTTCACGGACCATGACACGTTGCTGCGCTCCCTGTCAGGTATTCCCTTATCCATTGCAGTGCCCTCCCCTTTTACGATGCGCCTTATCCTCCAGCTTCTGCACTAATCTCTTGTGGGGAACTGTGTCCAAAGGCCTCCTGTAGTCTAGGAAAATGCAATCTACCCACGCCCTCTCTCTCGTGTCTTACTTCTGTTATCCTTGTCATAAAACTCCAGGAGGTTGTGAATAGCAGGATATTGCCAATCCATTAAGCCCTGCTGGATTTCATATTAAAGATCTTAGTTCTTTCCAGGTGTTCGAGCCCACGTCTCCTCCGATAATCTTCTCCATACTTTGCACACATACAGTCAGAGAACACAGGTCTTAGTAGTTTAGTGCCCTCGTTTCTGTTTCCTTACTTAAATATGGGACTGACATTAGCTGATCTTACCCATTTCTGCAGGTAAGTTGCCCAGTTTTCAAGGGAAGTGTTTGAGATTGTGGTTAGAGGGCACGCACAGCATCTCTGCTCCTTCTCTAAGGACCCATGGGGAGGCTATTGTCCGGTCCCATCGCCATTGAGGTGTCAAGGTCAATTAAAGAGCATCTTCAACATCCTCCTCAGTTTGTAACGTATGTCAACCAACACTTGTGGATATATTCCCTCTTGATGTTTCCCTTCTGTGCTGTCCTCCCACAGCCCTTCCTGTCTCTACTGGTAAAAACTTCCTTAAATCTCCTGTTCAGACTCCTACATACCTCTGATCATTTCTTGTGAGTTTCATCCACCTCTGTCCTTAATCTGATCACCATGTCTTTTGTACTGTTTTCTTCCTCCTGATGTGGCCGATACAACAGTTTCGGGTCAATCCTTGATTCCGATGCTATGTTCATTTTCATAATGTCGCGGGCCTCCCTCCTTAAACATGTTCTTACTCAATCCCGTGTCTCTGCGACTGATCTCCTATTTTTTCGTGTGTTCTCTGCCTTCTTACTTTTTTCCATTCTCTAATTGCATTTGTTTTTGCCTCCATAACACCGTCGGGTAAACCAGGGCTCGTTCTGGGTCTTCCCGTTGTACTGATTCCCTTGTAACAAAACTTTTCCCACTGCCCCTCCTTGCATTTTGTTGTTACATGATTCCGATCAATACATTTACTGGCTTTCCTGCCAGTTCTCTACCCCACGTGACCTCCCGCAGGAAGTTCTTCAACCCTATGTAGTCCGCCCCGCTTTTATATTCAGTCATTTCCATTCCAACTCCTGTTATTCCTCCACTTGGTCAGCTCCAACAATGTAAATCAAAGCAAAAGAACCACGTGGTCGCTAGCTCATAGGGGACTCCAAACGATGATTTCCTCAATTTCTGATCAGCCCAGGCTGAACACAAGGTCTCAATCTTGCTGTTTATCCTCCCCTCACACTCTGGTAGTGTCCTTAACGTTTGGTGCATGAGATTTTCCAGCACCACGTCCAGACACCTGGCTCTCCATTTTTCGGACCCCCGATGTGGCCCAGGTTTTCCCCAGTCGATCTCCTGTGGTTGAAATCCCCCATAACCAGCAACTTTGCTCAGCTGGAATGAGCTCTACTTGCCACCTCGCAACGTTGGTGTTCCAACCATTGCTCCCTGTTTGCTCTGCTCTTCATATTCTCCACTCTTGGCCATCCGTGCAGTTCTTTGGAGGAATATACATCTCTGCAAGTGACCACTTGTGTTTCCAAGACTGAGTGTACCTGCTATATATCCCTCTTTCTCCCGTCCACATCTATTGCCTTCCATTTTCTCGAATTTCCATCTTGTTTTTACGAGTCGAGAGCATCCCCACCTTCCCCCCCTGCCCCCTTCTATCTTTCTCATGATTCAGGTAACCTGGTGGAGAGATTGCTCTGTTTTGTCTCCATGAGTTTGTTTCTGTAAATGCCTATGAAGTCTGGGACTACTCATTGTATTCCATTCTTGCCATTCGCTCATGTTTATTCGTTAATCCCATCAGCATTTGTTACCAAACCTTCAACGTTCTGTTCTAATACTTATACTGTGGTGCGGGGGTTGAAACAGAGGGATCGGTGTGTGATGGTTGGTTTGGATTGTTCAGTTGCCTTGGGGTGTCGTGTGTGTGGTGTGTGTGTGTGTGTGAGTGTTGTGTGTGTGTGTGTGTGTGTGTGAGTGGTGTGTGGTGTGTGTTGTGAGTGCGTGTGTGTGGTTTGACCCAACAAACAATAATTGCGCCCAATAAACTCATTACGGTAGTGACCGGGTGTGAAGTTGAATTGCTCATTACACTAAAATTTGTTACAAGTCATGTTGCCAAGGTATAAGCGTAAGTATCCATCCTTACAGAATTCATTAACCTTATTTTAGACTTGTTAGCTCATAACCTTTGTACCAGAGTTTTCAGCTATCAAAACTTTGGGGCCCAGTCCCTGGACCCATTACTACCTCTTGTAATCTGTAGCTTGTAACTTGTTATGATTGTGGACCGACCTACCAGGAGTTCATTACCTTATGTAAATGTGAGTTCATAAGTTATGTGGTAAATTAGAGTGAGTTCATTACCTTTGAAAATTTGTGATTCAATGACCTCTCGTAACTTGTGCTCAGGCTATCAAAACTTTTGAGTTCAGTCCCAGAGACCAATTAGTACCTCTGTAATCTTTTGACTACCCGCCCACGCAGGATGGGTATGGGGTGCATAATAAACAAATTAAGACTAAACTAACAATTGAAGTTGAATCTGGCGAAGGCTTCCTCGTGACGATCTTAATTTGGTTTGCCGTTCTGGGGCATCCCGCATACATGCTGGACCTCTAAAATGTGTGATCTGAAGTAAATTTTTTTAGATGTGATGGACATATCGTAATCAGATCATCATTGGTTAGTGAAGATGAGGACCAGCGTATTCTCCCAATCTTGTTGTCTATTATTTATGCTGGTTTAATGTGAATTTGTGTAACAGAGATTTTAAAAGCTCGTATGTGTTGTTCTAGTTTTCATCTGAGGCAGCCTCCTGGGTGTTTAACTCTTCTACATAGCATGAATTTGCTATGAAATCCTCCATTTTAGGTGCCTTAGGTTGAAATGCCTTCATGAGCAAGATGTTGAGGGCAGGGGCTGGAAGATTTTTCCAGACAATGGGTCAATTTTCAAAAGCTGTTCTAGGAATTGATGGGACGTTTGCATCCGAGGCTTGTATGACAACCACAATGACCAAGTTTTATGGTTCTCGAGTCTTTACAGGCTAGAAACTTCAGCTACATCATGTTGATGCATTTAGTAGTTTCTGAACATATAAGTGACTGTGAAATACAGTCACATCTGAATAGGTTTGTAGCCCGGGATCCATATTTGTTGTTCGGAAAGCCCGCGAAGCATTGCATTTTGACTCCGTAAGGAGTCCACGGAGGAAGGAATTTTGTAATTTGTTTGCTGGCTTTAGACCCTGTATATCTGCACCCCTCAAGGAAGGTTCCTTGATGTTGGTGAGGGGCTCTCTGATTTTAGGGAATTAGGATCTGTGCTCCAGTTCCCCGAATTAAACGCTAATGCTTCCACATCCCCCCCGCCATGCGCTTGTATAATCCTCCGGGTTTTAGCGCTTCCCCCTTTATTTATAATAATAATAATTGTATATTTGGCAAAAGATGACTCACTAAATCGTAAATGACACTATTGGCAAACAAACATACCACGACGGGATAGAACCCGCGATCAGAGAGTCTTAAAACTCAGAACCGTCGCGTCTGGAGTTTTGAGACTGATCGTTGGCTCAATCCCCGCCCGTGGTAAGGGTTTAATTGCAAAGATAAATGTCCCGATCGGATTGGAGGTATGAGGGGGGAGGATCATCTAGTGTGTTGTGGGGTTTGGGTGTGTGTGTGTGTGGTGTGTGTGTGTGTGTGTGTGTGTGGTGTGTGTCTGTCTTGTTGTGTGTGTGTGTGTCTGTGTGTGTGTGTGTCTGTCTTGTCTGTGTGTGGTGTGTGTCTGTGTTGTGTGTGTATCTGTGTGTGTGTGTCTGTGTGTGTGTGGGGTCTGTGTGTGTGTGTCTGTGTGTGTGTGTCTGTGTGGGGTGTCTGTTTTGGTGTCTGTGTGTCTGTGTGTACTTAACCTATTTGGGGTTACAGGGGTCGAGACTCAGCTCCTGCCCCGCCTCTTCACTGATCGCTACTGGGTCCTCTCTCTCTTCTGCTTCCTGAGCTTTGTCATACCTCTTCTTAAAACTATGTATGGTTCCTGCCTCCACTACTTCACTTGCTAGGCTATTCCACTTGCTGACAACTCTATAACTGAAGAAATACTTCCTAACTCCCTGTGACCGTCTGAGTCTTCAGCTTCCAGTTGTGACCCCTTGTCCCTGTGTCCCCTCTCTGGAACATCCTATCTCTGTCCACCTTGTCTATTCCCCGCAGAATCTTGTATGTCGTTATCATGTCTCCCCTGACCCTTCTGTCCTCCAGTGTCGTCAGTCCGATTTCCCTTAACCTTTCCTCGTACGACATTCCCTTGAGCTCTGGACTAGCTTTTTGCAACCTTTGTACTTCTCTAACTTCTTGACGTGCTTGACCAGGTGTGGTTCCAGACTGGTGCTGCATACTCCAGTAGGGCCTAACATACACAGTGTACAGTGTCTTGAACGATTCCTTAGTTAAGGTATCGGAACGTATTCTCAGTTTTGGCAGCGGCCCGTATGCTGCAGCAGTATTTGGTTGATGTATCCCCCCGTGATGTCTCGGTGTTATGGTCACCCCAAGGTCTTTCCCTGAGTGAGGTCTGTAGTCTTTTTGTCCACCTAGCTTATACTCTGTCTGCGGTCTTCTTTGCCCCTCCCCAATCTTCATAACTTTGCATTTGGCTGGATTGAATTCGAGAAGCCAGTTACTGGACCACATGTCCAGCCTGTCCAAGTCTCTTTGCAGTCCTGCCTCATCCTCGTCCGATTTAATTCTTCTCATCAACTTCACGTCATCTGCGAACAGGGACACTTCAGAGTCTATTCCTTCCATCATGTCGTTCACATATATCAAAAATAGCACTGGTCCTAGAACTGACCCCTGTGGGACCCCGCTCGTAACAGGCGCCCACTGTGAGACCTCTTCACGTACCATGACTCGTTGCTGCCTCCCTGTCAGGTATTCCCTTATCCATTGCAGTGCCCTCCCTTTTACATGCGCCTGATCCTCCACTTCTGCACTAAATCTCTTGTGGGGAACTGTGTCAAAGGCCTTCCTGTAGTCTAGGAAAATGCAATCTACCCACCCCTCTCTCTCGTGTCTTACTTCTGTTACCTTGTCATAAAACTCCAGGAGGTTTGTGATACAGGATTTGCCTTCCATGAACCCATGCTGGTTTTCTTTTTATAATCTTGTTCCTTTCCAGGTGTTCGACCACTCTCCTCCTGATAATCTTCTCCATGACTTTGCACACAATACATGTCAGAGACACGGGTCTGTAGTTTAGTGCCTCGTTTCTGTTTCCTTTCTTAAATATGGGGACTACATTAGCTGTCTTCCATTTCTCAGGTAGTTGCCCATTTCAAGGGATTGGGTTTAAGATTGTGGTTAGAGGCACGCACAGCACTCTGCTCCTTCTCTAAGGACCCATGGGAGATGTTGTCCGGTCCCATCGCCTTTGAGGTGTCAAGGTCACTTAAGAGCTTCTTCACCTCCTCCTCAGTTGTTCGTATGTCATCCAACACTTGTTGGTATTTCCCTCTTGATGTTCCCTTCTGTGCTGTCTTCCCACAGCCCTTCCTGTCCTCTACTGTAAAAACTTCCTTAAATTTCTCCGTTCAGCTCCTCACATACCTCCTGATCATTTCTTGTGAGTTCTCCACCTTCTGTCCTTAATCGATCACCTGGTCTTTTACTGTTTTTCTTCCTCCTGATGTGGCTATACAACAGTTTTCGGGTCAGTCTTGATTCTCGATGCTATGTCATTTCATACTGTCGCTGGGGCCCCCCTCCTTACCTGTGCATACTCATTTCCTGGCCTGCGACTGATCTCCCTATTTTGGGGTTTTCTCTGCCTTCTGTACTTTTTCCAAATTTCTATTTCATTTGTTTTTGCCTCCTTACACCGTCGGGTAAACCAGGGCTCGTTCTGGTTCTTCCCATTGTTACTGTTGCCCTTGGAACAAACTTTTCCACTGCCTCCTTGCATTTTGTTGTTACATATTCCATCATTTCATTTACTGGCTTTCCTGCCCGTTCTCTGTCCCACTGGACCTCCCGCAGGGAAATTCTTCAACCCTATGTAGTCCCCCTCTTTTATAGTCAAAGGGTTTTCCCATTCAACTCCTGTTATTCTCTCCACTTGCAGCTCTACTATGTATTCAAAGCACAGAACCACGTGGTCGCTAGCTCCTAGGGACTCTCATACTTGATGTCCTCAATGTCTGAGCTGCCCAGGGTAACACAAGGTCCAATCTTGCTGGGTTTTTCCTCCCCCTCTCACTCTGGGAGTGTCCTTAACGTGTTGGTGCATGAGATTTTCCAGCACCAAAGTCCAACATCCTGGCTCTCCATGTTTCGGGACCCCGATGTGGCTCCAGGGTTTTCCCAGTCGATCTCCCTGTGGTTGAAAATCCCCCATAACCACAACTTTGCTCTGCTGGAATGAGCTCTTCTTGCCACCTCAGCAAGTGTGTCCACCATTGCTCTGTTGCTCTCTTCATATTCCTCTCTTGGCCTCCTGCAGTTCTGTGGTGGATTATACATCACTGCAATGACCACTTTGTGTTTCCTAGACTGAAGTGTACCTGCTATATAGTCTCTTTCTCCCGTCTCATCTATGCCTTCCATTTTCTCGAATTTCCATCTGTTTTTTACGAGCAGAGCAACCCCACCTTCCCCCCTGCCCCTTCTATCTTTCCTCATGATCTGGTATCCTGGTGGGAAGATTGCATCTGTTATTGTCTCCATGAGTTTTGTTTCTGTAATTGCTATGATGTCTGGGGACTTCTCATTGATTCTTTCTTGCCATTCCTCATGTTTATTCGTTAATCCATCTGCATTTGTGTACCAAACCTTCAACTTCTGTTCTAATACTGTAACTGTGGTGCGGGGGGTGGAAACAGAGGGATCGGTGTGTGATGGTTGGTTTGGATTGTTCAGTTGCCTTAGGGGTGTCGTGTGTGTGTGTGTGTGTGTGTGTGTGTGTGTGTGTGTGTGTGTGTGTGTGTGTGTGTGTGTGTGTGTGTGTGTGTGTGTGTGTGTGACCCAACAATCAATATTTGCGCCAATAACTCATTACAGTTGTGACCGGGTGTGGAAGTGTGAATTGCTCATTACACTATAATTTGTTCATGCTTGTTGCCATGTATAAGCGTAAGTATCCATTCTTACAGAATTCATTACCTTTGTAACTTGTGAGCTCATTACCTTTGTACCTAGTTCAGCTATCAAAACTTTGGGGGCCCAGTCCCTGGACCCATTACGTACCTCTGTAATCTGTAGCTTGTAACTTGTTATGATTGTGACCAGACCTACCTGGAGTTCATTACCTTTGTAAATTGTGAGTTCATTAACTTTGTAAATTGTGAGTTCATTTCCTTTGAAAATTGTGAGTTCATTACCTCTGTAACTTGCTCAGCTATCAAAACTTTGGAGTTCAGTCCCTGGACCAATTATGTACCTCTGTAATCTTTTGACTACCGCCCACAGGATGGGTATGGGGTGCATAATAAACATATTAGACTAAACTAACTATTGAAGTTGAATCTGGCGAAGGCTCCCTCGTGACTGATCATATTTTGCCGGTCTGGGGCTTCCCGCATACATGTCTGGACCTCTATTATGTTGTGATCTGAGTATATTGTTTTAGATGTGATGACATTTCGTATCAGATCATCATTGTTAGTGAAGATGAGGTCCAGCGTATTCTCCAATCTTGTTGGCTCTATTATTTGCTGGTTTAAGGTGAATTTGGTACAGAGATTTAAAAGCTCGTATGTGTGCTAGTTTTCATCTGAGCTGCCTCCTGGTGTTATCTCTGCTACAACATTATTTGCTATATTCCTCCATTTTAGGTGCCTTAGGTTGAAATCCTTCATGAGCAAGATGTTGAGGGCAGGGGCTGGAAGATTTTCCAGACAATGGTCAATTTTCAAAAGCTGTTCTGGAATTGTTGGGACGTTGCATCCGGAGGCTTGTATACAACCACAATGACCAGGTTTTGGTTCTCGATCTTTACTGCTAAAACTTCAGCTACATAATTTGAGGCATTTAGTAGTTCTGAACATATAAGTGACTGTGAAATACTGTCACATCTGTATAGGTTGTAGCCCGGGATCCATATTTCGTTGTTCGTGAAAGCCGCGAACATTGCATTTGACTCCGTAAGGAGTCCACGGATGGAAGGTATTTTGTTATTTGTTGCTGGCTTTAGACCCTGTATATTTGCACCCCTCAAGGAAGGTTCCTTGATGTTGGTGAGGGGCTCTTGATTTAGGGAATTAGATCTGTGCTCCAGTTCCCCGAATTAAGCCTGAATGCCTTCCACATCCCCCCCCCAGGCGCTGTATAATCCTCCGGGTTTAGCGCTTCCCCCTTGATTATAATAATAATAATGTATATTTGCAAAGATGACTCACGAAATCGTAATGACACGATTGCAAACAAACCATACCACGGACGGGGATAGAACCCGCGATCAGAGAGTCTTAAAACTCCAGACCGTCGCGTCTGGAGTTTTGAGACTGATCGTGGGCTCTATCCCCGCCCGTGGTATGGTTTATTTGCAAAGATAAATGTCGTCGGATTGGTGGTATGAGGGGGGGAGGTCTTTCTTTTCTTCCTGGATTTGTACAGCTAATTCACAAGTCTTGGCCTCAGTAGGTTTCCAATGATTAGGAACAAAGTCTTTACTAAATAAAATAAAATATACCCTATCTCTTTTAGTCCAGCTTTAAAACACACTGTATTGCTCAGGAAACCCATCCTGCAAGTGACACAGGAACAAACCAGGTCACTGCAGGTAGGAACCTGACAATCACAGTACAGTATTGTATCCTCAAATGGTTTGGCCCCACCTTGGCACCTGTGTTGATTACTATCAGTACCAGATGATGAACCAGTTTGGTGGAGTGACCAAGACCACGAGACATGGAAGACTTCTCGTAACTTCCCAGGTTTTATTGTTTTTGATCAGGGTCATTTGTCACACCAAATCAAAGACTGTTATGAGTGTGGATATCTGAACCTCCCTCCTGTATCACAAAGATACAGCATGATCTCTGGTCCTACATGAAGTTTATGGGCAGACAGATTAGACATGATAGCTCAATCAAATATGCTTTCCAGATACCAGTAGCTGACATTAAAACACTCCACACTAAAATAAATGATAGCATCGGAGAAGGCACACTGGATGTGTTGGCCAATATGTGGAATGGACTTTAGTATCAATTAGATGTATTTTGGGCCACTAAAGGTGCACAAGTTTAGGTTGCATACATCAGATTAGTAAGTAAGTAAGTTTATTCAGGTATACAGAAATACAGTTACATAGAATTATCATACATAGCAGCATATGTGTAGAGAACCTAGGATAACCCAAAAAAGTCAGAGTGACGTGATGGTGAAAGTGTTTCTTCTTTTTTGGGTCACCCTACCTTGGTGGGAGATGGCCAGTGTGTTAAAAAAATCAGAAAAGGAGTTTGTATTGTATAGGAGTATACAATAGAATATGTTGTGCTGTTGGTTCCAGCAACATCTCCAGCCTACTGAGGCAGGCTGATTGTGATTTGTAAGCCACCATAAATAATGGAGAGTGAAGCTGAACATTCTACCACCTGTAACCTTGACACCTCATACTGTATAACAAAATTTCTTGCGGACTCTCTTTTGCGTTTCCTAATTAGTTAAGATGCAGGTTAACATTTATTTGCATGGTTATGTGCGAGTCAGCTGCTCTCGATGTTTAACAATAAATTAGTCATTGGCTTCATTTATAGTTTGGTTTAATATGTTTATTATGCACCCCATACCCATCCTGTGGGCGGTAGTCAAAAGATTACAGAGGTACATAATTGGTCCAGGGACTGGACCCCAAAGTTTTGATGGATGAACAAGATACAAAGGTAACTAACTCACAAGTTACAAAAGTAATGAATCCTTTAAGTAAGTAAATTTACTTACGTTTATACATGGCTACAATCATGAACAAATTATAGAGTAATGAGCAATTCACACGTCCACACCCGGTCACAACTGTAATGTGTTATTGGTTTATAGGAAGTGTCAAAACTACGGAAGTGTCTCCTGCTGAGGCTCAGGAAAAATAACCAAGGAACAACGTAAACAAAACTGATCCTGCCCTGGTTATCAGGTCACTTTCCTGCCTTGCAGGTCACTGTCTTACCTACCAGGTCACTGCCTCACCTACCAGGTCACTGTCACCTACCAGGTCAGTCTCACCTACCAAGTCACTGTCACCTACCAGGTCACTATCACTACCAGGTCACTAAGTCAGTCACCCACCAGGTCACCGTCTTACCCATCAGATCACTCTTTCCAAGTCACTGTCTCACCCTCCATGTCACTGTCTTACCCACCAGGTCAGTGTCTCGCCCACCAACCGGGCTGTGGTTCGTACGTCAGCTTGCGTGCGGCCAGTAGTAACAGCCTGGTTGATCAGACCCTGATCCACTGTGAGGCCTGATCTCAGACCGAGCCGCAGGGGCGTTGACCCCCTAAACTCTCTAGGTAAACTTCAGGTAAACCATGTCACTGTCTTAGCCACCAAGTCACTGTCTTACCCACCAGGTCACTGCATCACCCACCTTGTTACTGTCTTACCCACCAAGTCACTGTCTCATGTTGCTGTCTTAGCCACCAGGTCACTATCTTAACCACCATGTCACTGTCTTAATCACCAGGTTACTGTCTTAACCACTAGGTCACTGTCTTAAGCACTAGGTTACTATCTAATTCACTCATTAGGTCACTGTCTTAAGCACTAGGTTACTATCTGATTCACTCATTAGGTCACTGTCACCCACCACCCAACTGTTTCATCTTCCAGGTCACTGTCTCACTGACCAGGTCAATGTCTCACCCACCAGGTCAGTGTCTCACCCACTGGGTCAATGTCTCACCCACCAGGTCAGTGTCTCACCCACTGGGTCAATGTCTCACCCACCAGGTCATTGTCTCACCCCTAGGTCATTGTCTCACCCCAAGGTCATTGTCTCACCCTAGGTCATTGTCTCACCTACCAGGTCACTTGTCTCACCCACCAGGTCACTGTCTCACCCACCAGGCCACTGTCTTACCCACAAGTTTCAGTTTAATCTCGCCCATCAGGTCACTGTCCTACTTATCAAGTTATTATCTACTCTCACCCACCAGGCCACTGTCTCACCAATCAAGTCACTGTCTTAACTACCAGGTCACTGTCTCACCCACCAGGTCACTGCTCCTCTCACCAGGTCTGTGGCCCACCCCATCAGGTCACTGCTCCACCCACAAGGCCATTGTCCCACCAGGTCATAATCACACCCACTGTGTCACTACCTCATCCACTAAGTCACTTCCCCATCCACCAAGTAATTGCTGCATCTACCAGGTCACTGTCCCATCCCACCTTGGCCTACCCACTCCACCAGGGCATCATTACTATGTCCCCATGAGATAGACTGAGGGCACCAAATTTCAGTTACCTAGTGAAGTGTTGAATTAGGGAAGATATGATTGAAATGTAGAGACGGAAAACAAAAGTAATATTTGTTTAATTCACGTTAAGTGCTCAACCCGTGTGGATCATTCATGGTGGAGACCTGATTCTCCGCAGGCTGAGCATAAGACAGACGTGCTATATTTGTATTCACCCATATGTGTGGAAAAGAACAAATAAATAACTTGATGAAAGTATCTAACCAAGTCAGGAGTCACAGCAGTGGATTTAAATTGGAGAAATTTACATTTAGAAAGATTATAAATAAATAATTACCGTATATATACTGGTTTATCAGTAAAGTTGTAGGTGAGTGAAACAAACTTCTAGGTAACATTAGTGAGTCAAGCACTCTTGGTACCATTAAATATAGGTTGGATGGGTATATTAATGAGTGGTTGGGTGTGAGTTGGTCATAGCTAGAATGGGCCTGTAGGCCTGCTGCAGTACTTCTCATGCTCTAAGGCTCATCCTGCCATCATTTTTAGGAGTGATAAAATGATACATAGTGTTCTCAGAGTTAATTAATACTGATAAATCTTCCACTCAGTCACTTAACATGTAGATTTCTTTATTACTTTTCTGTCTCTAGTTATACCGTGTGTATCACACAGTTTAAATTATCTAAGATCATACCTTGAACAGGCAGAATATATGATCAAGTATCCAGTTGTCTGTTAAACATTTTTACAAGTTTGCTAAGGCAGCCTGGCTGTCAAATAGTCTCTCCCATACCTAGTTTTACCTGAGCTGAGTATCTCCTTTATTATGTACAGCAGAAGCCATAGTATAACATTAAGAGAAACAGAATTTTAATGACAATAATAAATGCATAAATGTAAAGTTATTTCCTGCATTGTTTTTTCAGCACCAGGGTTTTGCCATTACTGCTTTTCAAATGGCAGATTTTGCATATTATGACTATGACCAAGAATCTGACAGTGCAGAATACGTAGATTATTATGATGAGGTAAGTACTCCTTCACACTGTGATCATTTTGAGTGAAATTAATTTCAATTTTATTACGGTATTTTAATGCAAACTAACTTCATGGTCATTCCTTGAACTAAGACTCTTCATATTTACATCATTATTTTAGGTGTTTTTCTTAATTATAGCCATATTTAAAAATATCATCAGAAATCACTGCATGGTATTCACAGGATATATATGAGTTCCCAGGTGAAGAGCCTTGGGAAGAAGAAGAAGAGGAAGAAGTCACATCCCAGTTTACTTTATCAGAGTTGTATGAGTACTTGCGTTGTTCCAACTCTCTCTGATTCTTACCACCACCTTTACAACTTGTTAGTGTGGTCCCTTATCTTCATGCTCACAACTAGAATTGGTAATTATTTCTCCACCTGTTTTCATAACAATATATTTTTTTAATTGTGTCACATGTAGAATCATCTGTTAAATAATTGTACACCATTGTTAATTTGTTATATACAGTAGTTATAGTTGTTTATGCTATTATAGTACGTATTTACTGTTTATAGATACACAAGTAATTTTATTTATTAGTCTGTTTGTTTTCATTTATCTTTTGTGTCACTACCCACTGCATCTGCAAGCTTGATTTTGTCTCTCTCTCTTTTTTTTTTCTATTTCTTTTTGATATAATCTGTTGTGGTGTATCTAGATGACCTTCACAAAGCTTCCTTGTCTGTCATGGAACATTGCCTAATATTTTTCCATAATTACTCTCTCATATTTCAAATCTTTCTTTATATTTCTGTCCTATCTTGGCTAAGAAAAGCAAATGACTGTAATTTATTGTTAGACATCGAGAGCAGCTGACTCGCACATAACCATGCAAATAAATGTTAACCTGCATCTTAACTAATTAGGAAATGCAAAAGAGAGTCCGCGAGAAATTTTGTTATACAGTATGAGGTGTCAAGGTTACAGGTGGTAGAATGTTCAGCTTCACTCTCCATTATTTATGTTGGCTTACAAATCACAATCAGCCTGCCTCAGTAGGCTGGAGATGTTGCTGGAACCAACAGCACAACATATTCTATTGTATACTCCTATACAATACAAACTCCTTTTCTGATTTTTTTAACACACTGGCCATCTCCCACCAAGGTAGGGTGACCCAAAAAAGAAGAAACACTTTCACCATCACTCACTCCATCGCTATCTAATGTATGCAACCTAAACTTGTGCACCTTTAGTGGCCCAAAATACATCTAATTGATACTAAAGTCCATTCCACATATTGGCCAACACATCCAGTGTGCCTTCTCCGATGCTATCATTTATTTTAGTGTGGAGTGTTTTAATGTCAGCTACTGGTATATGGAAAGCATATTTGATTGAGCTATCATGTCCAATCTATCTGCCCATGAACTTCATGTAGGACCAGAGATCATGCTGTATCTTTGTGATACAGGAGGGAGGTTCAGATATCCACACTCATAACAGTCTTTGATTTGATGTGACAAATGACCCTGATCAAAAACAATAAAACCTGGGAAGTTACGAGAAGTCTTCCATGTCTCGTGGCACCTGTGTTGATTACTGACAGTAATCAACACAGGTGCCAATGTTTATATAGTGGGCCCAAACCATTTGAGGATACAATACTGTACTGTGATTGTCAGGTTCCTACCTGCAATGACCTGGTTTGTTCCTGTGTCACTTGCAGGATGGGTCTCCTGAGCAATACAATGTGTCCTAAAGCTGGACTAAAAGAGATGGGGTATATTTTTTTTTATTTAGTAAAGGCTTTGTTTCTAATCATTGGAAACCTACTAAGGCCAAGGTTTGTGAATTAGCTGCACAAATCCACCATGTTTTTGTGCACTATCATATATTTGGATACCACTTGCTGCAATGAGGGTGCCTAAATTGAGTCTGGTGTATTTTGTTGATGTCAATACACAACACTTGTTTGAACTAACAATGTTGTGATAAATTAAAGAGCTTGTCCTACCAAATACCAAATTGTTGAGTCAAATTCTACTAATGGCAAGCACTGCTGTCTCCATGCCAAGTACTTTTGCTGATGCTTGGGGAATTTAACATCATTGGCTCTGTGAAGGTCAGTGACACAGTACAAGCTGTTATTCATAACTACTATGAACAACCAAATTTTTTAGACCATTTCAATCCAATATAGTGTCTCCAGCTGGAGCTTGCCCTTCTTCGAAAGTGATATGGCTTGTAACCTGCCACTCCTGGCTGGTGGTGTAGATACACAAATAACCTGCACATAGGAGAGAGGAGCTTTCAACGATGTTATGGTTCAGCTTGGACCATTTGCAAAGTCCTATGTGTGGGTTATTTGTGTTCCAGTCATGGTATTGTGCCTTTTTGTTCTTCTTGGTGGCATAGATGTCATTTTTAAGCCATCAGTGGCTGAAAGCTGAAATATTAAAGGATTTATGATATACATAGTACATTGTTGATGAAGTGCCTGTTGCTGGTAGTGAGTTGTAATAATCAAATGTGCCTCTCTGGTGGTTGTCTCACACACCCACTGTCTCAGTATACCTCCTGCACCATATAGTGTCAGGATTTAGAGTGCAAGAGCAGTGCTTCACTATTCAGTCTGTTGTAATGTAAGTAGAATTCATCTCACCCCTCATGTCAAATTAACACTGCCCCAGCTGGAAGATTCTGTCAATAGCTCTGGCATCTGATCATCTCATATTACACCTGCCTTTACATATTGTAGAGCCTACTGTTATGGATATTAGGCCATCACTTGCCTCTCTCTGCCTTGGCAGTCTGCATTTTCCCCTTCATTTTAATCATATACAGTATACTCTTCGTCTCACTCTTCACCTTTGACATGTCTGAACTCAGCTTATTTGCACAAATCTCATCATATTATATCAGCTTTCTTGGTTCTTTATCCCCTCAGGAATCACTATTAATCTCATTATTTTACAAGTATAATGCTCTCAGGGGATTATATTAATGATGGAAACTCTTCGAGAACTTTGTAGAATCCCATGATGCTAGTGCCACTAGTGAATACATGTGTGCAGTATCATCGAACAAGGGAGAGACCTTTCTACCTCAGTAAACATATTGTGTCATGGCTATAATATGCTTTTGAAGTTGTCTGTGATGGTATAGAGGCTTTATGGAAATAAATGTTTTAGGTTTCAATGTAAGTTTTAAGAGGATGAAACCCTATAAAAAGATTGGATATTATATGGCCACTGTTTTAGGGATGCCTCATTGAACCTTGAGTGAGTGAATTATTCTTAGTCACCTTTATACCTTACTTATTTGGTCATTATTCATTATCAGCTATAAAATTTAGATAAACATTTCCCCCCAAATTCCCAAGAATATTTATGAAATTAATGCATATGAAAATCTAGCCAGTGTGATAAAGGGTACCATATCCTGTTACTGTTGCATCAAAGGATAGGATGGTGCTTCCTCCCACATTAAGATCTTCCATTACCTCCCTCACCCTCCCCCACCTTCCTTAAATTTTTGGTTATTGACAGCTCATTCATGGTGACTTGAGGGGCAGGAGCCTAGTTAAAGAGAGAGAGAAAGAGAGAGAAACAAGGTATGACGAAATCATGTGAAGCCACCAAACCACTTCTCTAAGCGTCAGTCCGTGAGTAGTTATTTTTAAATGCTTGGCATAATGATACTACTTACCGACTTGATGGAGTGCTCTTAACATATTTTGCATTTAACTTCCATAATGAAAAACCTCAATGGACTTTCTTAGGTATTGGGCCCTTTGATAATTTGACCAGTTGTTAGTGTACATTTTTAAACTTACTCGGTTCATTCATTCATAGATCAAATTTCATTCATTCACAGATCAAATTTTGCATATACGTATGTATATCTACTGCATTACAATTTTTAAATAACTGTTAAATGTCAAGATAACATGGTACTCTATGTAGTTTTCCTTTGTTTAGATGACTTAATTATATATACAGTGGAACCTCTACTTACGAGTGCATCCATGTGCGAGTTTTTCCAGATATGAGCAGTCACTCAGTTGAATTTTTGCTTCCAGACGCAAGCAAAATTTTCGGATGCGAGTGGGCCTCAAGGGAGGTTCCTTGATGCTGGTGAGGGGCTTATGCTCTTGATCTAGGGAATTGAATCTCGGTTGTTTGTTGGACTATCTTATTGAAACTTGGGGAATGTATGATGGAAAGATGCTTCTTAGTGTACACCAAAAATGAAAGAAATCGGACCATAAATAACGGAGTTCACTTCTCAGCCATTATTCTCCCCTTAGCTGTATATTTTCGTATGGTTTTTATGGTTGTATTCTCGTTTTTTTCGTCTCATTTGATAGAATGGAAGATATACTAAAGAAATAGATATGATGTTAATTGGTTTCATGACGAAAAGTACATTGAAATTGAGCTCAGAGTAGCAGAAATGTTAGATTCTTTGGCGATTTTCAAGAGTAAACAAATGATGTCACTATCCAGTATCTGTCCAATTGGCATTGTCTCAACCTTCACATATTGGAAAGCTCTTCAACACGCTAGCAAAAGTGGGAGCAGACATCATGAGGTAGCAGTGGCAGACAACATGAAGCAGCAGTGACAGACAATATGAAGCAGCAGTGGCAGACAAAATGAAGCAGCAGTGGCAGACATCATGAAGCAGCAGTGGCAGACATCATGAGGTAGCAGTGGCAGACAACATAAAGCAGCAGTGGCAAAATGTAGCATTAAGAGTGTAGCAATTAAGTGTAGCATTAAGAGTGTAGCACTTACAAGTCACTCTGACTTTTTTGGGTTATCCTAGCTTCTCTACACATGTCGTCAGGAGGAGGAATGGCCGCTGTCTGGCCCTATAAACCCCAACAACACCAATGGCCGCTGTCATCACCACTAGCACATACGTAACGACATGTATTTTATTCATTCTAGTGTATATATCATGTTTCTATATTATTAATATTGTTTATGTCATATTACATGAATTGTGATAGTTAAATAAGCTGGAGAGTTGATATTAGGGAAATTATTGAAGCATTTTCTAGTGGCTGGAATTCCACTGGAACGAATTAATTCCACTTCAGTAAATTTAAATGAGGAAAATTGACTCTCCAAATTAGCAAATCCAGATGCGAGCAAGGCCATGGAATAGATTAAACTCATAAGTAGAGGTTCCACTGTATATATATGTGTGTGTGTGTATATATATATATATATATATATATATATATATATATATATATATATATTATATATATATATATATATATATATATATATATATATATATGGTAGTAGGTTGGTAGACAGCAACCACCCAGGGAAGTAACTACCGTCCTGCCAGATGACTGTGAAACAAAAACCTGTAACTGTTTTGCATGATGGTAGGATTGCTGGTTTCTTTTTCTGTCTCATAAACACGCTAGATAACAGGGATATCTTGCTACTCCTACTTACACTTTGGTCACACTTCACAGACACGCACATGCATATATATATATACATACATCTAGGTTTTTCTCCTTTTTTTTAAATAGCTCTTGTTCTTTTTTATTTCTTCTATTGTCCATGGGGAAGTGGAAAAGAATCTTTCCTCCGTAAGCCATGCGTGTCGTATGAGGCGACTAAAATGCCGGGAGCAATGGGCTAGTAACCCCTTCTCCTGTATACATTTACTAAAAAAGAGAAGAAGAAAAACTTTATAAAACTGGATGCTTAAATGTGCGTGGATGTAGTGCGGATGACAAGAAACAGATGATTGCTGATGTTATGAATGAAAAGAAGTTGGATGTCCTGGCTCTAAGCGAAACAAAGCTGAAGGGGGTAGGAGAGTTTCAGTGGGGGGAAATAAATGGGATTAAATCTGGAGTATCTGAGAGACTTAGAGCAAAGGAAGGGGTAGCAGTAATGTTAAATGATCAGTTATGGAAGGAGAAAAGAGAATATGAATGTGTAAATTCAAGAATTATGTGGATTAAAGTAAAGGTTGGATGCGAGAAGTGGGTCATAATAAGCGTGTATGCACCTGGAGAAGAGAGGAATGCAGAGAGGAGAGAGAGAGATTTTGGGAGATGTTAAGTGAATGTATAGGAGCCTTTGAACCAAGTGAGAGAGTAATTGTGGTAGGGGACCTAAATGCTAAAGTAGAAGAAACTTTTATAGAGGGGTGTGGAGTAGGTAAGTTATTGGGGTGCCAGGTGTACATGAAATGGGAGCCCTTTGAACTTGAACTTAGTATAAAAGGGGTTTAGTATAGGTAATCATATTTTAAGAAAAGAGGAATAATATTAAGTATATCACTATATTTGTATGGGCGAAATGACAGTAGTTTTGTTGGAATTATGTATTGTAGATTAAATCAGACTGTTAGAGTAGACTTTCAGGATGTAACAACATGTGTATAGAGGGGCCACACAACAGATATATCCGTTTTCACTTTCTAGTTGTTAGCTACACTGTGAGTAAAATGGTAGATGGGATACAAGGAGAATAGAAGCATCAGGGAAGAGAGAGTGAAGGTTTATAAACTAAAAGAGGAGAGCAGTTAGGGTAAGATAATAAAGAACCAGCTATGGAGGAATAGATGGGCTAATGAAGCATAGGCAATGGGTCGAAGATGTATGGGATAGTTTAAAAATGTAGTGGTTAGAGTGTTCAGCAGAAGTTGTGGTTACAGGAAAGTGGGTCAGGAGGGAAGAGTGCGATTGGAGGAATGATGAATGTAAAGAGAGTAGTAAGGGAGAAAATAGTTAGCATATGAGAAGTTTTTACAAAGTAAAGTGATGAAGAGGAAGAGTATATGAGGAGAAAAAGAGAGAGGTTAAGAGAGGTGGTGAAGAGCACGTTGTAAAAAAGATATTAGCAAAATGAGAGAGTGAGGGTTGAGATGTTTATCAACCCAATTTTGTTGAAAATAAAAAAAGTTTTGGAGTGGAGATTAACACGTTAAGAAGCCTAGGAACATCATTGGATTTGTCAGTTTAAAATAGGAGAGGAGAGTTTAGTAAATGGAGAGTTAGAAGGTAACGAATGAGGGTAGAAGATGAGGGATATTTTGAGGACTATTTACAATGTTGATGAAGATAGGGGCAGCTGTTGATTTCGATATGTATTGGGGCAAGGAGGTATAACATCTTGTAGGAGTGAGAAGAGCCTGTTGGTGAGTGTGGGGAAAGGTTCGTGAGGCAGTAGGTAAAATGAAAGGGGATAAGCGCCGGATTGATGGATAAAGATAGAAATGTAAAAAGCAGGTGGGATATAGTTTTCTTTCTGGAGTGGTTGTGCAATTATGTAATAAATGTATGGAGAGAGGAAAGGTACCTAGGGATTGGCAGAGAGCATGCATAGTTCCTTTGTATAAAGGCAAGGGATAAAAGAAGTGAAAAAATTAAGGGGATAAGCTGTTGATGACCTGGAAAGTGTAGGGTAAGTTATAAATTGAAAGAATAAGAGAAAGACGGAATAGGATAGCAATAACAAGGAGGCTTTGGGAAATAGGGGTGGTGGACCAGGTTTTTTAAGTGAAACAAAAAAGTGAACAGTATTTAGATAAGGCAAAAGAGGCTTTGTGGATTTAGGGTTTTGGGAAAAAGGCGTAACGGGGTGGATAGGGGGAAGTGGAAAATTTTTTGAAAATTTTTGGTGTAGGGGGGGTTTTCGAAAGCAGTAAAGATTTTTACAGGATAGTGAGGCTCAAGTTAATATGTAAAAAAAGGGGGGAAAATTTTTTTCCCATAAAAGTAGGCCTTAGAAAAGGGATGTGTGATGCACCGGGGTTGTTTAATAAAATTATAGATGGGTTTAAGAGAAAAAAATTCGGGGTTTTTGGCAAGAGGTGGAGTTAAAAAAAAAAATCCACACAAAGGGGGAGTTGTCAAGCTGCTCTTTTTCTGATGACACGTGCCTTGGAGATTCTGAGAGAAGCTGCAAGATTGGGGGATGAAATTTTTGGGTGTGCAAAAGAAGAAAATTAAAAGGGGAATCAGAAAGATAAGGTTAAGAGGGTAACAAAAAAATTAGGGTGAAAAGATTAAAACAGATTGGAGGGAGAAAAGAAGGAGGAGGGAACGTAATCGTATTTGGGAGTGGACGGCACGGAGGGTCATGAAAATAGGTGAATCGTAGAAATTTTATGAGGGGAAAAAAATGATGGTGCACTTTGGAGCTTGGAGACAAAGAAATTTGTCCCTTGGAGGCAAAGAGGGAAGAGAGAGTATATTTTAAACCAAAGCTCTTAAGGGTGTGAACGTGGGGGTGAATTTGCAGCGAGGAGAAGGCTGGGCATGGAGTGTCAGTCTGAGGGGAATTTTGGGGTAAATAAGCAAAAAAATTGTGTTTGGAAGTTAGGAGGAGGTGGGGATTACCAAAAAGTTGTCCAAGGGGTGAGGAAGGGGGTTTTTGAGGTGGGTTCGGACTGTAAGAGAATGGAGGAAAAAAAAAAGACTTCAAAGTGTTCGCGTAGTGGGAAAGGCGGGGGAGGGTCGGCCAGGAAGGGTGGGGGGGGGTAAAGGAGGGTTTTGTGTGCGAGGGCTTGGACTTCCACGGGTGCGTGGGCGTGTTTTATAGGAGTGAATGGAGACAAATGGTTTTTAAAACTTGACATGCTGTTGGAGTGTGAGCAAAGTAACATTTATGAAGGGATTCAGGGAAACCGGCAGGCCCGGGACTTGAGTCCTGGAGAGGGGAAGTACAGTGCCTGCACTCTGAAGGAGGGGTGTTAATGTTTCAATTTAAAACTGTAAAGGGAAAGCACCCTTCTGGCAAGACAGTGATGGAATGAATGATGGTGAAATTTTCTTTTTCGGCCACCCTGCCTTGGGGGGAATCGGCCAGTGTGATAATAATAAAATATATATATATATAAAATATATAATATATATATATAAATATAATATTTTCAACAAGTCGGCCGTCTCCCACCGAAAGGGAGGGGACCCAAAAAAGAAAGAAAATCCCAAAAAGAAAAAACTTTCATCATCATCAACACTTTCCACCACAAATCCCACTCAAATTATCACTGCTTTTGCAGAGGTGCTCAAATACAACAGTTTAGAATCATAATACGTAAAAGACACCAAAATATCCCTCCAAACTGCCAATATCCCAAACCCCCCTTTAAAATGCAGGCTTTTACTTTCCCATTTCCAGACTCAAAGTCCACTATATGAAAAAAACCGGTTTCCCTTTAATCCCTTCACTAAATATTACCCTGCTCACACCCAACAGATCTCAGGTCCAATACATTCGTCTCCTTCACTCCTATCTAACACCTCATGCACGCTTGCTGGGAAATCCAAGCCCCTCCCCACAAAAAATCCTTACCCCCTCTTTCCCCAACCCCTTTTGAGGGTGACCCCTACCCCTCCTTCCCTTTCCCCTATAGATTTATTTTTTTCCATGTTATTCTACTTTGATCCTTTCTCTCTAAATGACCAAACCCCCCTCAAAAACCCCCTTTTCCCTGCCCTCTGCTAATCTTTTTTTAAACTCCCCCCCTTCTCCAATTTCCACACTCCAAATTTTTCTCATAATTTTTACACCAAAAACATTGCCTTTAGACAGGACATCTCCCTGCCTCCAACCGCTCCCGTTTGCTGCATTTCCCACCCAATTTCACATCCATTTTAGAGTTTTGGGACTACAACTTTCATACATTCCCTTCTTGCCCCATAGACACGTTTTTGACCACATATACCTCAACGCACCACTCACCTTTTTTCCCTCATCAATTTATGATTAACCTCTCCTTCAAAACCATCCGCTGACACGTCAACCCCCAATAATCTGAAAACATTCACTTCTTCCATATCCTCCTCCCCAATTTGATACCCAATTTTTTTTTACTAAATCTTTTTGATACCCTAAAACACCTTATCTTTTCTATTTTCCCTTTTCAAACTTTCTACCTTTACACACATTCTCAAAGTCATCCACTAACCTTTGAAAATTTTTCTTTAAAATCTCCCATAAGCACAGTATCATCACCCAAAAATAATTTTGCAATTCCCCTTTTGAAAATTTTATTTTCCCCCTTTAATTTTTTCCCACCCCTCTCCCGAACACCCCCGCATTTTTCTTCTTTTCAACCCCATTTAAATAATTAAACAAAACCCTGGGGAATTACACATCCCTGTCAAAAAAACCTACTTTTTTCCGGGAATATTTCCCCTCTCTTCTAAAAACCCTAACCTGACCTCACATCCCAAAAAGCCTTTACACATTTTGTAACTTACCACCTATTCCATATACTTGCAACACCCTCCAAAAAAAACCCCCTCACCCCCCTTCTACAAAAGGCCTTTTTTAAACCCCATAAATGAAAATAAAAACTTTTCCCAAACCTTTTCAAAATTTCTGTTCACAAAAAATTTTTCCCAATGAAAACATTTGATCTACACACCCCCTCCCCAAATCTAAAGCCTCCTGCTCATCCGAAATCCTACTTTTCTGTTTTTACCTCAAATTTTTTTTTAAATTATAACCCTCCCGTATCCCTTTTCCGGTATCCCTCAGTAAACTTATCCCCCAAAATTTTTTTCCCAATCTTTTTTTGGCCCTTTTTCCCCTTTATAAAAAGGGGGCTTAATACATGTTTCTCCGCCAATCCCTAGGTACCTTCCCCTTTTCGTACATTTATTAAAAAAAAAAGTACCAACCACCCCCAACACTATAACCCCCCCCCTGCTTTTAACATTTCTGTAAAGATCCCATATTCCAGCTGCTTTCCCCCCCCTTTTCATTCTACGAATGCCTCCCGTACCTCCACCACACTTACTTTCGGGTTTTTCTTCACTCCTAAAAGATGGTATACCTCCCTGCCCCGTGAAATGAAATTACCGCCCCCCTTTTTTTTCCCCTAAACTTTTTAAAAAGTTCTTAAAAATATTCTGGGCCCTCTACCTAATACCTACCCCCCCCATCTACTAACCCCCTACTCTTTTTTTTAACTGACAAATCCATACTTTCCCTAGGCTTTTTTAACTTTTTTTAAAACCTCACCCAAAATTTTTTTTTATTTTCTTTAAAAATTTTTCTTGACATGCCTCCCCCCTTTTCTATCATCTGCTCTCATTTTGCACCCCTTTTACCACTCCTTCACCCCTTTTTTACTCTCCATATACGGGGAAACCCCCGTTTAACGACACCCCCCCAATCGACCAATTATTTTAAGGTATTTATGTAAGGGGCGTTTGAAACTGTATTTTTTGGGGGTCTGAAATGGACAATCTCCCTTCACAATTTTCCCTTAGGGGAACAAATTCGGTCAGTACTGGCACCTGAACATATTTCTGGAATGAAAAAAATATCTTTTAACCGGGCCCCACTGTACCTGTCTTCTTATAAAAACCTTTTTTGCTTTGTAAAAAACCTCTCCTAAGCTACCCCTTTTTTCTTTTAAACACAAACCCTTTACTTCATCATTCCACCAATCACTTTCCCCTTTACTCCTCCCCCACCCTCCTATAAACCCCAAACTTCTGCCCCCAAAATCTAAACTGCATTTTTAAACTATTCCAACCCCTCTTCAAAAACCCCCCCCCAAATCATCTTTGCACTTCCCACCCTGCCAATAGGGCCTTAAAACTCGCCCGAACTTCCCCCCTCCCTTAGTTTATGCACTTTCACCTCCCTCCTTTCTTGTTGTTGCCAACGTTTCCCCTTTTTTCCCCTCTACCCCCCTTAAATCTAACTGTAGCTACAACTAAATAATGAACCATATATCATTTTCCCCTAATATATTTATATATAATATAATATATATTATTTTATATAATATATATATATAAATAAAAAAAACATGTGGGATAAAAATATATATATATATATTAAAATATAAAAATTATATATATATAAATATAAAATATAATATATATAATATACAGTGGACCCCCGCATAACGTCACCCTCCGAATGCGTCCCCAAATTTTGTAAAATGTATTTATGTAAGGCGGTTGTATGTAAAGTTTTGGGGGGCCCGAAATGGACTAATTCCCACTTCACAAAAATTTCCTTTTGGGAAAAAAAATTTGGGCCCTAAATTTGGGACCTGAACTTCCTTTTGGGGTGGAAAAAAAAAAAACTTAACCGATGGTCCACTGTATTATATGTATATTATAAAATGTATAAGTAATTTATAAATATATATAATATAATATAATATATATTAATATATATATATATATTTTATATATAAAAATAAAATATTATTTAAGAAAATTTTATAAAAAAATTTTTCAAAGTGGGGGGGGAAATCTGAATGTGCGTGGATGTTGTGCCGATGATAAGAAAAGATGATTTGTGGATGTTATGAATGAGAAAAAGCTGGGTTTTCCTGGCTTTAAGTGAAACAAAGCTGAAGGGGGGTGGGAGAGTTTCAGTGGAGGAATAAATGGGATTAGGTCGGGGTTTTTTCAAATAGAGTTAAGCTAAAGAAGGAGACAATATGTTAAAGGGTAAGCTATGGCGGAAAAGAGGGACTAAAAATGTATTAATTAAAAGGATTATGTGGAGTAAAATAAAGATTGGTTGAAAAGGGTTTTATAAAAAGCGGTTGCACCGGGGAAAAGGGGAAAAAGTGTAGGGAGGAGAGAGATTTTGGGAAATGGATGAATGCGGGGGGGATTTTTAAAATCAAGTGTGAGAGTAAGGGTGGTTGGGGTTTTTAATGCTAAAGGGGGTAAAAATGTTATGGAGGGAGTAGTAGGTAAATTTGGGGGCCAGGGGTAAATGAAAAAGGGGGAGCCTTTAATTAGCTATGTGTAAAAAAGAAATTTGGTAATAAAAAATAATTTTTTATGAAAAAAGGGATAAAAAAAAAAAAGGGTATGAGTAGCACGTAATAAAAGTAGTTTTTTAAATTTATGTTTTGGTGGATAAAAGGTTGAGGGGTGGCTCCAGGATTACATGTTTTTTGAGGGCAACTGATATATCGTCTTATTAGTTGTAGCTACAGTTAGAGTAAGGGGAGAGGGGAAAAGAGGAAGTGGAAACAACAAGTAAGAGGGAGGTAAAGTGTATAAACAAAGGGGAGGAGGAAGTTCGGGTGAGATATAACACTTTTGGGCAAAAGGGGGGGCAGTGCAAAGATGAGTAGGGGGGGTTGAAGAGGGTTGGAATGTTTTAAAAAATGCAGTATTAAAATGGGGGGAGAAGTTTGGGGTTTATAGGAGGGGGGGCGGGAGGAAAGAGGAGTGTTGGTGGAATATGAAGAAAAGGGGTGTGAAAAAAGAGAAAAAGGTAGCTTATGAGATTTTTTTACAAAGCAAAGTGTTATAAAAGAGCAATATAGGGAGAGTAAAAAAAAGGTAAAGAGAGGGGTGAGAGAGTGCAAAAGGAGACAGATGTGAGGGGGAAGGCCTGTCAAGAAATTTAATGAAAATAAAAAAATTTTGGAGTGGTTAAACAATTTAGAAAGCCTGGGGAAAATATGGATTTGTCATTTTAAAAACAGAGGGGGGGTTTAGAATGGGGAGAGGGGAGTATTGGGTAGATGGCGAAATATTTTGGGGAAATTTTAAAAATTTTAAAGGGAAAAAACAGAGGCAGAATTTCATGCCTGGCGGGAGGATACCATTTTTTTAGAGTGAAGAAGAGCAGAATGTAAGTGTGGGGGGGTACGTGGGGCTTTTACGTAAAAGAAAGGGGTAAAGCAGCGGAACGTGGGATCAGAAGAAATGTTAAAAAGCGGGGGGGGATATAGGGGTTGGAGGGGTTGGTACTTTTTTTTAATAAATGTATGAAAAGGGGGGTACCTAGGGATTGGCAAGAGATGATGTCCCTTTATAAAAAGGGGAAAGGGACAAAAAGCTGTAAAAATTATAGAGGAATAAGCTTACTGGTAAACCGGGAAAAAGTGTAGGGTAGGGTTAAAATTTGAAAAAATTAGAGGTAAGACAGAAGTAGGATTGCGGGGGCAAGGAGGTTTTGAGGGGGTAGGGAGTGTAGATCAGGTGTTTACATTGAAGCAAATATGTAACTATTTAGAAAAAAAAGGGAAGTTTTATTGCATTTTATGGATTTAAAAAGGCATAGTAGAGGGGATAGAGGACAATGTGGCAGTGTTGCAAGTAATGGAATGGGTTTGGTAAGTTATTAAATGTGTAAAGATTTTTTTATGGGGATAGTGGGCTCAGGTTAGGGGGTGTAGAAGGAGGGAGACTACTTCCCGGTAAAAGTAGGTTTTAGACAGGGATGTTAATGTCACCATGGTTTTTTTAAATATTTTTATAGATGGGTTGTAAAAAAAGAAAATGCTAGGTTTTTTGGGAGAGGGGGGGATTAAATTTGGGAATCAATTAAAAATGGGATTGACACAGTTACTTTTTGGATGAACTGTCTTATGGGGGATTCTAAGAAAAATTGAAAATTTAGGATGATTTGGGAAGGTGAAAAGGGAAAAAAATTTAAAGTGAACAAGAAAGAGTAAGGTGTGAGGGTGTCAAAGTTTTAGAAAAAAAAAAATTTGGTTCAAAAGGGGAGGGGAGAAAGGAAGAAGTAAATGTTTTCAGATATTTGGGAGTTGACGTGTCGGGGGGGAGGGATTTATAAGGAGAGGTTTAAACAAGAAAGATGAGGAAAAAAGGTGGTGGTGCGTTTAGGATATGTGGAGTCAAAAACTTTTTATGGGGGCAAAGAAGGGTTTATGAAATTAGTAGTACCACACCTTATATGGGTGAAGCTTGGGGGGTAAATGCAGCAGCGAGGGGGACGGTTGGGGCAGCGGAGATGCCCCGTTTAAGGCAATGTGTGGTGAAATATTTTGCAGAAAATTTTTAGTGGGAAATTAGGAGAAGGTGTGGAGTTAATAAAAGTATTAATCGAGGGCAGAAGAGGGGTTTTTGAGGTGGTTTGGTCTTTAGAGAGAAGGACACAGTAAATACATGGAAAGCAATAAATTATAGGGGAAGGAAGGCGGGGGAGGGTCGCCTCGAAAGGGTTGGGGAGAGGGGGTAAGGAGGTTTTTTGGGGGAAAGGGGCTTGGACTTCCCGCAAGCGGCGTGAGCGTGTTTGATAGGGGAATGGAGCGAATGGTACTTGGGGGCCCGACATCTGTTGAGTGTGAGCAGGGTAATATTTAGGGAAAGGGGGTTTAGGGAAACCGGTTATTTTCTATAGTCGACTTTAGTCCCGGAAAAAGGGAAGTACAATGCCCGCACTTTAAAGGAGGGTTTGGGAAAATTGGGGTTTTTGGGGGGATTGTTGGTATCTTTTATGTTTATGCTTCTAGACTGTTGATTCTGAGCACCCTGCAAAAAAAGTGTAATGTGGAGGTGGTGAAAATGTTTATGTGATGAAAGTTTTTCTTTTTTGGGGGTTTTCTTTTCTTTTTTGGGGCACCCTGCCTCGGGGGAAAGGCCCTTGTTAAAAAAAAAAAAAAAAATATATAATATAAATATATTATATATAATATAAAAATTATTTTTATATATATTAAAAAATACAACATACATCTACAACATACATACATACATGTTAATGACCCCCGGGTTTAAAAACTTTTTTCATTCCATATATTTCAGGGGGCCGCCCCGTACGACAATTTTTTCCCATAAGGGAAAATTGGGAAATAATTTTGTCCATTTCGACCCCCAAAAATAATGTCCAAACGCACTTACTAAATCCTTACTAATTTGGGCGCATTTTGGGGTGACGTTAAGGGGGGGTCCCCTGTACTTTCTTTCTTTCAACAACCCCCTGTATCCACTGAGGGAGGGGTCCAAAAAAAAATTTATCCATTCAACACTTTCCCCCACCACACTAATCACGTTTTTGCAGAGGTTCTCAAACACAACATTTAAAGCTATCTAAAAGATACACAAATATCCTATATATAATTTTTTTTTTCAAAAATCGGCTGTCTCCTACCGGGGGGTGAAATAAAAAGAATACAATCCCAAAAGAAAATACTTAAATCTCATTCAGCACTTTCACCTCACCTACATAAACACTGTTTTTGCAGAGGCACCCAAAACAACAGTTTAGAAGCTTACATAAAGTATATAACATATCCCCCAAACTGCCAATATCCCCAAAACCCCCCTAAAAGACAGGGATTGTACTTTACATTTTCCCGTACTTTAAGTCCGGGCTATAAAAAATAACAGTTTTCCCGAACCCCTTCAAAATATAACCCTTCTCACACTTCCCCAAAAGCTCGTAGGGCCCAAATACCATTCGTCCCATTCACTCTTTTCTAACCACGCTCACGCACATTTCTGGAAGTCCGCCCTCGCCCACAAAAACTCCTTACCCCTCCCTCCCAAACCTTTTTTGAGAACAACCCCTACCCCCGTTTCCTTTCCCCCACAGAAATTTTTAGCCTCCCTGTCTTTTATTTTTGGGTCCATTCTTAAATGACCCAAAAAACCTCAACAACCCCTCTTCAGCCCTCTGATTAATGCTTTTAGTAACTCCACACCTCCGAATTTTCTGCATAATACGTACAGTGGACCCCCGCATAACGAGCACCTCCGAATGTGACCAATTATGTAAGAGTATTTATGTAAGTGCGTTTGTACATGCATGTTTGGAGGTCTGAAATGGACTAATCTACTTCACAATATTCCTTATGGGAACAAATTCGGTCAATACTGGCACCTGAACATACTTCTGGAGTGAAAAAATATCGTTAACCGGGGGTCCACTGTATTTACACCACACATTGCCCTTAGACAGGACATCTCCACTGCCTCCAACTGCCACCTCACTGCAGCATTTACAACCCAAGCTTCACACCCATATAAGAGTGTTGGTACCACTGCACTTTCATACATTCCCTTCTTTGCCTCCATAAATAATGTCTTTTGACTCCACGTATACCTCAATGCACCACTCACCTTTTTTCCTTCGTAAATTCTTTGGTTAACCTCATCCTTCATAAACCCATCCACTGACATGTCAATTCCCAAATATCTAAAAGCATTCACTTCTTTCATACTCCCTCTCTCCAATGTGATATCCAATTTCATTTTAACTAAATCATTTGATACCCTCATCACCTTACTCTTATCTATGTTCACTTTCAAGTTTCTACCTTTACACACCCTCCCAAACTCGTCCACTAATCTTTGCAACTTTTCTTTAGAATCTCCCGTAAGCACTGTATCATCAGCAAAAAGTAACTGTGTCAACTCTCATTTTGTATTTGATTCCCCATAATTTAATCCCACCCGTCTCCCCAACACCCTAGCATTTACTTCTTTTACAACCCCATCTATAAATATATTAAACAACCATGCTGACATTACACATCCCTGTCTAAGACCTACTTTTACTGGGAGGTACTCTCCCTCTCTTCTACACACCCTAGCCTGAGCCTCACTATCCTCATAAAAACTCTTTACAACATTTAGCAACTTACTACCTATTCCATATACTTGCAACATCTGCCACATTGCTCCCCTATCTACTCTATCATATGCCTTTTCTAAATCCATAAATGCAATGAAAACTTCCCTACCTTTATCTAAATGCTGTTCACATATATGCTTCAATGTAAACACTTTATCTACACATCCCCTACCCACTCTAAAACCTCCTTGGTCATCCACAACCCTACTCTCTGTCTTACCTGTAATTCTTTCAGTAATATCCCTACTGTACACTTTTCCTGGTATACTCAGTAAACTTATTCCCCTATAATTTTTACAGCCTCTTTTGTCCCCCTTCCCTTTATATAAAGGAACTATACATGCTCTCTGCCAATCCCTTAGTACTTTTCCTTCTTCCATATATTTATTAAACAAAAATACCAACCACTCCAACACTATATACTCCCCTGCTTTTAACATTTCTGTCATGATCCCGTCAGTTCCTGCTTCTTTATTCCCTTTCATTTTATGTAATGCCTCGTGTACCTCCCCCATACTCACATCCTGCTCTTCTTCACTCCTAAAAGATGTTATACCTCCCTGGCCAGTGCATGAAATGACCACCTCCCTTTCTTCGTCGACATTTAAAAGTTCCTCAAAATATTCCCGCCATCTACTCAATACCTCCAGTTTCCCATCTACAAAGTCCCCTACTCTGTTTTTAAGTGACAAATCCATTCCTTCCCTAGGCTTTCTTAACTTGCTCATCTCACTCCAAAATTGTTTCTTGTTTTCATCAAAATTTCTTGACAGTGCCTCTCCCACTCTACCATCTGCTCTCCTTTTGCACTCTCTTACCTCTCTCTTCACCTTTATTTTACTCTCCATATACTCTGCACTTCTTATAACACTTCTGCTTTGTAAAAACGTCTCATAAGCTACCTTTTTCTCTATTATCACATCCTTTACCTCATCATTTCACCAATCACTCCTCTTTTCCTCCTGTAGCCACAAACTTCTGCCCTACATTCTAATGCTGCATTTTTAAAAATATTCCAACCCTCTTCAATATCCCCACTACTCATACTTGCACTAGCTCCCCTTTCTGCCAATAGTTGCTTATATCTCACTCTAACTTCCTCCTCCCTTAGTTGCTACACTTTCATCTCTCTCTGACTTGTTGTTTCCATTTTCCTTTTGCCCCATCTACCTCTTACTCTAACTGTAGCTACAACTAAATAATTATCCGATATATCAGTTGCCCCTCTATAAATGTGTACATCCTGAAGCCTACCCATCAATCTTTTATCCACCAATACCTAATCTAACAAACTACTGTACTTATATTATGTGCTATATCATATCTTGTGTATACTTATTTATACTCTTTTTCATAAAATATGTATTATTACCAACCCTCTTTCTACACATAGTTCGGTTAAAGGCTTCCCATTTTCATTTACCCCTGGTACCTCAAATTTACCTACTACTCCCTCTACAACATTTTTACCCACTCTAGCAATGACATCCCCAACCACAAGTACTCTCTCACTTGGTTCAAAACTCTCCATGCAGTCACTCAACATTTCCCAAAATGTCTCTCTCTCCTCTACACTTTTCTCTTCTCCAGGTGCATAAACACTTACTATAACCTACTTTTCACATCCAGCTCTTATTTTACTACACATAATCCTTGAATTAATACATTTATATTCCTTCTTTTCCTGCAATAACTTATCCTTCAACCTTATTGCTACTCCTTTGTTAGCTCTAACTCTGTTAGAAACTCCTGACCTAATCCCATTTATTTCTCCCCCACTGAAACTCTCCTACCCCCTTCAGCTTTGTTTCACTTAGAGCCAGGACATCCAGCTTCTTCTCAGTCATAACATCCACAGTCTTCTCTTTCTTATCATTCACACTATAACCACGATATAGTATAAATATCCTTTGATAAATATAATAATTTGATGAAAGAAAGGGTGAGATTAAAAATAATCAAAACATAAAATTAAGCCTAATTACAACACATTAACCTAATTTATTGCATCTATTGAGTGTTGTGGAATGTGTATAGGAGCAGCAAGAGTGGTAATGAATTAAGTGTAGTAAACTTAGGAATATTGTCTAATTTTGCCTTCTATACTTTGGGTAGACTACTTTTATATATTCTTGACAGGATAATCGATATCTTGAAACCAAACAGTGTCGGGAAATATAGATGCGTCTGTAAGCCCCTATCATGAATATATATTCATTAATATATTGGAGCAACATACACAACTACTACAGCATTTTTGTTTCCTTTAAAAACAAAAGAGATAAGCCTGTCTTGGGCCACATAAATCTGGCCCCTCATTGTTGAACTGATACTTTTGACAAGTACTGTATTGATAGTTTTCCTGGCATTCTCCTTCCATAGTACGTCCTCCTGCATGGCTTGTGCACCTGATCTCTACTGCATGTGGTTGTGTGGTTGTTTGGGACCTATTTGGTCTTCGTACAGGCTACATGGCCTGTCTCACAGGAGTGGGAATCCTCGCCCTTGTTGTCTCTCACTATGCATCTCAGTCTCGCCGAGGCCCTTGGACCTGTGTGGCATGTGTTGCTTTTCTCATCTTTGGGTAAGTTTCTCTTATTTCAAGTTTATCTTAAGACAAAATTTACATAATTATGCAGTTACTTATACAGTGGTACCTCAGTATATGTCCTTAATCCATTCCAGACCTTGGACTTATACCAAACAGGACATATTCCAAACGAATTATCCCATAAGAAATATAGGGAAAACGATTAATCCATTCCCATGAAAAAAAATCCCATTGTTATTGGCATATTATAAATTGATGGTGTTGTATAAAGCAATTTAAAGACTGCTTAACCCATTAACTATCCAAACGTAGATCTACGTTCTCTCACCCAGCGCTTCGAATATTTTGAAAAAAAAAAAAATTGTCCATAGAAATAAAGAGCGCATTTTTCTATGTGTCATAGGATAAAAAAAAATTTAGGGTCACTGCTTACCGAGATATGAGCCAGCAAAGTTGGCCTTGATGCTCATCTGATGGCAACATCGAGTCCTGCCGCTTGCAGAAGTGTTGCCGATATACCTTTTTTCTCGTTTTTATATTTTATATAATTTTTATGTTCTGATAATTATAATTTATAGTAGTTCTTGTGATTTAATAGCCAATCTTTATTCTGATACTAATATTAGGTACTGTACTCAAATAATGCTCAGATAGTCACAAACACAATGACAGGTGAACATTTTCACCTACCTTAGTCACATACTATTGTCTAGAAATATATACGTAGTATTTATAGGTCCCAGCAATGTTTTGGATACACGAGAGTATATAATAATAATAATAATAATAATAATAATAATAATAATAACATTAATAATAACAATAATAAGTTCCCTTGAAGCATGATGTAAGAGTGTGTCACTCGTCTTATATTATCACTCCACTGCTGACAGTGGTGACATTTGATGAGTGTTGTCTTATCACTCCACTAATGACAGTGGTGACATTTGATGAGTGTTGTCTTATCACTCCACTAATGACAGTGGTGACATTTGATGAGTGTTGTCTTATCACTCCACTAATGACAGTGGTGACATTTGATGAGCCTTTGCTTTATTTGTTTTCACTGTTACACATAAACATGTCTGTCTGTCTGTCTAGCTCTCTGTCTAGCTCTCTCTGTCTAGTTCTCTATCTGTTTGTCTGTCTAGCTCTCTGTCTATCTGTCTCTCTAGCTCTCTGTCTCTCTCTCTAGCTCTCTATCTGTCTAGCTCTGTCTAACTCTGTGTCTATCTGTCTGCCAATGTGTCTGTCTTTCTGTCTGTTTGTCTCTTGTCTCAGAGAGTTGCTCATGAACCAACTGGTATTACACATGATCACTATCTACAAGCACAGTATAGCACTTGTCTGGATTTTTTGGGTTATCCTAGGTAATTTACACTATGTATAATTGTATTTGCATGTGTTCCTGTGAAATAGAGACAGAGACAAAGAGATAGACAGAGATAGATACAGACAGACAGACGGAGATAGAGACAGCCTGTCAGCCAGCCGCCGGCCAGCCAGCCGCCAGCCAGCCAGCTGACCAGCCAGCCTGCTGAAATTACAGTTCCAGAGTTGTTTCTTTTTACTTAAGGCATAGGTTATAGGACATTCTGTCAGTACACGTATAACACTTTCCTCTTAAAAGGGAAGTGTTAATACGACATGACATCAGTGAATCCTTGTTGCTGTGCTGTTTGCTCTAACTGGCGCTCAATTGAACTGGTGCTCCAACAAGGTACTAAGTGGTCTCAGATTTTTTTAATACTGTGCACACCGAGGGTTAAGACCCATTCTATGCTGACCAGGCATCTTAGGCCAATCGTGCCAAATTTGGAGGCAAGAAAAATAAAACGTAGATCTACTTTTGGAGCGCTAGCGGTAAGAACGTAGATCTATGCTTGGACAGTTAACGGGTTAATACTAAAATATGTAATTTAAACACTTCTTAATACTAAAATACATAAATACAAAAGAATTAGATGAAAGAAATGCAAATTTAACCTCACTTTACTTTGCTGAAAAGAGTTGAGTGCCTACAAGCATAGTTCTGAGAAGGGAAGAGGAGGAAATGTTATTGTTTGGAAGGAGAGTCCACTTCTCTTTTTTGTCTCTTTTTTCCTATTTGGACCTGGTTGAAGCTCACCAGGTTTGACTTTTACTAAAAATCTGTCCAAAGAACTTTGCTTCTGCTTTCTCCAAAACAGGCCTGTTTTGTCACAATTAAATCTTGTTGGGGAACAAAACCCTCAGCCTCCACAAATTCCCCAAACTCTGTAACAAAATCATTGGCAGCATATTTATCAGCACTGGCTCCCTCTCCATGCCTCACAACACTGTGAATGCCAGTCCTCTTCTTAAAATTATCAAACCTGCCATGGCTGGCTTTAAACACTTCACTTTCTTGTCTCGTTCCTGCCTTGTTTTTCAAAAGATCGGCATGCACCAGTTTTGCCTTTTCCCAAATCATTGCCTCTGATACGCTCTTGCCGGCACACTGTTTTTCTGTTATCCAGATCAAAAGCAATTTTTCAACATGCTCCAATGTCCCTGATCTTTGTTTGGTAATTGATTTCACCCCCCTTCGCAATGTTAGCTAATTTAACAACATCTTTGTTTTTCACAATCGTAGATACCGTTGTTCTCGGCATATGCAGCAGCCAAGTCCCGGATACGTGTGCCACCTTCATACTTTTCAACAGTCTCTTTTTTCACCTCCAGGGTGATCCTAACCATTTTCTTCGTTGCTTGGCTTTTCTCATTAACTTTGTTCGAACTCATGGTTAATGAATTACTAAAAATTTATACGAAAAACACAAAATTGCTTGAAAATTCACTGTTATAGCATGCGTTGGTCACTGAATGGCAGCAACGGGTTTACTGACGCTAGTGGGCAGTCGTGGCTTTGTCTTGAGAGGTAAACAAGGGTAGCGTGCGGTGTCATGACTCATTTTGACCCATGCAAGTTCTAGCACTCGAGTCATATTCTGAACAAAGGTTGTATAGCAAACAAAGATTTTCGCGTCCAGACAGGACGTATACCAAGTTGGACTTATTCCAAAGCTGACGTATACCGAGGTGCCACTGTACCATAAATATTCTACATACTATATAATTTTGAACGAGAAGGTGGAAGTCTGGGTGTGTATATAGGTCAGTATTTAAATTGGGTACACTCATGTATTGGTTGTCTTTTATCACAAATATTAAATTTAGTACATATGTCTTCTCTGTGATATATTTACACCAGTGTGAATATGTACAGCTTCTCCTCACTTAATGATGATGTTCCGTTCCTAAGAGTAGGTTGGTAAGTGAACTGGTCGTTAAGCGAGGAGCATACTGTACTGGTAGTGGGTTTGTGTCAACCATCTTTAGATATTTTTTTAATGTCACCTTTACACCATTTATAAAATTTTTTGGTATACTTTTAAATGTTTATTCAGTAGTGTACTGTACAATGCAGTAAACAGATATACATTATTTAGGCTTGCATTCTGGTTGGAGAGCTGGTCATAAGTCCCAGCGGTCGGTAAACGAGTACATCACTAAATGAGGAGAGGCTGTAGAGTGTACTGGATATGTAGTTTAATTAGTATAGTACTCTCTATTCATATCTCTAGTTAACAGCAGACAGATATATATAGTGCAGTAAGATTACAAGAAATTGTAATGACACGAATGCAAACAAGCCATATCACGAGCGGGGATAAAACCTGCAATCAGAGAGTCATAAAACTCCACACTGATCTGGAGTTTTATGACTCTGATCGTGGGTTCTATCCCCGCCCATGGTATGGTTTATGTAATATCTTAATATGCAATATAACCAAAGTGAAAAGTAGCAGTAGGGCCGTCATTCCACGTCAAGTGGACCAATTTTGAAAATCGTCCCTAGCTTACCTCAGGTAGGGACGATTTTCAATAAAATTTTACATGAAGGTTAGTATGTGTATCTAAGTAATTTTGGGAAAATTTTAGTTCATGATATGCAATAGTAGTAATGCTGTGGCCCTCAGAATGGAGACAGGTGAAATTACATTAACCCGCAGCACTGAAAATAGTATGATGACACCTAAAAGCAAGGTTCTAGCTGTTGTTGCTCTATAATAACAACAACAACAACAACTAAAAAATGCCTGGTTTTCATTATAATGTAGCACAAGCCAAAAATCACCTTATTTTAAGGCCTGTTTTCTCCTTTCAAGGGCAAAACACCTGTCCAGAAAATAGATATCTTGTAGTTTAGAATCTGCTCTTTCTAATGAAGGGTTTTTAACCCTTAAACTGTCCAAACATAGATCTATTTGCTCGCATAGCGCTCCGAACATAGATCTATGTTTTTTTACATAAGAATGCATGTAAAATCATACATGGATCTACGTTCGGAGCGCTACGCGAGCGAACGTAGATCTACGTTTGGACAGTTTAAGGGTTAAGAAAATTGATTGTGTTGGTTTTTGTTCTTGGTCTTCAAAAATGGCCTAAAATTCACTTTGAGGTCTGTGAGGGCATTTTTAGGTACCATTAGCACAGGAACTAAAAATGTTTGGAGTCTGATATTTTAAGAATGTGACAATATCCACTTGGGTAGCTAGCTACAATAATGTCATACTAAAATAATGTTTTTCTTTATAGATATAGGCAGCTGAATTCAAGATTCAATTTTACACGACTGACTTTTTTTTTTTTTTTTTTTTTTTGCTACTTTGGCTTCATACTGTGAAAAAAGCAAAAGCTTGTAAGTTTTAGGACTGTGATTTTTGAAATCCACTCCAAAAGTTGTGTAGACATGTTAACTTACACAACTTTTACTCTTTTATATCTGCCACAGCAATAACCTGAACGCTGCTGACTGTGTGCTGTGGGTCGGTGAAATTTTCACCTGCCTCCACTCTGAGGGCCACAGCATTACTATTCCTGCATATCATGAACTAAAACTTTCCCAAAGTTAGTATGACATAGATGCCAACCTTCATGTAAAATTTTATCGAAATTGGAGACGGTCAGGTGGGGATCCCTGGTCCACTTGACGTGGAATGACCCAGCATTACAAATGCTTTCACATTCAAGGAATTATGATAATGCAAGATAACACAAAGAAGCTTGGAATATTACTAGTTTTCACTGTGTTTATGTTGCATATATATACAGTATAACTTAGCCTTAAGGTTAGTACATATTGATATATATATTCAGATCTCATGTAGCTGCAAATAAAATAATAGTGATAGTGCTAACAGTATTTTCTGGATAGGTTCTCCAACAGGGGAGTCAGCTATGTTCTCTTTAGATAAGAATATAATAGACTAATTTCTAATCCAGAGTATCTTGTCCAAAAGTTCTCTTAATATATAGATAACAAAGAAACTCCAGTCTGTAAACACCAATGTATGTATGTATGTTTTTTTTTTCAACAAACTGGTCGCATCCCACTGAGGCAGAGTGACCTAAAAAGAAAAACAAAAGTTCCTCATTTTAAATTTAGTAATGTATACAGGAGATAGGGTTACTAGCCCCTTGCTCCCATGTTTGTATGTATAAGCATATCTATCTATCAGGACAATTATTTAGTAGTAGTACATGGACACTCAGCAGTAGGTAAAGGGGAAGTGACAGTAAATGAAATAAGAAGGGAGACAATTTTGGAAAGGTATAAGGTTCTCAGAACAAACCAGCAGGATCTCTGAATTGGTGAACACTCTCACACGTCACCCACTCAGCTACTCCTATCCCAGCCCAGCAGGTGGTATTGTGCCTTATACAAGACCACAGACCTACATCCCTGCAGCTGCCTCAGTACCCTACCTCTCTCAAGGGCAGGCACCTTACATACCCTACACACCCACCACCTCAAGCTGACCACATCATCATGAGGAGCCAGTCTATCAGCATCCTGTCAGCCAACATTAGAGGTTTCATTACTAATGTTTACCTGGAGTTTACCTGGAGAGAGTTCCGGGGGTCAACGCCCCCGCGGCCCGGTCTGTGACCAGGCCTCCTGGTGGATCAGAGCCTGATCAACCAGGCTGTTGCTGCTGGCTGCACGCAAACCAAAGTACGAGCCACAGCCCGGCTGGTCAGGAACTGACTTTAGGTGCTTGTCCAGTGCCAGCTTGAAGACTGCCAGGGGTCTGTTGGTAATCCCCCTTATGTATGCTGGGAGGCAGTTGAACAGTCTCGGGCCCCTGACACTTATTGTATGGTCTCTTAACGTGCTAGTGACACCCCTGCTTTTCATTGGGGGGATGTTGCATCGTCTGCCAAGTCTTTTGCTTTCGTAGTGAGTGATTTTCGTGTGCAAGTTCGGCACTAGTCCCTCTAGGATTTTCCAGGTGTATATAATCATGTATCTCTCCCACCTGTGTTCCAGGGAATACAGGTTCAGGAACCTCAAGCGCTCCCAGTAATTGAGGTGTTTTATCTCCGTTATGTGCGCCGTGAAGGTTCTCTGTACATTTTCTAGGTCAGCAATTATAGATCCATCGACCGACTTTTCCTGTTATTCCTTTAGCACGCATTTTGTGCGCTATTACGCCATGGTCACACTTGTCGAAGGCTTTTGCAAAGTCTGTATATATTACATCTGCATTCTTTTTATCTTCTAGTGCATTTAGGACCTTGTCGTAGTGATCCAATAGTTGAGACAGACAGGAGCGACCTGTTCTAAACCCATGTTGCCCTGGGTTGTGTAACTGATGGGTTTCTAGATGGGTGGTGATCTTGCTTCTTAGGACCCTTTCAAAGATTTTTATGATATGGGATGTTAGTGCTATCGGTCTGTAGTTCTTTGCTGTTGCTTTACTGCCCCCTTTGTGGAGTGGGGCTATGTCTGTTGTTTTTAATAACTGTGGGACGACCCCCGTGTCCATGCTCCCTCTCCATAGGATGGAAAAGGCTCGTGATAGGGGCTTCTTGCAGTTCTTGATGAACACGGAGTTCCATGAGTCTGGCCCTGGGGCAGAGTGCATGGGCATGTCATTTATCGCCTGTTCGAAGTCATTTGGCGTCAGGATAACATCAGATAGGCTTGTGTTAACCAAATTTTGTGGCTCTCTCATAAAAAATTAATTTTGAGAGCTCACACACAGTTTTGTGAACACTCGACGTCCCGACATGATAGCTGTTGTTGAAACATTTTTGGATGACAGGACTCCAGAAAATTTTGCAAGAATTGCTGGCTACACCTCATGGATGAGAAGAGACAGGCAAGGGCAAGGAGGAGGTGTTGCTGTGTGCTTCTCTAAAAGTGTTCATGCCCAGCACATTGATGTTGCCACCCCTACACATCTTGAAATGATGTTCTTCAAGCTCTGCATAAACACTAGTACCTCTGTACTAGCATGTGCAATGTACAGACCTCAGTGGCAACATGCAGATCCCATCAACTTCCTAATGGAAAATATTGACTCCCTTCTGCTACAACATAACTGTCAACATATCATAATTGTTGGTGACCTCAACCAGCACCTTATACAGAGGGACTTTGATGCCCTTCTTGCAGTGTTTGACATGAGAAACTTTCTTGATTTCCCTACTCACATCTCTGGCTCCTCCCTTGACCCAGTAGTGAGTGATCTGGCAGAAGGCATAGTCACTTGTCAACCCCTCGGCTATGTTGGATCGTCTGACCACAAGGCTGTTTTTACAACACTTAAGATCCCAACAGAACGAGGTGAGGAGTCCACACGCACAACCTGGCTATGGGAAAGAGGTAATTGGCCAGCCCTTCGCTCTGAGCTCACCACTACCGATTGGAATGCTCTTCTCCAAAGGGATGTTGACAACCAAGTGAAAGCCTTCACTGGATACATCCTTAATCTACAACAAGAACACATTCCTCACCGGCAATATGTGATGAAGCCTACGGATCAGCCTTGGTTTGGCTTTCATTGTAGAGAGGCTGCTACTGCTAAGTACAAAGCATGGTGAAGGTATAAGAGACATCCTACCACCTATAACAGGAACTTGCACAGGCAAGCCTGTAGACATATGGGTGATGTTCAAAAGTGGGCCATTGCTAAATGGGAGGTGGACACTAAAAGAAAGCTAGCATCAGGTAGGATAGGCTCCAAAACCTGGTGGTCCCTTGTCAAGGACAGACAAGGTTATCTGCCTGATGAACTCATTCCACCTCTAAATCGACAGGATGGGACCACCTCTACTAGTAGTCAAGAGAAGGCGGACCTCTTTGCTGAACACTTTGCTACCAAAATGCAAGTTCCTGATCCAGCAAGGGACCCTCCTGGCTAGCTGCAAGAACTGTGTCAAAACTGTCAGTGGTGACAATAAGGCAGGAGGAGGTGCATTTCCTTCTTAAATCGCTTGACCAAGAAAAGGCTGTGGGCCCAGACAAGTTGAGCCCAAGATTGCTGAGAAGATGTGCAGACCAGCTAGCAGCACCTCTAACTCGCATCTTTCAGCACTGCCTAGTACAGTGTAAATGGCCCTCTCTATGGAAAGAGGCAAATGTAGTCCCTGTTCACAAAAAGAAGAGCAGAGCAGTAATCAGCAACTACAGACCAGTGTCACTCCTGTCAATCACTGGTAAGATCCTTGAGACAATAATCTCAAGACAAATGACAGAGTTTTTTGACTATCACTCACTACTTTGTGATCGTCAATATGGCTTCAGGAAAGGTTACTCTGCTGCTGATCTGTTGTTAAACCTCTCCACTAAGTGGCACCAGTCACTGGATGAATCCAAAGTCAGCTGTGTGGTAACACTGGACATTGCTGGAGCTTTCAACCGGGTGTTGCACCAGGGACTCTTAGCAAAACTTCAAGCACTGGGTATTGCAGGCTCTATGCTATGTCTCCTCAGTGATTACCTTCATGGTAGATCTCTAAGTGTAGTTCTCAATGGAATGGAATCAGCAAGACATCCTATTGGGGCAAGTGTTCCACAAGGAAGCATGCTGGGACCATTGTTATGGAATGTCTACTTCAACGACCTTCTTCATCTCATCCCAGAATCACATGCATATGCAGACGACTGTACACTGACATTCACTTATCCAAGAGAAGAAATACCAGCTGCTCTAAGCTACATCAGTCACCAGCTGAGAGCTATATCAACTTGGGGAAATAGATGGCAAATAACATTTGCACCTGAGAAAATGCAAATGATGATCGTCTCTAGGCACCATGATGGTAATGCTGGTGCAGTAGTAAGGATGAATGGGAGGGTGTTGGCACCTGGAGAAGAAGTTTATATCCTTGGGGTGAAATTTGACTGCAAACTAACCATGAAGAACCATGTTGTAAATCTTGCAAACAAGGCATCCAGGAAGCTTACAGCACTTCGCCGTATCTCGCATCTACTTGACAGTAGGGGTTGCAAGATTCTGTACGAGGCACAAGTACGCTCGCACCTTGAGTATGCTCCACTTTCTTGGTTTGCCTGCCCCCCCTCTCATCTGCGACTGCTTGACAGAGTAGAGAACAGAGCAAGACGTCTCATCTCTCGCCTGGACCCATCCTGGATAGATCCGTCATTTCAGCAGAGCCTTCAACATAGGAGGGATGTGGGTGGCCTTACTGTTATGTACAAAGCCAATATTGTCAAAGTACCACACTTGGATCCACTTTGAGGACAGCATGAAACAAGCTTTTATGCCACAAGATGGGCAGAAAGCAGCAACTTCACTCTGGCTGTACCCTTCTCCAGAACTTCACTCCATCTGAGATCCTATATACCCAGGATGACTCGAGTATGGAACACATTCGTACAGCATAATGATGTCAATGAGATAAAGTCAGTTGATCAAATGAAAATGCTGGCCCACAGATGGCTCCAGCTTCATCCTGTTCCCTACGTGTATGTCTCATAACAAAAAAAATGCTTTCAAATGAGCTGATGTAGGTAACAGCTCTTAGCTTGCCAATAAAGTTAGGAATCCTTAACCTGTAAATAGCTTGTCAATAAAGCTAGGGATCCTTAACCTTGTCAAACCCTGTGTAAAAAAAAAAAAAAAAAAAAAAAAAAAAAGGTGGGCTAGAATAAGTGCACGAAATGAGGATGATGATGAGGAGCTATTGGGTAAATTTAAGAATGCATTGCTAAAGTGAACAGTAGAGGTTTGTGGGCATAGAAAGGTGGGAAGATACCAAAGGACTGGTAAGAAGTGTGCGTAGTTTCCTTCTATAAGGGAAATGGGGATAAGAAAGAATGTAAGAATTGCAGGGGGATAAGACTGGTGAATGTACCAGGTAAAGCTTACAGTAGAAGTAATACTGAAGGAGTTAGGGTAAGATAGAAAGTAGGATTACAGTATGGCAGGGAGGATTTAAAAGATAAAGATGAAGATTTTATTTCTTTGCAAGGTTACAATGTGTATTTACAATTTTGATTAGTTAAGTACAAAGAAAGCCACTATCATACTGGGGCATATTGGGCAGACTTATCCTAATAGATAATAACTACTTAAGGCTAGATAGGATAAAGGGAAAGGGTAAGGGGTGTATAGACCAAGTGTTTATATTGAATCATATGAGCAAGCAATACTTAGATAAAAGTAAGAGCTTTTTGTTGCTTTCATTGGTCTAGAAAAGGCATATGATGGGGTGGATAGGGGAGCTATGTAGCATATGTTGCAAATGTGTGGAATAGGAGGTAGGTTACAGTAAGCAGTTTCTATGCACAGAGTGAAGCACAGGTTAGGGTATATAGAAGGAAAGGGGACTTTTTCCAAGCAGAAGCAGGATTTAGACAGGGATGCGTACCACCATGGCTGTTTAACATGTTTATAGCTAGGGTTATAAAAGTAAGTGGGGAGAGGTTTGGTATTAAAAGATACTTGAGATGATACAGGGTGGAAGTTATCACAGTTTCTTTTTTTTCCTGATGATGCAATTCTTTGTGGAGGATTCTGAAAACAAGGTTGGTGGATAAATTTAGGAAGGTGTGTAAAAGAAGAAAATTAAAGAGGAAGGTGATGAGGGTAACAAACAAGTCTAGGCAATGGTAGAATGAAAATTAGATTGGAGGGAGGGAGTATGGAGGAGGTGGATGTATCAAAATATTTTGGAGTGAGCATGTCAGCAGACAGGTCTATGAAAGACAAGGTGAAGGAAAAGGTGGATTGTGTGTTGAGGCATCTGTGGAAAGAAGTTTATTCGTGGAGGCAAAAGGGAATGTACCCATGTATAGCAGTACCAACATTTTTATGTGAATGTGAAGCATAGGTTTTGAATGCTACAGCAAGAAGGCACTGGAAATGACATGTTGGAGAGCAGTGTGTGAACTGAATATCATTCAGAGAATTCATAGTGTAGAAATTAAAAGGAGTAAGGAGGGGTTGTTCAAGTGGTTTGGGTATAAAGAGAGGTTGACAAAGAGGGTGCATAAATTCGGGGTGAAGGTAGAAGGAAAAATGGTTGTCTCAGGAATGATTGGAGAGATTGGAGTTTACCTGGAGAGAGTTCCAGGGGTCAACGCCTCCGCGGCCTGGTCTGTGACCATGCCTCGTGGTGGATCAGGGCCTGATCAACCAGGCTGTTACTGCTGGCTGCACGCAATCCAGCGTACGAGCCACAGCTCGGCTGGTCAGGTACCGACTTTAAGTAAAAGATTCTGTGAGCTTCAGGGGCTTGAGCATCTAGTAGGCTCTTGTGAGCTTGTTAGATAGGAGTGAATGAAGGCAAATGGTTTTTCATGGATGTTCTGTTGGAGTGTGAGCAAAGTAACTTTTATGAGGGGATTCAAGGAACCTGGTTAGACAGACTTGAAGCCTGGAGGTGGGAAAGGCAGTGCCTACTACATCCTGGAGGGGTGGGTATGTTGCAATGGGAGGATAATCTGAATTGTAATATCAGCACACTTCTGGAAAGATAGTTGAATGAATGATAATGATGAATGTATTTTCTTCTTTTGGTCACCCTGCCTTGGTAAGAGATGACCAGTGAGGTAAAAAAAAAAAAACACTATTATCTTTTATATTTCATTTATTAATACATATTATTTTATGATCATCATCAGGGAGTTGTGGTGGGCTGACCCAGTTGACTGGCATAGCATACGAGGTTCCCAGATGATCATCTTAATGAAGCTGGTGTCTGTTGGATATGACCTGGATTCTGCAACACTTCTCAGTCCCCCCAATCCTCTAGAGATAGCAGGATACATCATGAATCCTGGCACTGTTATTTTTGGTCCCTGGTTTTCATTTAGCTCATACCTGAAAGTTGTTGGACCATTATCTTGGGTATGCTATCTTAGCAATTGGTCATTGCAGTATTATACATAATGAGAGATACCCTACCCATGTCTATGAAATATCTTCATCAGGAAAATAAGCATCAAATCTAAGCTTAACATCTTCACAGTTTTCATTCTGCGTGATTTTTATACTAAATTTATAGATCATTATTTTTATTATTATATGATTCCTTTTAACCCTTTCTGGGTCCGTGCCGTAGATCTACGGCTTTACGTTCAGGGTCCAAACCGTAGATCTATGCCATGAGCTCATCTCACTCTGATAAGCTGTGAGTGGTGAATTTGGGCCTAGATATGAGAGAATACATCTATGTGGTATGTGTGCACCACATAAAACAAATCCTGCAGCACACAGTGTATAATGAGAAAAAAAAAACTGTGACCGTGATTTTCGATTAAAACAGCGACTTTGCAGTGTTTTTTCGTATGTTTTTTATAGTTGTATTTGTGATTTCTTGGTCTTATTTGATAGAATGGAAGATATATTACAGAAATAGAGATGATTTTGATTGGTTTTAGCACTGGAAGTGGCTTGAAACTGAGTTCAAAGTAGTGAAATGTTAAATTTTTGCCTATGTTCAAGAGTAAACAAACGACCTCACACATCTAATACACGCCAGCTGGTGGGTCTAATATACATTCACAAATGTGGTGATATTTCGTAATATTTTGGTAATATTTGGTAATATTTAGTGAAGGGATTCAGGGAAACTGGTTATTTTCATATAGTCGGACTTGAGACCTGGAAATGGGAAGTACAATGCCCGCACTTTAAAGGAAGGGTTTGGGATATTGGCAGTTTGGAGGGATATGTTGTGTATCTTTATACGTATATGCTTCTAAACTGTTGTATTCTGAGCACCTCTGCAAAAACAGTGATAATATGTGAGTGTGGTGAAAGTGTTGAATGATAATGAAAGTATTTTCTTTTTGGGGTTTTTGTTTCTTTTTTGGGTCACCCTGCCTCGGTGGGAGACGGCCGACTTGTTGAAAAAAAAAAATGTGGTGATGATATTTATACAATTATTACAATATTGCATAAGAGTAAATCTTCTATTTTTTTGGTTTGAATAAAAATTCCTTATGTGAATAAAATATCAAAATGGAATTCATTTGTAAAGCCTCATAATGTAACTAATGAACAGAGGAAAGGTTAGTTTAGTGCCAGGAATGCCTACATTGTTTATTCTGGATCCTATTTTGAAATTGGAATATTTTGAACTTTGTGTTAAATTGGCCAAATTACCAATTTCCAATCACTATTTTGTAGTTGAAACAGTTGACTTGGCAATTTCTTGTGCTCAATTGATAGAATAGAAGTAATACTAGTGAAATAGCTAAGAATTTGGTTGACTGGAATAATGTAATTGGCCTAAAATGGGAGTCAAAGTCGACAAAATTGCAGATTCGTAAATATCGCTGACGCATCAAAATTCGCAAGAGCATAATTTCGTCAATTTTCCATCAAATTTTGTACTTTTTGTTTTATTACCGTCAGAAAAAGATTCTCTACCATTTCATAAGAAAAAATAACAAAAATTTTTTTTTTGAAAATTCTTGGACCCTGGTGTGCACTTTGAAATTTGGCCTCTGGACCCTGAAAGGGTTAAAAGCTTTGATTATGCAGGATAAATGGCTAGGATAACTGACTAATCATGAGATTACCAATCAAATTAATGTGAGAAGGTTTGATATCCTCACCACTATAGAGGGTTTACAAAGTGGTAACTAAGGATGATCAAAGAACTTTTTAGATACTGTATCTACCCGACATTTTCATGATGTTTGTCTAAATCTAATTCATTATTGTTATTGGCAGAGTCTGTGGTTGATCCCTGGTATTGTGCTTCGCCTGGCACTGAGCATCATGTTCCTGCTGGTATCCACTTGCTACACCTCCTGGCTTGTCCCAGATTCAGCCAATAGGTAACACAGTATTTTAGATTTGGAAAGAATATTTGATATTTCCTTATTAATTTGGCTGTACTGTGAGAATTGTGATTAGTGCATTTGTTTTTTGAATTTTTAATTTAATTTTTGTTTGACTGTATTGTGTAAGGATACGTAAGATACTTGTATGTGCTCAACTACACTGAAATAAAAACTTATTGGAGTAAGAGATAAGGAAAGAGTTAGAGAAAATATATAGTGAAAAGTAGTAGTACCTTAAACATAACCAGAGAGCACCATATCAATATTAGAAAACACATTGTTAGCTGGACTTGAGTCCTGGAGGTGGGAAGTACAATGCCTGCACTCTGAAGGAGAGATGGAGGTATGTTGCAGTTATTGAATTGTAGTATCGGCACATGTCTGGCAAGACAGGGATGAAATGAGTGATGATGAAAGTATGTCTTCTTTTTTGGGTCACTCTGCCTTGGCGGGAAACAGTCGATGTGTTAAAAAAATTGTTAACATTAAAACACCACAATTCTTCAGCCTCTACAGTACTAGCAAAGAATAAAAATACTGTTATAGCAAATGCTGAAATGTTCAAGAGGGTGATAGACTAAGTTTCTGTAAGCCTGATCATCTGGGTTGTGATGACTGTGGGCCTGCAAGTCACTAATAGCAGTTGCCTGATTGATTAGGTGGTTACAAAGAACCCTGTCCTTAACCCTTTGAGGGTTTTCGTCGTACTAGTACGTCTTACGCGTAGGGGTTTTTGACGTACTAGTACTCATAAATTCTAGCGGCCTCAAATCTAGTGGGAGAAAGCTGGTAGGCCTTCATATGAAAGAATGGGTCTATGTGGTTAGTGTGCACAGTCTAAAAAAAATCCTGCAGCACACAGTGCATAATGAGAAAAAAAAAACTTTTTCCATTTTTTTTTAATAAATCAGCGACTTTGCAGTGTATTTTCGTATGGTATTTATTGTTGTATTCTAGTTTTCTTGGTCTCATTTTATAGAATGGAAGACATATTACTGAAATTGAGATGATTTTGACTGGTTTTACAATGAAAGGTGCCTTGAAATTGAGCTCAAAGTAGCAGAATGTTTCGATTTTTACCAAACTTCAAAAGTAAACAAATCGTGCCAAGCGTGCAATACACGTCAACTGGCGAGTCTAATATTCTTTCACAAGTGCACCAATAATATTTATACCATTTTTTACACTAATTGCAGTAGTCTGCATAACAGTAAATCTTATATTTTTGTGAGAATAAAAATTCAAAGTGGAAAGCAAAAGAATATAAGAGGGGCCGTGAGACGTGACTAATGACTAGAGGAAATGTCATTTTAGTGCCCGGAATGTCTTTCTTGTTTATTCTGGACCCTATTCCGAAATTGGCATCTTTTGAAATTTGTGTGAAATTGGCAAAATTGCTAAATTCTGACCACTGTACTGGATAGTTGAATTTATAAATGGGTGGTTTCTTGCACCCATTCGATAGAAAAAATGGAGTTCTAGCGAAATATTCATGTTTTTTGTCGACTAGTACAGTGAAATTGGCCGAAAATGAGGCTCAAAGTGGGCAAATCGCCGATGCGTAAACATCGCCGAGACCGCTAACTTTGCGGAGAGCATAATTCCGTAAGTTTTCTATCAAATTTCAAACTTTTGGTGTCGTTATGATCGGGAAAAGATTCTCTATCTTTTCATAAGAGAAAATAATTTTTTTTTTTTTTTAAATTTGGCCGACCCTGAGAACGAGTTTCGGAGAGGGCCTGTCGACCCTCAAAGGGTTAAGCAGAGTAGCAACAGCAGTTTTTTTTTTTTTTTTTTTTTAGATACTGGTCAGTAGTAAAATTACAGGTAATAGCAACCTTCTTTTCAGAGATTAACAAATAAAACCAAATGTGTACACTTTGCTTTGAATTTAAGAATCTATGTAATATTTTTCTATCCTTGATTACTAATGTTAAATAAAAAATTAAATAGCAATACTGAATGTAATAATAACCATTACAATGCTTATTATTGATAGTGTTGAATGATTGTGAAAGTGTTTCTTTTTTGGGTCACCCTGCCTCGGCCAGCAAGTATAAAAATAAAAAATTTATTATTTTTTTTTATTATCACACTGGCCGATTCCCACCAAGGCAGGGTGGCCCGAAAAAGAAAAACTTTCACCATCATTCGCTCCATCACTGTCTTGCCAGAAGGGTACTTTACACTACAGTTTTTAAACTGCAACATTAACACCCCTCCTTCAGAGTGCAGGCACTGTACTTCCCATCTCCAGGACTCAAGTCCGGCCTGCCGGTTTCCCTGAACACCTTCACAAATATTACCTTGCTCACACTCCAACAGCACGTCAAGTATTAAAAACCATTTGTCTCCATTCACTCCTATCAAACACGCTCACGCATGCCTGCTGGAAGTCCAAGCCCCTCGCACACAAAACCTCCTTTACCCCCTCCCTCCAACCTATCCTAGGCCGACCCCTATCCCGCCTTCCTTCCACTACAGACTGATACACTCTTGAAGTCATTCTGTTTCGCTCCATTTTCTCTACAAGTCCGAACCACCTCAACAACCCTTTCTCAGCCCTCTGGACAACAGTTTTGGTAATCCCGCACCTCCTCCTAACTTCCAAACTACGAATTCTCTGCATTATATTCACACCACACATTGCCCTCAGACATGACATCTCCACTGCCTCTAGCCTTCTCCTCGCTGCAACATTCATCACCCATGCTTCTCACCCATATAAGAGCGTTGGTAAAACTATACTCTCATACATTCCCTTCTTTGCCTCCAAGGACAAAGTTCTTTGTCTCCACAGACTCCTAAGTGCACCACTCACCCTTTTCCCCTCATCAATTCTATGATTCACCTCATCTTTCATAGACCCATCCGCTGACACGTCCACTCCCAAATATCTGAATACATTCACCTCCTCCATACTCTCTCCCTCCAATCTGATATCCAATCTTTCATCACCTAATCTTTTTGTTATCCTCATAACCTTACACTTTCCTGTATTCACTTTTAATTTTCTTCTTTTGCATTTTATTTTTTATTTTATTATCACACTGGCCGATTCCCACCAAGGCAGGGTGGCCCGAAAAAGAAAAACTTTCACCATCATTCGCTCCATCACTGTCTTGCCAGAAGGGTGCTTTACACTACAGTTTTTAAACTGCAGCATTAACACCCCTCCTTCAGAGTGCAGGCACTGTACTTCCCATCTCCAGGACTCAAGTCCGGCCTGCCGGTTTCCCTGAATCCCTTCATAAATGTTACTTTGCTCACACTCCAACAGCACGTCAAGTATTAAAAACCATTTGTCTGCATTCACTCCTATCAAACACGCTCACGCATGCCTGCTGGAAGTCCAAGCCCCTCGCACACAAAACCTCCTTTACCCCCTCCCTCCAACCCTTCCTAGGCCGACCCCTACCCGCCTTCCTTCCACTACAGACTGATACACTCTTGAAGTCATTCTGTTTCGCTCCATTCTCTCTACATGTCCGAACACCTCAACAACCCTTCCTCAGCCCTCTGGACAACAGTTTTGGTAATCCCGCACCTCCTCCTAACTTCCAAACTACGAATTCTCTGCATTATATTCACACCACACATTGCCCTCAGACATGACATCTCCACTGCCTCCAGCCTTCTCCTCGCTGCAACATTCATCACCCACGCTTCACACCCATATAAGAGCGTTGGTAAAAACTATACTCTCATACATTCCCCTCTTTGCCTCCAAGGACAAAGTTCTTTGTCTCCACAGACTCCTAAGAGCACCACTCACTCTTTTTCCCTCATCAATTCTATGATTCACCTCATCTTTCATGCACCCATCTGCTGACACGTCCACTCCCAAATATCTGAATACGTTCACCTCCTCCATACTCTCTCCCTCCAATCTGATATTCAATCTTTCATCACCTAATCTTTTTGTTATCCTCATAACCTTACTCTTTCCTGTATTCACCTTTAATTTTCTTCTTTTGCACACCCTACCAAATCATCCACCAATCTCTGCAACTTCTCTTCAGAATCTCCCAAGAGCACAGTGTCATCAGCAAAGAGCAACTGTGACAACTCCCACTTTATGTGTGATTCTTTATCTTTTAACTCCACGCCTCTTGCCAAGACCCTTGCATTTACTTCTCTTACAACCCCATCTGTAAATATATTAAACAACCACGGTGACATCACACATCCTTGTCTAAGGCCTACTTTTACTGGGAAATAATTTCCCTCTTTCCTACATACTCTAACTTGAGCCTCACTAACCTCGTAAAAAACTCTTCACTGCTTTCAGTAACCTACCTCCTACACCATACACCTGCAACATCTGCCACATTGCCCCCTTATCCATCCTGTCATACGCCTTTTCCAAATCCATAAATGCCACAAAGACCTCTTTAGCCTTATCTAAATACTGTTCACTCATGTGTTTCACTGTAAACACCTGGTCCACACACCCCCTACCTTTCCTGAAGCCGCCTTGTTCATCTGCTATCCTATTCTCCGTCTTACTCTTAATTCTTTCAATAATAACTCTACCATACACTTTACCAGGTATACTCAACAGACTTATTCCCCTATAATTTTTGCACTCTCTTTTGTCCCCTTTGCCTTTATACAGAGGAACTATGCATGCTCTCTGCCAATCCCTAGGTACCTTACCTTCTTCCATACATTTATTAAATAATTGCACCAACCACTCCAAAACTATATCCCCACCTGTTTTTAACATTTCTATCTTTATCCCATCAATTCCGGCTGCCTTACCCTCTTTCATTTTACCTACTGCCTCACGAACTTCCCCCACACTCACGACTGGCTCTTCCTCACTCCTACAAGATGTTATTCCTCCTTGCCCTATACACAAAATCACAGCTTCCCTATCTTCATCAACGTTTAACAATTCCTCAAAATATTCCCTCCATCTTCCCAATACCTCTAACTCTCCATTTAATAACTCTCCTCTCCTATTTTTAACTGACAAATCCATTTGTTCTCTAGGCTTCCTAAACTTGTTAATCTCACTCAAAAACTTTTTCTTATTTTCAACAAAATTTGTTGATAACATCTCACCCACTCTCTCATTTGCTCTCTTTTTACATTGCTTCACCACTCTCTTAACCTCTCTCTTTTTCTCCATATACTCTTCCCTCCTTGCATCACTTCTACTTTGTAAAAACTTCTCATATGCTAACTTTTTCTCCCTTACTACTCTCTTTACATCATCATTCCACCAATCGCTCCTCTTCCCTCCCGCACCCACCTTCCTGTAACCACAAACTTATTGCAATATAATAATTGAAAAAGCTTTTCTTTATTGATTGATTTCTGTAATAAACTAGTTTCTTCATAGATTTAATAAATATTAGTGTTGATGCAGTTGTTCACACACTGTGATGCTATGAAAGTATTGTAAGTCACATTGATAATTACTGAATATCTGATGCTCTGACGCTGAAGTGGGATGTGATAAAAACCAAGTTTACAAGTATATTATTGCATTCTGGAACAGAAATATATCTCTGCATGGTACCTAATGTTGTGGGAGTTGAAAGTTGTGGAATTCCTTGTTTTCTTCTAACATTGAATAACTATAAGGATATAGTGCTTGTTTTTAATATAATTTTAATTATATAATAATTTTTTTTACACGTCGGCCGTTTCCCATCAAGGCAGGGTGAACAAAAAAGAAAGAAAAAACTTTCATCATCATTCAACACTTTCACCATCACTGTCAGATACAACAGTTTAAATGTCCCTCCAAACTGCCAATATCCCAAACCCCTCCTTTAAAGTGTAGGCATTGTACTTCCCACTTCCAGGACTCAAGTTCGGCTAACCAGTTTCCCTGAATCCCTTCACAAAATATTACCCTGCTCACACTCCAACAGCTTGTCAAGTCCCAAATCCATTCATCTCCATTCACTCCTGTCTAACACGCTCACACATGCTTGATGGAAGTCCAAACCCCTCACTCACAAAACCTCCTTTACCCCTTCCCTTCAACCTTTTTTAGGACGACCCCTACCCCGCCTTCCTTCCCCTACAGATTTATACACACTCCATGTCATTCTACTTTGATCCATTCTCTCTAAATGACCAAACCACCTCAACAACCCCTCTTCAGCCCTCTGACTAATACTTTTAGTAACTCCACACCTCCTAATTTCCACACTACAAATTCTTTGCATAATATTAACACCACACTTTGCCCTTAGACACGACATCTCCACTGCCTCCAACCGCCTCCTTGCTGCAGCATTTGCAATCCATGCTTCACACCCATATAAGAGTGTTGGTACCACAATACTCTCGTACATTCCCTTCTTTGCCTCCATGGATAATGTTTATGTCTCCACAGATACCTCAATGCATCACTCACCTTTTTTACTTCGTTAATTCTGTGATTAACCTCATCCTTCATAAACCCATCCGCTGACAAGTCAACTCCCAAATATGGAGGAGGTGAACGTATTCAGATATTTGGGAGTGGACGTGTCAGCGGATGGGTCTATGAAAGATGAGGTGAATCATAGAATTGATGAGGGAAAAAGAGTGAGTGGTGCACTTAGGAGTCTGTGGAGACAAAGAACTTTGTCCTTGGAGGCAAAGAGGGGAATGTATGAGAGTATAGTTTTACCAACGCTCTTATATGGGTGTGAAGCGTGGGTGATGAATGTTGCAGCGAGGAGAAGGCTGGAGGCAGTGGAGATGTCATGTCTGAGGGCAATGTGTGGTGTGAATATAATGCAGAGAATTAGTAGTTTGGAAGTTAGGAGGAGGTGCGGGATTACCAAAACTGTTGTCCAGAGGGCTGAGGAAGGGTTGTTGAGGTGGTTCGGACATGTAGAGAGAATGGAGCGAAACAGAATGACTTCAAGAGTGTATCAGTCTGTAGTGGAAGGAAGGCGGGGTAGGGGTCGGCCTAGGAAGGGTTGGAGGGAGGGGGTAAAGGAGGTTTTGTGTGCGAGGGGCTTGGACTTCCAGCAGGCATGCGTGAGCGTGTTTGATAGGAGTGAATGGAGACAAATGGTTTTTAATACTTGACGTGCTGTTGGAGTGTGAGCAAAGTAACATTTATGAAGGGATTCAGGGAAACCGGCAGGCCGGACTTGAGTTCTGGAGATGGGAAGTACAGTGCCTGCACTCTGAAGGAGGGGTGTTAATGTTGCAGTTTAAAAACTGTAGTGTAAAGCACCCTTCTGGCAAGACAGTGATGGAGTGAATGATGGTGAAAGTTTTTCTTTTTCGGGCCACCCTGCCTTGGTGGGAATCGGCCGGTGTGATAATAAAAAAAAATAAAAATTCACTTCTTCCATAACCCTCTCTCTAATGTGTTATCCAATTTTTCTTTATCTAAATCATTTGATACCCTCATCACCTTACTCTTTATCTGTGTTCACTTTCAACTTTCTACCTATACACCTTTATGTATCTATATATTTAGTCTTACAATTTGAAATATGTTTTGATTTGTTGCAGATGGGGATTGGCATATAGAGAAGCACTCTCTTTTCGATTTAGTCACTACTTTGTCTCTTACCTGAGTGAAACATCTGCTCTTCTTGCTGGTTTGGATATGAGCAAGGTTGCCAGGCCATATTTTATTGAGCTTCCACGATCTCTTGTTGAGGTGGTTATATACTGGAATGTGCCTATGCACCACTGGCTCAAGACCTGTAAGTTTGTTCCTTTATTTTTATCAGTGCTTGTAAATGTGAAAGTATTTCCTCCTTTTATTATTGAAAATATCTAAATGAAGGTAAATTAAATATGTTGTAATAGAGTGAAGCAGTCATGAGGGTGAAAGAAATCTGAAGATTCAGTATTTTGGGCTGAAAAGAATACACATCAACAGAAGTTAGCTTTTATATGTCCAGTGTATCTGGCTCCCATGGCTGCTCTCTCTGACTTCCTCTAATAAATATCATCTCTATATCCCCCAGTACTATATTAATTTTAACTATATAGTATTATGAAGAATATTTATACAACATAATATTTTGTTTTCTGGTTCACCCTACTCTGGTGGTAGACAGCCATTGTGAGGAAAACTTATGTTTTGCTAAAAAATTAGAGGTGGAGTGGGAATTATTGATGAAGGTGTAGTTTAGCAGTGTAGTAGTAGATAATATTATATGGGAATACCGATGAGATGTAATTGATAAATGTAATAGATTTTGTATGCCACACAAATGACCACCAAATTTACAAAAAAAAAAGGCTGAGAGACATACAGTGGAACCTCAGCTTACGAACTCAATCCATTCTGTGGCTTTGTTTGTATCCTGATTTGTTCGTATGCCAAGTCAATTTTCTTCATTTAAATTAATTGAAATGGCATTAATCCGTTCCAGCAGAATTCCTTCTCTCAGGAGGCATGACAAAATAATGCTAATATAAACTCGACAGCTTATTTATCTATCACATTCATCTAATATGACATAATAAACAATATTAATAACATAACATAACATATACACTAGAATGAATGAAATATATCATTACATATTTGAGTAGTGGTAGTGGAGATGGCAGCACAGCGACCATTGTTCCTGCTCCTGACTACATACCTTCCCATGCTTTTATTATAACAGAAAACAGAGTGTTTGTAAGGCATACTCCATTAGATCAGAACTTGAGTCCTGGAAATGGGAAGTACAATGCCTGCACTTTAAAGGAGGGGTTTGGGATATTGGCAGTTTGGAGGGATATGTTATGTATCTTTATATGTATATGTTTCTAAACTGTTGTATTCTGGGCACCTCTGCAAAAACAGTGATTATGTGTGAGTGAGGTGAAAGTGTTAAATGATGATGAAAGTATTTTCTTTTTGGGGATTTTCTTTCTTTTTTGGGTCACCCTGCCTCGGTGGGAGATGGCCAACTTGTTGAAAAAAAAAAATAATAATACTACAGCATTTACCTTGGAGAAGAAATGCTGGCCAAGATTGATGAGGAAGAAGAGATGCTGGGCACAGCAGCGTATGCTGGCAGGAGCTCATTTCATTTCATCCTTTTTCTATCACTTAATTGCTACACTCTTAGTTTGTGTTTATCAATGATTTCCTGCTTTAACCCTTTCAGGGTCCAAAGACCAAATTTCAAAGTGCACACCAGTGTCCAAAAATTTTCAAAAAATAATTTTGTTATTTTTTCCCTATGAAATGGTAGAGAATCTTTTTCTGAAGGTAATAAAGCAAAAATTACGAAATTTGATGGAAAATTGGCGAAATTATGCTCTTGTGAATTTTGATATGTCAGCGATTTTACTGAATTTGACTCCCATTTTAGGCCATTTATATTACTCCAGTTGACCAAATTCTTAGCTATTTCATTAGTATTACTTCTATTCTATCGATTGAGCACAAGAAATCGCCAAGTCAACTGTTTCAACTACAAAATAAAGTGATTGGAAATTGGTAATTTGGCCAATTTAATGCAAAGTTCAAAATATTCTAATTTCAAAATAGGGTCCAGAATAAACAATGCAGGCATTTCTGGAACTAAACTAACATTTCCTCTATTCATTAGTTACATTTTCAGGCTTTACAAATGAATTCCATTTTTATTTTTTATTCACATAATGAATTTTTATTCAAACCAAAAAATAGAAAATTTACTGTTATGCAATACTGTAATAATTGTATAAATAATATCACTACATTTGTGAACATATATTAGACCCACCAGCTGGCGTGTATTAGATGTGTGGGATCATTTGTGTACTCTTGAACATTGGCAAAAATTTAACATTTCTGCTATTTTGAACTGAGTTTCAACACATTTCCATTACTAATACCAATCAAAATCATCTCTATTTCTGTAATATATCTTCCATTCTATCAAATGAGACCAAGAAATTACAAATACGACTATGAAAAACATACTAAAAAGCACTGCAAATTCGCTGTTTTAATCGAAAATTACGATCTCAGTTTTTTTCCTCTCATTATGCACTGTGTGCTGTAGGATTTGTTTTATGTGGTGCATACATACCACATAGATGTATTCTCTCATATCTAGGCCCAAATTTACTGCTCACAGCTTATCAGAGTGAGTTGAGCTCATGGCGTAGATCCACGATTTGGACCCTCAACGTATAGCCGTAGATCTACGGCATGGACCCTCAAAAGGTTAATTCCATGGAAATCATCCTCTTTTTCTTCTCACCACTGTTTTTTGCATTTGCTTTCTTAAGACCCATGGTTAGAAGCAAGAAATTCTGCAAAATAACTGCATGAAACGTAAGCAAATCACAAGAATTATCTCTACTGCCAGTTGAAGTACACACAGACTGTGTGTTGTTTTCATACACGTAATGCCATCTCATGGTGGTGTTCTCAAACTCACTGGTACGTACGTATTATTATAATAATATTTTATTATTTATTATTAACACACTGGCCAATTCCCACCAAGGCAGGGTGATCTGAAAAAGAAAAACTTTCACCATCATTCACTTCATCACTGCCTTGCCACAAGGGTGCTTTACACTACAGTTTTTAAACTGCAACATTAACACCCCTCCTTCAGAGTGCAGGCACTGTACTTCCCATCTCCAGGACTCAAGTCCAGCCTGCCGGTTTCCCAGAATCCCTTCATAAATGTTACTTTGCTCACTCTCCAACAGCACGTCAAGTATTAAAAACCATTTGTCTCCATTCACTCCTATCAAACACGCTCATGCATGCCCGCTGGAAGTCTAAGCCCCTCGCACACAAAACTCCTTACCCCCTCCCTCCAAAACCCTTTCCTAGGCCGACCCCTATCCTGCCTTCCTTCCACTACAGACTGATACACTCTTGAAGTCATTCTGTTTCGCTCCATTCTTTACATGTCCGAATCACCTCAAAAACCTTCCTCAGCCCTCTGGACAACAGTTTTTGGTAATCCCCCACCTCCTCCTAACTTCCAAACTACGAATTCTCTGCATATATTCACACCACACATTGCCCTCAGACATGACATCTCCACTGCCTCCAGCCTTCTCCTCGCTGCAAAAATTCATCACCCATGCTTCACACCCATACAGGAGCGTTGGTAAAACTATACTCTCATTTCATTCCCCCCTTTGCCTCCAAGGACAAAGTTTTTTGTTCCACGATTCCTAAGTGCACCGCTCACCTTTTTCCCCTCATCAATTCTATGATTCACCTCATCTTTCATAGACCCATCCGCTGACACGCCACTCCCAAATATCTGAATGGGATTCACCTCCTCCATACTCTTCCCTACCCAAACTGATATCCAATCTTTCATCTCCTAATCTTTTTGTTATCCTCATAACCTTACTCTTTCCTGTATTCACTTTCAGTTTTCTTTCTTTTACATACCCTAAACCAAATTCATCCACCAACCTCGCAACTTCTCTTCAGAATCACCCAAGAGCACAGTGTCATCGCAAAGAGCAACTGTGACAACTCCCATTTATGTGTGATTCTTTTTCTTTTAACTCCACCCTCTTACCAAGACCCCCACATTTACTTCTCTTACAACCCCCTCTATAAATATATTGAACAACCACGGTGACATCACACATCCTTGTCTAAGGCCTACTTTTACTGGGAAATAATCTCCCTCTTTCCTTACATACTCTAACTTGAGCCCCACTATCCTCGTAAAAGCTCTTCACTGCTTTCAGTAACCTACCTCCTATACCATACATCTGCAACATCTGCCACATTGCCCCCTATCCACCCTGTCATATGCCTTTTCCAAATCCATAAATGCCACAAAAACCTCTTTAGCCTTATCTAAATACTGTTCACTTATATGTTTCACTGTAATCACCTGGTCCACACACCCCCTACCTTTCGTAAAGCCTCCTTTTTCATCTGCTATCCTATTCTCCGTCTTACGCTTAATTCTTTCAATAATAACTCTACCATACACTTTACCAGGTATACTCAACAGACTTCTTCTTCTTCTTTCAACATACCAGCCGTATCCCACCGAGGTGGGGTGGCCCAAAAGAAAAAACTAAAGTTTCTCCTTTTAAATTTAGTAATATATACAGGAGAAGGGGTTACTAGCCCCTTGCTCCCGGCATTTTAGTCGCCTCTTACGACACGCATGGCTTACAGAGGAAGAATTCTGTTCCACTTCCCCATGGAGATAAGAGGAAATAAACAAGAACAAGAATTAGAAAGAAAATAGAAGAAAACCCAGAGGGGTGTGTATATATATGCTTGTACATGTATGTGTAGTATGACCTAAGTGTAAGTAGAAGTAGCAAGACTTACCTGTAATCTTGCATATTTATGAGACAGACAAAAGACACCAGCAATCCTACCATCATGTAAAACAATTACAGGCTTTCGTTGTACACTCACTTGGCAGGATGGTAGTACCTCCCTGGACGGCTGCTGTCTATAATTTTTGCACTCTTTTGTCCCCTTTGCCTTTATACAGAGGAACTATGCATGCTCTCTGTCAATCCCTAGGTACCTTACCCTCTTCCATACATTTATTAAATAACAGCACCAACCAATCCAAAACTATATCCCCACCTGGTTTTAACATTTCTATCTTTATCCCATCAATCCCAGCTGCCTTACCCTCTTTCATTTTACCTACTGCCTCACAAACTTCCCTCACACTCACAACTGGCTCTTCCTCACTCCTACAAGATGTTATTCCTCCTTGCCCTATACACGAAATCACAGCTTCCCTATCTTCATCAACATTTAACAATTCCTCAAAATATTCCCTCCATCTTCCCAATACCTCTAACTCTCCATTTAATAACTCTCCTCTCCTGTTTTTAACTGACAAATCCATTTGTTCTCTAGGCTTCCTTAACTTGTTAATCTCACTCCAAAACTTTTTCTTATTTTCAACAAAATTTGTTGATAACATCTCAGCCACTCTCAAATTTGCTCTCTTTTTACATTGCTTCACCACTCTCTTAACCTCTCTCTTTTTCTCCATATACTCTTCCCTCCTTGCATCACTTCTACTTTGTAAAAACTTCTCATATGCTAACTTTTTCTCCCTTACTACTCTCTTTACATCATCATTCCACCAGTCGCTCCTCTTCCCTCCCCCACCCACTTTCCTGTAACCACAAGTTTCTGCTGAACACTCTAACACTACATTTTTAAACCTACCCCATACCTCTTCGACCCCATTGCCTATGCTCTCATTAGCCCATCTATCCTCCAATAGCTGTTTATATTTACCCTAACTGCCCCCTCTTT
>NC_069399.1:140053167-140073162 GCF_026875155.1 Cherax quadricarinatus | reverse complement strand
CCCTTTTCTATTTTACAACTTGGGCACATACCTAATGTACATTTTATTTAACAACTCATTTGAGTTTTCTTTGATTTTTTTAATAGTTCTTGGTAATATTACTTTTCATTTTATACCTGGGGAAGTGGAATAAAATTTTTCCCCCAAAACCCCCATGGTTTTGCAAAAGTAAACTAAAATGCCGGGAACAATGGGTTAAAACCCCCTTTTTCCCTGTAAAAAATTACAAAAAAGAAAAGAAGAAAATTGAAAAGTGGGAAGTCTGAATTGCAGGAGTTGTGCAAATGATAAAAAAGAGATTGGGGATGTTAGAATGAAAAAGGGATGCCCAGGCTTTAAGTAAAACAAAGCTGAAGGGGTAGGAAGTTTCAGGGGAGGGGAAAAAAAGGGTTTAGGTCAGGGGTTCCAATTGAGTTAGAGCTGAAGTTTTGAGCACTTGTGAAACATTCTCAAATTGATGGCAAACACAGACCCCAGGCTGGGGGACTGTTACCTCAAATCCCCTCTCCTTACCCCTTTTCTATTTGTTTTGGACCTGAAGCCACTTGTGGTAAAAAGTTTCCTGAATAAAGTTTCCCATATTTTCTAAGTGTCTCAATCTTCAACTTTGGGTTTTTCAAACCTTTCACAAAACTAAGTTAGAGCTAAAAAAGGAGAGCAAAAATTTAAAAAATAATTATGGCAGGAAAAGGGGGATAAAATGTATTAATTAAAGGATTAGTGGATAAAAAAAAGGTTGGATATAAAAAGGGGGTTATGTAAGCAATATGCACCGGGAAAGAGAGAAGTTAAAAAAAAGAGAGATTTTTTGGGAAATGTTGGTGAACGTGGGGGAGTTTTGAACCAAGTAAGAGGAAAAGGGTGGTTGGGGTTTTAAATTCTAAAGTGGCAAAAATGTTTGGAGGTAGTAGTGGTAAATTTGGGGGGGGCCGGGGGTAATTGAAATGGGGGCCCTTTAATTGAGCTATGTGTGAAAGAGGTTTGGTAAAAGTAAACATATTTTATGAAAAAGGGTAAATTAAAAAAACGGGATGATATAGCACGAATAAAGTATTTATTAGATTATTATTGGGTGATAAAAGTTGAGGGTAGGCTCCAGATGTAACGTTTTTTAGAGGGGGGACTGAACATCGGGTCATCATTTAGTTGTACTACAGTTGAGTAAGAGGGAGATGGGGGGAAAGAGGAAAATGGCAAAACAAACAAGAGGGGGGTGAAAGAGTATAAACTAAGGGGGGAGGAAATTGGGTGAGATATAAGCAACTATTGGCAGAAAGGTGGGGGTGCCCAAATAAAGTAGGGGCAGTTGAAAAGGGTTGGAATATTTTAAAAATGCAGTATTAGAATGTGGGGCAAAGTTTGTGGTTAAGGAGGGATTGCAGGGGAAAGAGGTGATTTGGGGAAGATGAAAAAAAGGGGGGATAAAAAAGAAAAGTTAGCTTATGAAGGTCTTTTCAAAGAAAAAGTGTTACAAAAGAGTAGAGTAATGGAGATAAAAGAAAGGGGAAAAGAGTGGTGAGGGGCAAAGGGGAGCAAAGATAGGTGGGGGAGGCACTTCAAGAAAAAATTAAAGAAAAAAAAGAAAAAAAAATTGGAGTGAGTTTAACAATTAAGAAACCAGAGAAAGAAGGATTTGTCGTTAAAAACAGATAAGGGTTAGTAAGGGGAGATGGAGGTTTTGGAAGATGGCGAGAAATTTTTTAGGAACTTTTTAAAAGTCGACGAAGAAAGGGAAGTGTAATTTTAGCACTGGCCAGGGAGGTATACCATCTTTTAGGGGTGAAAAGAAGAACAGGATGCGAGTATGGGGGAGGTGCGTGAGGATTATGTTGAAAATGAAAGAGGGGTTAAAGCAGCTGGAAGCTTAGGGATCATGACAGAAATGTTAAAAGCAGGGGGGTATATAGTGTTCGAGTAGTTGGTTATTTTGTTTATAAAAGTATGAAAGAAGGGGAAGGTACCTAGGATTGGCAGAGGCCATGTACAGTCCCTTTATATAAAGGGAAAGGGAACAGGAGAGATTGAGATTGTAAAAAAGTATTTGAGGAATAAGTTTAACGAGTATACCAGGAAAACTGTTTATATGGTAGGGTAGAATTGAAAGAATTAGGAGGTAAGACAGAATTGTAGGATTGTGGATGATGCAAGGAGGTTGCATTGGGTAGGGGATGTGTTAGATCAAGTGTTTACATTGAAGCATATTACAGTGGTCCCTCAGTTTTCGTAATTAATCCGTTCCTGGAGCCGTTACTATAATCGAATTTAGATAGTCGAATCAAATTTTCCCCATAAGAAATAATGTAATACAATTACTCCGTTCCTGACACCCAGATGTAGTTAAAAACAATAAAATTTTTTTACATGAACTAGACATGTAGTACTAAACTATACAATTGGGAAATGATTGAATGATACATTAAACAAGCCATAAAACTTACCTTGATTGGAGATTCACTCTTAGTGTCATGGGAGACTGGAGGAGGAAAGAGAGTGGATTGTTTTTAGTTTGGGAAGGGGAATGCCCTTCCATCAACACACTCAGGTAACCAATTGCGTTTCTGGGTTGCTTGTCTCTGTTTCTTATGCCCACTAGACCACCTTGTGAGTCAATGGAACCTGGCTGCTAAATAACTGTGGAGAGAGCTCTATTTCTGGCGTCTCTAACATTCCCTAAAATGGCCCAAGACTTTGTCACTGTACATGTTGCCAATTATGGCTTGCAACAACCGTGTTAGGTGATGTTTCTCTATAAAGCTTTCCATCTTACCCATAGTAAAAATCTCTTTAATTTCTGACGAAGGCCCTTCTTCCATCTCTGCTCTTCCCCTTCCTCTGCAGGCAAGATTTGAGCTGCGATGTGTTGCTCTTCTGCTGAAGTTTACTTGCAAGCTCCTCATGTGATGAGCTCTTTCGTTGTGGTCTTCCCACATTTCTTCCACATCCTCCAAATCACATCCAACCCCTGGATACTCCAGTGCCACAATTGATTTTACAAACAGACATAGGCTCTCATCCGGGTCAGTCCCAAACCCATCAAAATCCTCTTGTCGTACAATTTGGCCACATTTTTATCCAGCAGAGTTCAAAGTCTGGTAGTCACACTCCCTCCCAAGCCATACATAAGGATTATGCAATGGAGGAGGCTGAAAGTTGTTCTCTCCCAAATTCCCTTAGGGTCAAGTGAGTGTGCTGTGGTCACAGTCAAGCACTGGTGAAACACTGCTTTTGTGTAGTTTTTTTTTATAGTTTGCAAATGTCTGCTGGTTCCATGGGCTGGAGGAGAGGGTGGTATCCAGGGGCAAGAACTTTTACTGTGATGAACCAAACTCCTCAAAAATTTGGTCATCCATGTTTTGGAGGATGAGCAGTGCATTGTCCATTACTAGCATGCTTTTGCCCGATCCCATTTCTTTTTCCAGGAGTACTCCTTCACATAGGGCCAAACACTTCATTGAACCACTCGAGAAAATTCCTCATGACCGTGCCCTTCTATTAGATTCCAAAAACCATCACAATTTACTCTTCATAACATTGTTTTCCCTGAACACTCTGGAATTTTCTGAATGGTACACTAGCGTTTGGCTTCACTTTGAAATCCCCACTAGCATTACCACAGACATCAGGTCTGCCTGTCTTGGATAGGGCTTGTGTCGGCATTGTCCCTTTTCCGTTGTGTAATGAGGTCCTTTGGCTATTTTTTTCAAAAAAGAGGCCTGTTTCGTCACAATTGAACACCTTGTTCAGTGGTTCCAGTCCTTCAGCCTTATGTACTCCTGGAATTCCATCACATATTTTTTTCAGCTGCTTTGTGAGTCCGACTGGCAGCCTCACCATGCCTTACCACACGTGTGTATGCCAGTACGGTTCTTAATCTCTCAAATCAGCCTTTGCTGGCCTGAAAATTCACTCTCATCATCACTTTTTCAGGCCAATTTATTTACCAAATCTTCATGTAAACTGCCTAGCCTTTTCCACAAAAGAATCGAAGCATAGAGTATCTCCTGCTATTGTTTCTCATTTTCCACACCAATAATAACTTCTCAAACTCTTGCATTATGGTGATCTCATTTTTGTCAGCATAGTTACTCCTTTGTAACAGCAGCATCCTTGATTTCCTTTTTCTTGGCCACTATGGAAATAAGGTGTGTAGGGTTTCTTGTTACATCATGGACAGTTCGGCCACCACTTGCACCACTTTCATATTGTCAATGATGGGTTTTCTTAAATTCAATCATATTTCTTCACTTCTTTACCACAGGCTTGGCACTAGGAGCTTGCTTTGGGAGCCATGGTAGATTATTTAGTACTTGCAACGCACTAAAATAATGGAATATTATGAAATATTTCGCTAGAGCACGGTGAGGGGACCGTCGCTCACTGGTAAACAATACCAGGGACTGCTGCATTGCACGGCTCATGCCGTGGGTACGCGTCCCAGAAGAACTACGCCTCGCGTAGGTCACCTATGAATAGCGAGTCCATGTTTGTACGAAAATACCCCTATGATGGCGAAATTACGATTGCCAGAAATACGAAAAAGCGAGGGACCAGGTATGTTAAAAGTATTTAGATATAAAGGTAGGGGAAGTTTCTATTGCATTTTATGGATTTAGAAAAAGGCTGTGATAGAGTTTATAGAGGAGCCAATGTGGCAGATGTTGCAAAGTATATGGAATAGGTAGGTAGTTACTAAATGCTGTTAAAGATAATGAGCTTTATGTGGATAGTGAGGCTCAGGTTAGGGTGTGTAGAAGAGTGGGAGACTTTACTTCCCAGTAAAAGTAGGTCTTAGACGGGATGTGTAATGTCACCATAGTTGTTTAATATTTTTATAGATGGGGTTGTAAAAGAAAGGAAATGCTGGGTGTTCGGGACAGGGGTGGGATTAATGCTTTCAGGGTCCGTCCCATAGATCTATGGCTTTACGTTCAGGGTCCAAACCGTAGATCAACGCCATGAGTTCAGCTCACTCTTGAAAGCTGATGAGGGGTTTAAATTTGGGCCCTAGATATGAGAGAATACATCTAGTGGTATGTGTGCACCACATAAAACCCAAATCTGCAGCCACACAGTGTATAATATGAAAAAACGAGACCATGATTTTCGATAAAAACCCGACTTGCAGTGTTTTTTCGTGTTTGTTATATTTGTTTTTGCGGATTCTTGGTCTCAATTTGATTTAGAATGGAAGGCATATTACAGAAATAGGGATGATTTTGATTGGTTTTAGCAAGGAAAGAAATGGCTTGAAACTGAGCTCAAGTAGCGGAAAGGTTAAATTTTTGCGATGTTCAAGGAGTAAACAAACGACCTCACACGTCTAATTACACGCCATCTGGTGGGTTTAATTTACATTCACAATGTGGTGATGATATTTATACAATTATTACAATATTGCATAACAGTAAATCTTCTATTTTTTGGTTTGAACATTATTATTATTATAATCAAAAAGAAGCGCTAAGCCACAAGGACTATACAGCGCTTTGGTTTGAATAAAAATTCATTACGCGAATAAAAAATCAAAATGGAATTCATTTGTAAAGCCTCAAAATGTAACTAATGAACAGAGGAAATGCTAGTTTAGTGCCAGGAATACCTACATTGTTTATTCTGGACCCTATTTTGAAATTGGAATATTTTGAACTTTGTGTTAAATTGGCCAAATTACCAATTTCCAATCACTATTTTGTAGTTGAAACAGTTGACTTGGCGATTTCTTGTGCTCAATCGATAGAAGAGAAGTAATACTAGTGAAATAGCTAAGAATTTGGTCGACTGGAATAATGTAATTGGCCTAAAATGGGAGTCAAAGTCAGCAAAACCGCCAATTCGTAAATATCGCTGACACATCAAAATTTGCGAGCGCATAATTTCGTCAATTTTCCATCAAATTTCATACTTTTTGTTTTATTACCTTCAGAAAAAGATTCTCTACCATTTCATAAGAAAAAATAACTTTTTTTTTTTTTTTTAAATTCTTGGACGCTGGTGCACCCTCTGAAATTTGTGCTCTGGACCCTGAAAGGGTTAAATTATGGGAAATCAAATACAAAATAGGAATTGAGAAAGTTGTTTTTTGGTGATGATACTGTGCTTATGGGAGATTCTAAAGAAAAATGGCAAAGGTTAGTGGATGAGTTTGGGAGTGTGTCTAAAGGCAGAAAGTTGAAAGTGAACACAGAAAAGAGTAAGGTGATGAGGGTATCAAATGATTTAGATAAAGAAAAATTGGATATCAAATTGGGGAGGAGGAGTATGGAAGAAGTGAATGTTTTCAGATACTTGGGAGTTGACGAGTCGGCGGATGGATTTATGAAGGATGAGGTTAATCATAGAACTGATGAGGAAAAAAAAAGGTGAGTGGTGCGTTGAGGTATATATGGAGACAAAAAACGTTATCTATAGAGGCAAAGAAGGGAATGTATGAAAGTATAGTATTACCAACACTCTTATATAGGTGTGAAGCTTGGGTTATGAATGCAGCAGCGAGGAGGCGGTTGGAGGCAGTGGAGATGTCCTGTCTAAGGGCAATGTGTGGTGTAAATATTAAGCAAAAAATTCGAAGTATGGAAATTAGGAGGAGTGGAGTTAATAAAAGCATTAGTCAGAGGGCTGAAGAGGGGTTGTTGAGGTGGTTTGGTCATTTAGAGAGAATGGGTCAAAGTAGAATGACATGGAGAGCGAATAAATCTGTAGGGGAAGGAAGGCGGGGTAGGGGTCGTCCTCGAAAAGGTTGGAAGGAAGAGGTAATTGAGGTTTTTGTGGGCGAGGGGCTTGGACTTCCAGCAGGCGTGCATGAGCGTGTTCGATAGGAGTGAATGGAGACGAATGGTATTTGGGACCTGACGATCTGTTGGAGTGTGAGCAGGGTAATATTTAGTGAAGGGATTCAGGGAAACCGGTTATTTTTATATAGCCGGACTTGAGTCTTGGAAATGGGAAGTACAATGCCTGCACTCTAAAGGAGGGGTTTGGGATATTGGCAGTTTGGAGGGATATACTGTGTATTTTGATACGTATATACTTCTAAACTGTTGTATTCTGAGCACCTCTGCAAAAACAGTGATTATGTGTGAGCGAGGTGAAAGTATTGAATGATGATGAAAGTATTTTCTTTTTAAGGATTTTCTTTCTTTTTGGGTCACCCTGCCTCGGTGGGAGACTTTCGACTTGTTAAAAAAAAAAAAATCTATCAAACTACTTTCATTACATGCTATATCATACCTTGTATATTTATTTATCCTCTTCTTCATAAAATATGTATTACTTATTACCAAACTTCTTTCTACACACAGCTCAATTAAAGGCTCCCCATTTTAATTTACCCCTTGCACTCCAAATTTACCTACTACTCCCTCCACAACATTTTTACCCACTTTAGCATTGAAATCCCCAACCACCTTTACTTACATTGGTTCAAAACTCCCCAGATTCACTAAACTTTTCCCCAAAATCTCTCTCTTCCTCTCACTTTTTCTTCTCCAGGTGCATATACGTTTCTTACCCCATTTTCACACCCCAATCTTTTTTTTTACTCCACAAATCCTTAAATTAATCTTTATACCCCCTTTTTTCCCTCCCATAACTTATCCTTAAACATTATTGCTCCCTTTTTTTTGCTCTTTAACTCTATTTGAAACCCCTGCCCAAATCCAATTTTTTCCTCTCCACTGAAACCTTACCCCCCTTCAGCTTTGTTTACTTAATCCCGGGCATCAAGTTCTTCTCATTAAACACCCACAATATTCTTTCTTACTTTTGCACAACTCCAAGCACATTCAGATTCCCCACTTTGACAATTTTCTTCTTTTACTTTTTTTGGTAATTATTACAGGAAAGGGGTTACTAGCCCATTGTTCCGGGCTTTTTTAGTTGACTTTAGAAGCAGGCGGTGGCCATGGAAGTTGGAATCCGCAAAGGAGTGTAAAACAATCACTGCCGAAGAATACCCTTAAAATGGATGGTGCTAAAGGTTTCCGTACTCGACCGCCGGGGCACTAGGTTCCCGCTAGTCCCCGGAAAATTCAAGATAATTCAAGATAAACTTCCAGGAATTCTCTATAACTATCCATGTCTGTCCTGCCCCTCAATTTTTGTAAGAATATTGGGTTTAAGGGGAGCGCTAAAAAAATAAGAGGTCTGAAAAAAGATACTTACAACACGCATGGCTTACGGAGGGATTCTTATTCCTTTTCCCCCTGGTTTATAAAAGGAAAAGTATAAGACCAAAAACTTTTAAAAAAAACAAAAAAAAAACTAGAGGGTGTATATAAATAAACTGTACATGTTGTGTAGTGTGACCTAAGTGTAGTAAAATTGCAAGACTTCCCTGAATTCTTGCATATTTATGAGACAGGCAAAAGGCCCCATAATTTTACCATCATTAAAAAATTTAAAGGGCTCTCGTTCACACTCATTTGGAGGACGGTAGTACCCCCCCCTGGGTGGTTGCTGTCTCCCAACCTGCCTTCAAATTTGGCCGATTGCCTGAGATCCCTTGTCAGCTAGAATGGGTCTTAACACCAGTGTGGGGTATTAAAAAAATCTGAGACCATTAGTCCCCTTGTGGGAGCACCAGTTAAAATGATACCACTGAGAAAAAATGCAGCAAACATGGATTCGTGATGTCATGTAGTTTAAACACTCCCTTAAAAAGGGAAAGTGTTTTTGACCCCAGTTTAGTAGCTTTGAGGTGGATGTGCCAAAAATGCGAGGATAAAAACCCAAAGTGAAATATTTGGAACACCTTTTAGAATGTCTTATAACCTGTGCACTAGGTAAAGAGAAAAAATTCTGCCTGGCTGGCAGGCAAGCAGGTGGTGGGAGGCTTTGGGTGGGAGGTGGCTGGAGGCTGGCGGAGGCTGGGGCGGCGGGGAGCTGGGGTGCCCGCCCGGCTGCCTGCCTGGTGGCTGGGGAGGGGCTGGGAGGGTGGGCGCCCCCCGGCTGCCTGCCTGGTGCCTGCCCCCTGGCTGACTGGTTTTGGGGCTAGCTGGATGGCTAGCTGGATGGGCCAGTTGTGGCTGGCCAGCTGCTGGCGGCCCGGGGCTATTCCATTTGTCTGTTGTTCTAGTCTTTTCTGTCTGTCTCTCGTCTCTGTTATTTTTGTTGTCTATCCTTGTTATTCTCTCTGTCTATCTCCTTTTCTGTCTACCTGTCTCCAAAGGTCACATAAATCAAGTAAGTGGCCCCCCTAACGTATTAATTTGGGCCGGAACGAATATGTTGGCGAGTTTTTTAGGTTAGCCCGGGGAAGGGGGCCCTGTTACATAGTTTAAAATACCTGGATAACTCAAAAAATCCAGACAAGTGTATTTCTGTTGAAGATGTGAGTAAAAGTGATGATGCGTCTTGTGGGTCTCTGAGCAGGAGCAGAGGATAGAGAATAGCAGGGAGCTTGACGACAGACAAATAGACAGAAATGTTTGGTACCAGCGAAAAAAAAAAGTAGAGCCCTAAACTTTTCTTATCAAGTCTTTCCCTGCACCCCCAGAATGCTTACAAAATGTTTTCTCTTTTTATCATGTCACTGCCAGGGTTGGACTTTTTTTTTTCTGCTTTTAGGGAAATTTTTTTTTTTTTTTTTATTATTCCTATTTCCTCCCTCCCCTTCCTATCCTTCCCCCCCTTTTTTTCTCCCTTCCTTTTTTTCTTTCCTCCTCCTCTTCTTCTTCCTCCTCCCCTTTCTTCTTCTTTCCCCTCCCCTTCTTCCTCTCCCCTCCCTTCTTTTTTTTCCTCCCTTCTTCTTCTCCTCCTCTTCCTCCTCTCTTTTTCCTCTCTTCTTCCTCCCCTCTTTCTTCCTCCCTTTCTTCCCTCCCCCTCCCTTTTCCTCCCTCCTCCTCTCCTCCTCCTCCTCCTCCCCCTCCTCCTCCTCCTTTCCTCCTCCCCCTCCCTTCCCCCTCCTCCCCTTCCTCCCCTCCCCTCCTCCCCCCTCCTTCCTTCCTCCTCCCCTCCCCCTCCTCCCTCCTTTCCCTCCTCCCTTCCTCCTCCTCCTCCTCCTTCCTCCCCCTCCTTCCTCCTCCTCCTCCTCCACCTCCCTTCCTCCTCCCTTTCCCCCTTCCTCCTCCTTCCCCCCTTTCCCCTTCCTTCCTCCTTCCTCCCTTTCCTCCTCCCTTTTCCTCCTTCCCTCCTCCTCCTCCCCTTTCCTCCTCATTATTATATTATATACTTCCACATATACAAAACATTGCTGGGCATAAAAACTTTATTATTTTCCAAAACAATAGTAAAAGACCAAGGTGGTTAAAGTCAACCCGTCAAAGCATTTTTGACAATTTGAGTACATTTAGTCCTAATACATGTCAGAACAAAGATTGGTTTTGAAAAAGACAAGAAGTATAAAATTTTAATTATAGAACATAAAAAATATGAAAAATAAAAAAAAGGTATACGCAACACCAGTAAGCGGCAGGACTCATGTTGCTGCACATGAGATCCCCGTGCCAATTTCGGCCTATATCTCGGAATCTGACCCCAAAATTTTTCCTTTAACCTTAGAAATTTTTTTTTTTTTTTTCCCCAAAAAAAAAAAATTATTTTTCAAAATTTCAGGCACCGGGGGGTGAACATATATATACGTTTGGACCTTTAGGGTTAAAAAAATGTATTTCTAAAACTAAAAACCCCTTTCTATACAAAATTCAAACAAAGGTTCCCTTTAAATTTTCACCGGCATCCCAAAATTACCTACCACCCCCCTCTCTAAAAGTTTTTTTCCTACTTTAGATTTAGGTCCCTACCACAAATTTCTCTCTAACTTAGCTCAAATGTTCCCAACATTTTTTTTTTTTTTTTACACAGGGTTTTTAAAGGGTTTGGTAAGGTCCCCAGCTTTTTTGACAAGCTTTTTAAGGTTAAGGTTTCCTAGTTTTTGAAAAACTAAGGGTGCTCCCTACATCATCTTTTAAAAAACATTTTTATTTTTAAAAACTTAATTGGGACAGGATGAGGGGAGTCATCCGGGGGCCGATTTCTTTGATCAACTGTTCTGTTGACATCATAATGCCGTACGATGTTTTCCCATATTGGTAAATCTGGGGAAAGGGCTCGATAAGTGATTTCTGGAGAAAGTACAGCCAAAGTGAAGTTGTGCTTTCTCCCCTTTTGTGGTTGAATTTGTTCCCTTAATATCCCCCAAAGTCTCTCTCTCTCTCTCTCTCTCTCTCTCCCCCCTTCTTCCCCGGGTGCATACAGTTTATTATACGCGTTTTTCGCATCCGCCCCTTATTTTAACCCTTAATCCTTAAATTTACTATTTATTTCCCTCTTTTTCCCCCAAAAAAGGGATCCTTAAACATTATTGTACCCTTCCTTAGCTCAACTCTCTCCGCTACTCTGATTTAATCCATTTTTTCTCCCAAGAAACTGCCTTCCCTTCAGCTTCGTTTTGTTGGGGGGCAGGACATCCAACTTCTTTCATTCATAACTCACATTCAAACATCCAGTTTTATAAAGCTTTTCTTTTCTCTTTTTTTTGTAAATGTATACGGGAAGGGTTACTAGCCCATTGCTCCCGGCATTTTTGTCGCTCATACGAATGATGACTTTTTGGGGGAAAAATTCTTTTCCACTTCCGATGGGCAATAGAGGAAAAAAAGAAAAAAGTTTTTAAGAAAAAGAAAAAAAATTGATGTGGTATGTATATAAATTTTACTTTTATGCCCTTTTAGTTTTTGACCTAAGTGTAAGTAGAAGTAGCAAGATATCCCGTTATCCAGCGTGTTTATGAGACAGAAAAAAAAACACCAGTAAACACCATCAGTAATCAGTTACAAGCTTTGTTTACGTCCCTGGCAGGCGGTTTGTCCTCCCCGGGGGGTTGGGTTTTACCAAACCCACTACTCTGGGGACTTTAAACGCGTATTTGTGAAGTCACCACACAGGAAATACGTGCATTTAAAGCCCCTAGAACGATTTCATCATCATCATTGACATCTTTGTTCCTGAGTTTAATCCTTCTAAACTACCCTTTTCTATCATAAATAGGAATGAGTAAATGAGAAAAATGCCAAGAATTAAAAAGATGAACAACATTAAATTTCCCCTATATTATGGTTGGTTCATACACATTAATTTTTTATGTTTGTACTTTTCCAGAATAAAAAATTTTGAGAACACACCCCCTAACCCCTTTACATGAAATTTGTTGTATTCTTCCTTCCTCCTCTTTTCCTCTTTTCACAAATATGCTCACCTTCACCCCACATTAAGATACAAATATTTAAATAATGAATGTACTGTAATGCATTTTTGCTACAAATAAATACTCCCCTCTCACCCCCATTTAAAGGGAATAATGAGTGTAATGTATGTGTATTTTACTTTTTTTTGTTTTTAATGCCTATTTCTATTTTTAAAATACTAAAAATGTTATAAAAGGTACAAAGGTGACATTAAAAACAATATCTAAAGATGGTTGGCACAATCCACTACTGGTACAATATGCTTAAAATATCGGTAAGAAGCGGCTCCATGCTTTATTGACCAATTTGCTTACCGACTTACTCACAGGAATGGAACTCAGTCGACAGGTGAGGAGTGCCTGTAGTATCATCCTCTTCATCACTTGTTTAGGACATGCATTGCTGCTAATTTTGTTTGATCTCTCTGCTGCAATTGACACTATTATGGTTAACTGATGAAGAGGGGTTGAGGTGACTTGGACATTAAGAGAGGGTGTAACAAAATATAATGACTTGGAGGGTAAAAATATATACAATATTGGAATTCCACATGTATGTGGAATAAAATGAAAGAAATATAACAAACACGTGGATGTTGTGCAAATGATAAGAAAGAGATGATTGTGGATGTTATGAATGAGAAGAAGCTGGATGTCCTGCTTGAAGTGAAACAAAGATGAAGGAGGTAGGAGAGTTTCAGTGGAGAGTTATAAATGGGATTAGGTCAGGGGTTTCAAATAGAGTTAGAGCTAAAGAAGGAGTAGCAATAATGTTGAAGGATAAGTTATGGCAGGAAAAGAGGGACTATAAATGTATTAATTCAAGGATTATGCAGAGTAAAATAAAGGTTGGATGTGAAAAGTGGGTTATAGTAAGCGTATATTGCACCTGGAGAAGAGAGAAGTGTAGCGGAGAGAGAGATTTTGGGAAATGTTGAGTGAATGTATGCGGAGTTTTGAACCAAGTGAGGGTAGTAATGGTGGTTGAGGATTTCAATGCTAAAGTGGGCAAAAATATTATGGAGGGAGTAGTAGGTAAATTTGGGGTGCCAGGGGTGAATGAAATGGGGAGCCTTTCATTGAGCTATGTGTAGAAAGAGGTTTTGGTAATAAGTAATACATATTTTATGAAGAAGAGGGATAAATAAATGTACAAGGTATGGTATAGCACGTAATGAAAGTAGTTTGTTAGATTATGCATTGGTGGATAAAAGTTGATGGGTAGGCTCCAGGATGTACAAGTTTATAGAGGGGCAACTGACATATCGGATCTTATTAGTTTTAGCTACGTTAGAGTAAAGGTAGATGGGAAAAGAGGAAAATGGCAACAAGAAGTAAGAGGAAGGTGGAGAGTTAAACAAAGGGGAGGAAGTTTGGGTGAGATCTTTCTTTCAACACACCGGCCGTATCCCACAAGGTGGGTGGCCCAAAAGGAAAACGAAAGTTCTCCTTTTACAATTAGTAATATATACAGGAGAAGGGGTTACTAGCCCCTTGCTCCCGGGATTTTAGTTGCCTCTTACAGCACGCAAAGGCTTACGGAGGAAGAAATTTTGTTCCACTTCCCATGGAGATAAAAGGAAATAAACAAGAACTAGAAAGAAAATAGAAGAAAAGCAGAGGGGTGTATATATATGCTTGTACATGTACGTGTAGGTGACCTAAGTGAAGTAGAAGTAGCAAGACATACCTGAAATCTTGCATGTTTATGAGACAAAAAAAAAGACACCAGCAATCCTACCATCATGTAAACAATTACAGGCTTCCGTTTTACACTCATTTGGGAGGCCGGTAGTACCTCCCTGGGCGGTTGCTGTCTACCAACCTACTGCTAGGTTCAGGAGATATAAAACAACTATTGGCAGAAAGGTGGACTGGTGCAAGTATGAGCAGTGGGGGGTTTTAAGAGGGTTGGAATAGTTTTTTTAAAAATGCAGTATTAGAATGTGGGGCAGAAGTTTGTGGTTATAGGAGGGTAGGTGCAGGAGGAAAGAGGAATGATTGGTTGGAATGATGAAATAAAGGTTGTGATAAAAAGAAAAAGTTAGCTTATGAGAGATTTTTACAAAGCAGAAGTGTTTTTAAGAGATAGAGTATATGGAGAGGTAAAAGAAAGGTGACGAGAAGATGAGAGAGTGCAAAAGGAGAGCAGAAGATAGAGTGGGGGAGGCACTGTCAAGAAATTTTAATGAAAATAAAAAAAATTTTGGGAGTGAGTTAAACAAGTTAAGAAAACCTAAAGAACAAATGAATTTGTCAGTTTAAAAAACAGAGTAGGGGAGTTAGTAGATGGGGAGAGGGAGGTTTCGGGTAGATGGCGAGAATATCTTGAGGAACTTTTAAATGTCGAGAAGAAAAGGGGGCGGTTTAATGTCATGCACTGGACAGGGAGGTATACCATCTTTTAGGAATGAAGAACAGGATATGAGTTGGGGGGGCGAGCGGGATGAGCATTATGTAGAATGAAAGGGGTAAAGCAGCTGGAACTGACGGGAACATGACAGAAATGTTTAAAAGCAGGGGGGGATATAGTGTTGGGTGTTGGATTTGTTTAAAAATTAGAAAGAGGGGAAGGCCTGAGTTTGGGAGAGAGCTGTATACCCCTTTTTAAAGGGAAGGGGACAAAAGAGATTGAAAAAAATTTAGGGGAAGAAGTTTATGAGTATCCAGGAAAAGTTAGGAGGGGTTATAATTGAAAAATTAAGGGGGTAAGAAAAATGTAGAATTGGGATGAAAAGGAGGTTTTAGAGTGGTGGGGGATGTGTAGTAATGTTTACTTTTGAGCTATAGGAAACAGTATTTAGATAAGGTGGGGAATTTTTTATTGCATTTAGGGTTTTTAAAAAAGGGCATATGATAGAGTGGTTTTGGGGCCCAATTGGCAGATGTTGAAAGTTATGGAATAAGTGGTAATTTACAAAATACTGAAAAAGTTTTTAGACAGGGATGGTAAGTCACCAGGGTTGTTTAATTTTTTTATAGTTTGGGGTTGTAAAGAAGTAAATTAGGGGGGCTCAAGAGAGGGGGGGAAAAAATTATGGGAATCAATACAAAATGGGAATTGACGCGTTGCTTTTTGCTGATGATACTGGTTTTTTTGGGGGATTCTAAAGAAAAATTGCAAAAATTAGTGTGCGAGTTTGGGAGGGTGAAAAATAAAAGTTGAAAAGGGAAATAAAAAGAGTAAGGTATGAGGGTATCAAATGATTTGATAAAAAAAAATTGGGCATCAAATTGGGGAGGGGGTATGAAGAAGTGAATGTTTTCAGATACTTTGGGGTTTACGTGTCGGCGGATGGCTTACAAGGATGAGGTTAATCATAGAATTGAGTGGTGCGCTGAGGTATATGTGGAGACAAAAATTTACCTATGGAGGCAAAAAGGGAATTTTGAAAGTTAATAGTCAACCTTTTATATGGGGTGAACTGGGTTTGATAGCAGAAGGAGGCGGTTTGGGAGGCAGGGAGATGTTGTCTAAGGGAAATGTGGTGAAAATATTATGAAAAAAATTTGGAGTGTGGAAATTAGGAGAAGGCGTGGAGCTAAAAAAAGTATTATAAAGGGGTGAATAGGGGTTGTTGAAGTGGTTTGGTCTTAAGAGAAGGGGTAAAAAGAAATGACATGGAAGCTTTTAAAAATCTGTAGGGGGGGAAGGGGGGTAGGGGTGCCTCGAAAAGGTTGGAATGAAGGGGAAGGGGGGTTTTTGGGGGGCGGAGGGTTAAATTCCAGCGGCGTGCGGAGGTGTTCCTGGGAGTGAATGAGACGAAGGGTTTTTTGGGCCCTGACGATCTTTTGGGAGTGTGGCAGGGTAAAATTTAGGAAGGGTTTCAGGGAAAACCATTTTTTTTTTTTAAATCCCGGGATTGAGCCCTGGAAGGGGAAGTCAATCCCTACATTTAAAAGGGATGGGTTGGGGGATTTGGCAGTTTAGGGGGATATGTTGTGAATCTTTATACTTTTACTTCTAAGCTGTTGTTTTGTGAGCACCTCTGCAAAAACAGTGTTTATTGTAGCGGGGAAAGATTTGAATGATAAAAGTATTTTCTTTTCGGGGATTTTTTTTCTTTGGGGCCCCCGCTCGTGGGGAGGGCCCGATTGTTAAAAAAAAAAAAAAATTACAACACTTTTTTTTTTTTCAAAAAGCACCTCCCCCCCGGGGCGGGGTGACCAAAAAAAAAAAAAGAAAACCCCCCAAAAAAAAAATATTTTATGTCTTAAACACTTTCCCCACCGCATTATCATTTTTTTGCGGGGGTGCTCAAAATCAACAGTTAGAAATCACTATAAAGAATAAAACTTCCCCAAATCCCAAAATTCAAACAAGGTGTCATTGCCTTTCTCAGTACATTATTTTGGTTGTCACCTGCATCTTTTCATTTCAAACCTTTCCCCTTTTTCCCCCAAACCTTACCTGGGTACCCTCCCCTGCAGGATGGGGGCAGGTCTAGATTTTTACCCATGAACCCCATATACAAAGTAATACAAGTGGTACAAAAAAAAAATGATGTACTGCACTCTAATAAAAAATTTAACAAGCCTACTTGTAAAAAAATTTTGGAACTTGAACATTATAAAAGAGGGACAAAATCTCATCCTCCGGCGAGGGGGAGACCGAGAACGACCTCTACTCCCGCTTCTTTTTCGTTTCCCTTTTTTTTTCCCTTATCTTTTTTACACGCTCCCGGGCCGTCTCTTGATTCCCGGGCGTCCTCTGTCTATCTCGTCTAGGGGACCGAGCACGGGTCTATCACCCGAGAGCCAAAATTTTTGCTTGAGTTTCTGCAGAAAATTTTTTAATTTATAATTAGAATATTATTATTGCCCCCAAAAAAGAAAAAATACAAGCTTGCATCAGAAGAAAAATTTTTTAGTCAAGAATGGGGGTGCAAGCATTGTTAAATCTGTAGTTTCCCCCTCTACTTTGGGGTCTCAACTGTACGTCTCGGAGGCCAAAAAAAAATAAATTAAGAAAGAGTGGAAATGCAAACATTAAAGTCCTCTCCTAACCTACCATACGAAAATTAGGTGGGGGAAAAAATTAGGGAACCTCCCTTGTTTTCATCTCCCCACGGGGAATTGCTGCGCTTTGGGTTTTGGGGTCAGTCCGTGGGGCCCGGAATGCTTGTACACGGTTGGGATTCCCTTTTAAAAAGGGATATTTGGATTATTGTTTCCTCCCGCACCGACGCCCCCTTTTTTGGGGTTGTCCTTTTAACACAACTTGAAGAGTAACATGCCGTTAACCAAACCATTATTTGGTTACTTTACTCCTTATATTTATTTGAAAGCCCAAAAAAATTGGGGAAATTAAAGTAAAGGAAAAAACTTTCACAAGTAATGTTTGGGGCTGTATATATACCCCCATCTAAAAACATAAAATATCTTTCCTGTGTATGTTTTATTTTTGGGATCCCCCCCTAAAACACCAGTGTTTAAAATTATGCTATATTTCCCATATCTTTTTTTATTTTAAAGGTAAATTTTAAATTCTTTTTACTGTAAGTTTTTAAATAGTTTGATGACTTTGAATAACAAATCATAATTTAAATCTTCTATAATTCAAACTGCTTTTCCCCCCCAATCCATTTTTTTTTTCACTTTCATCAAAAATTTAATATATTTGTTGTCGGAAAAATCATCTTCATCAACAAAGCCAAAATCAGCACACATTTTGGAATGGTGCATAATCAGTTTTTTCTGGGCTGTTGCCCACCTTTGTTTTTGGAAAATTTTATTTTTGAAAATTTTGTCGTGGGTTTGGGGGAAATAGGGGCCTATTCAGGGAAGTGCAGGTTTAAAATGCCCCGGGGGGAGCCAAGGCCTTTGGGGGTTGGGTGGGTTTAGCTGTCACCTGCATGCCAAAACAAAATTTTTTAATGAAATACAAGATAAATATTTGATGGTAATTAACAACTCCTTACTGACTATTGGTATATGCCAGCTGAATATCTAGCACAAACCCGTAAACCCCAAAAACCTACAAAAAAAAAAAAAAAAAAGTGGGGGGGCCCCAAATAAAAAAAAAAAAAAAATATATGTTTTTGAACACAGTGGACATTAACCTTAATGGGTTTTCTAAACTGAACCTCCCCAAACGCTTTCAAAATGTTGAAAATTTTTTAATAGTCTGTAGATGGTAGGACTGGGGATTCCTTTTCTGTCTTATAGACATGCAAGATTTCGGTACACTTTTTTACTTAGATCACACTACACTCCTGTACAAAATTTATATAACCCCTCTTGCTTTTTTTCTATTTTTTTACTGTTTTTGTTTCTTGTTTATTTTTTATTCCCTGGAAGTGGAAAAAAATTCTTCCTCCACAAGCAAAGCATCTAAAGCAATAAAAAGTGGGAGCAAGAGGTAATACCTTTTTTCCCTTTTAATTCTAAAACTAAAAAAAGAAACTTTCGTTTTCTTTTTGGGCCCCCCCTGCCTCGGGGAAAACGCCTTTGTTTTCGAAAGAAAAATTGATAGTGAGGCACCCTATAACTTACATAGTTTTCTCGGTAGTGATGGGATAATACCATTTTTTTTTTTAACCCTTTGAGGGTCCGTCCCGTAGATCTACGGCTTTACGTTCAGGGTTCAAACCATAGATCTACGTCATGAGCTCAGCTCACTCTGATAAACTGTGAGTGGTACATTTGGACCTAGATATGAGAGAATACATCTATGTGGTATGTGTGCACCACATAAAACAGATCCTGCAGCACGCTGTGTATAATGAGAGAAAAAACTGAAATCATGATTTTTCGATTAAAACAGCGACTTTGCAATGTTTTTTCGTATGTTTTTTATAGTTGTATTTGCGATTTCTTGGTCTCATTTGATAGAATGGAAGACATATTACAGAAATATAGATGATTTTGATTGGTTTTCGCACTGGAAATGGCTTGAAACTGAGCTCAAAGTAGCAGAAATGTTAAATTTTTGCCGATATTCAAGAGTAAACAAACGACCTCACACGTCTAATACACGCCAGCTGGTGGGTCTAATATGCATTCACAATATTGGTGATGATATTTATACAATTATTACAGTATTGCATAACAGTAAATCTTCTATTTTTTTTGGTGTGAATAAAATTCATTATGTGAATAAAAAATCAAATGGAATTTATTGTAAAGCCTCAAAATGTAACTAATGAACAGAGGAAATGTTAGTTTAGTTCCAGGAATACCTACATTGTTTATCTGGACCCTATTTTGAAATTGGAATATTTTGAACTTTGTGTTAAATTGGCCAAATTAACAATTTCCAATCACTTTAATTTGTAGTTGAAACAGTTGACTTGGCGATTTCTTGTGCTCAATCGATAGAATAGAAGTAATACTAGTGAAATAGCTAAGAATTTGTTGACTGGAATAATGTATATTGGCCTAAAATGGGAGTCAAAGTCGGCAAAATCGCCGATTCGTAAATATCGCTGACACATCAAAATTCGCGAGAGCATAATTTCGTCAATTTTCCATCAAATTTCGTACTTTTGTTTTATTACCTTCACAAAAAGATTCTCTACCATTTCATAAGAAAAAAAAACAAAATTTTTTTTTTGAAAATTCTTGGACACTGGGGCACCACTTCAGATTTAAGCCTTGGATCCTGAAGGGGTTAAATACCAATACTGTACTCAATTTTAGGCTGATACCAATACAATCATAATTAGCTAACACCCATCGATACTGATACTTTAGTACACCCCTATTGCTCTGCTGTCTTTCTTTAAATATTAGCACACTATGTGCACTTTTCCATTTAACTACCATGTTACTTTCTTGCAATGCAATAAATTTTTTTTTCCTTTTTTAAATTT
>NC_069399.1:140022802-140052667 GCF_026875155.1 Cherax quadricarinatus | reverse complement strand
CTATAAATTATACCCCTGTGGGAAGAATGTAAGAGAGAGGAGCACCCTAGACCTACTGGCCCCCCAAGCAGGTATTACACCCCCAAACCCTCGCACTTTGCCATGTTTTAATTTCTATAAAAATACGTACAAAATTCGGAGCAAGGGGCAGTCTCCCCCTCCTGTAAAAAATTACTAAAGAAAAAAGGAACTTGTGTTTGTTTCGACCCCCCCTCCTCGGTGGGAACGGCCGGTGTTAAAAAAAAAAAAATACATGAATCATTTTATAACGTTTTGAGGGTTTCTTCTATCCCCCAAGCTCAGCTTGGGGCCGGCTTTCCGCTGATGGCCTGGACCACCAAGCCTTGGTGATAGCCCCGCAGCTCACATAGAAAACCACTTCTTTAGCTTCAAATAAAGAAAAGCCCTTTTTGGAAATTTGGAAAATTTAGATAAACCTTTCAGGATGGGCAGGCCCTCTCCAAAACCCTTTCCAGGGTCGGAAATTTTTCAAAAAAACAAAAATTTTTTTTCTTATGAAATGATAGAGCTTTTTTCCCGATCATAATGACCCCCAAAAAGTTGAAATTTGAGGGAAAAATTTACGTTTTTGCTCTTGTGTGTTCGGTCTCAACGAGTTTGCGCACAGAATTTCGCCCACTGTAAACCCCTTTTTTCGGTAAATTTCCACTACCGTCGCAAAAATATATCTTTTTTTCGCTAGAATTTCCCCATTTTTTTTTGAATGAGACAAGAAACACCCTTTTTTCCCCGTTTAAACTACCATAAGGGGTCAGAAATTGGCAATTTTCCCAAATTTCATAAAAATTTAAAAAAGATCCCAAATTTTCCCAAATACGTATGATCCAGAATAAACAAACAGACTTCCCCAAAATAAACATTTCCTTGTTCTTACCTGACCCCGGCCTTGTTACATATTTTTTTGCTTTCCATTTTAAATTTTTTACCCCACAAAAAAAAATTTGTTATGAGACTACTGCATTCATGAAAAATGGTGTAAATAATATCGGGGACTTGTGAAAGAAATTACACTCACCCTTGATTCTTGGACGCATGGGATGATTTTTTACCTTTGAAATTTGGGAAAAATCAACATTTCTGCCCTTTTTTGGGTCAATTTTAAGGGGCTTTTTCATTTTGAAACCAATCAAAATCTCTAATTTCCAAAAAAGTTTTTCTATTCTATAAAATGAGCCAAGAAAAAATAGAATACAACATAAATGCATAAAAAAAAAACCCGCAAAGTTGCTTTTTAAACCAAAAACTGGTTGGAGTTTTTTTTTTCTCATTATGCACTGTGGCTGCAGGTTTTTTTATAGGGGCGCAAAACTGACCACAAAGACCTATTCTTTCAATGTAGCCTACCAGCTTTCTCTCCGTTAGATTTGAAGGCACTAGAATTTATGCGCACTAGTACGGCACCAACCCTGGCGTGCAAGCCGTACTAGTACAGCACCCAGCCCTGAAAGGGTTAAGAAGAATAGGTTCTGTAGGAGGGGCACAACTTAGGGAAGAAAGAGCGCCAGGGCTTGACCAGCTGCAGACATCCATCCATCACAACACATCTAGTCAGGCACTAGCAGGAGATAAGTGTCAGCTTCTTCTTAAAAACTTCAAACAGAAGAGCACTGCAATGAGCCTAATGGCCCATACTAGACAGATCAAACATAAAATGTGTGCAGAAAGAATAACTGGAAAAGTGGGAAGGTGGATAGTGAACTTCCTAAAAGAACTCAAATATTAAGAGTGAACAGGGTGAAAATCAAGAGACTGTGACAATGAAAAGCTGTCCCCAAAGTAAGAGTACCTGCCCCAATTCTAATATATGACAGACACATCTGCAGATGATACAGAATCTGTATTAGAGTGCATCCACTGAGGACACAGCAAGCCTTCACGGTAATATAAACCAAATTTTCCAGTGAGAGAACCTGTTGTAGATAGCAAAGTAGGTGAAGTCTGAGTACCAGTGGTAAATGATAATGGGGCCCTCTAACTGAATTATGCTGAAGTTTAGTGAAACTACTTTAAAAAAAGGGTAATAAGTAAGTTTAGAAATATGAATACAGTGGAACCTCGACAGACAAGTTTAATCCGTTCCGTGACCTAGTTCGAAACTAAATTTGCTCGTATATCAAATCAATTTTCCTCATTAAATTAATTTAAATCCCATTTAATCCGTCACAGCAGAATTCCTGCTCTTGGGCGGTAGGACAAAATACTTCAATATAATGTTAATATCAACTTTAAAAGCTTATTTATCTATCACAAATGATCTAATATGACACAATGTAAATAACACAGAAACATGATATATACTCTAGAATGAATAAAAACATGTCTTATGAGATGAGTGGGGGGCAGCCATTCCAGCTCCCGCTCTAACCAAAATCTTCCCATGCTCTTATTAAAGAGAAAATAGAGTGTTTGTGAGGCTAACTGCACTAGATCAAATAGTTCATAAAGGAAAACGATGAAACAATGTATTTATAAATAAGAAATACTGTATAAAAACATAAAACATAACAGAGAATGTAAAAAAAATAAACTAGTTTTATAAAGTGTATGTACAATTACCTTGGAGAAGAGATGCTGGCGGAGGTAGAGGGTGGAAAAGATAGGCAGAGCGGGTGTAAAGCTGTCAGTGGCCCTATAAACAACAACACTAGAGGAGTTCGTTTCGTTTCATCCTTTTTCTATCACTTTAATCGCTTAACTTACTTGCTACACTTTATCGCTGAAATTGTTACAATTTTTTTTTTTTTTTTCACTTTTCTTTTCACTTATTTTTGGCTTTTTCTCCAGCTTTCCTCACTTTCATTTGCAGGTATTCCAATAAAAACCTGTCCAAGAAGGTTTGTTTTCATTCTCCTTTACAGAATGTTTCGGAAATGAGTTAGGCAAGGCTTTAAAATAGCTTGGCACATGACTACTGCACTTTCTCGGGTGTTTCCTTTCAATAAATTCTGAAAGTCTCTTGCAGGAGATTCCGTGATGGAGGATCCCTCCAGCACGGTATCCCCTGCAGGTTTTTCCTCTGTCAACCACGTCAACGCAATTTCCCCATCTTTTCAGGGACAGAGGTCCACGCTTAGAATTACTGTAATGCCCTTGGCTGGTGCTATAGCTTTTATTGACTCCTGCTTTAGTTTTGTACATATGGGGAGAAATACTATGGGTCATATAAACCCCGGCCAAAACCACAACCCGCAACCTCGCTTGTGTTTTCCAGATTCATGCTTTAATTTCCCTGGACTATCCTCTTTTTTTCTCGCACTGCCTTTGCACTTACTTTCTTAGGACCCCCTGTTTTTTAAAAAAAAAAATTTGACAAAAAAACTGCACAAAACCAAGCAAAACACAAGAGAAATGCTTCCACGGTGAGGTAAAACCCGTGCACTGCTGGGGTGTTATGGCTTTTTCTGCCCCAAATGTGGTGGCATTCTGAAGCTCACTCGTTGTTATTATTATTATTATTTTTTTGTTATAAGGGGAAGCGGGAAAAACCCTAGGAAAATACAGGCCTGTGGGGGGAGGGGACGGAAGGTATTTAGGCTTTAGGGAACTGGGGCACAATCCAGTTTTCCCAACAAAAGCCCCTCCCGCATCAAGGAACCTCCCTTAGGGGGAAATTTACTCGAACTCAAATTTTTTTCTTAATCACACAAAAAATCGCCGAGCGACAGCTCGTATCTCGAAAAACTGTGGTGGGGCCTCATAAGTCGAGATTCCAGCAGTGGTAAAAATACGGATGCTACCCAAAGTATTGGTAGATAAAAGTGATGGAAAACCTGTAAATATGATCCCAATATACAAGAAATAGAAAAGAAGTACAGTACTTGAAAAGATAAAATTAAAGAATATACATGAACACCTTGAAAAAATAGATACACAACACGAATAACCCGCACATAGGAAAGAGGAGATTACAACGACATTTCAGTTTGACTTGGACCATTTACAGTCACAATAACAGAGAAGGAGCCAGTATATACAGTGGACCCCCGCATACCGGACGCCTTGCATAACGTACAATCCGCATACCGGACGCTTTGATCGCTAAAATTTTGCCTCGCATACCGCCCAAAAACCCGCTCAGCGCCCTTCGTCCGAGACGCGTCCAATGTGCGGCCTGAGCCAGCCTCATATGTTCCGCCGGTGGCATTGTTTACCAGCAAGCCTCCGCGGTAACATCCAAGCATACAATCGGAATATTTCGTATTATTACAGTGTTTTCGGTGCTTTATCTGGAAAATAAGTGACCATGGGCCCCAAGAAAGCTTCTAGTTCCACCCTACAGCAATAAGGGTTAGAATTCCAATAGAGATGAAGAAAGAGATCATTGATAAGTATGAAAGTGGAGTGCGTATCACCGACCTGGTCAGGTTGTACAAGAAACCCAAATCAACCATCTCTACTATTGTGGGCAACAGAAAGGCAATCAAGGAAGCTGTTCTTGCTAAAGGTTTAACTGTGTTTTCGAAACAGAGATCGCAAGTGATGGAAGATGTTGAGAGACCTTATTGGTGTGGATAATGAAAAACAGCTAGCAGGAGATAGCGTTTCTCAAGCGATCATAAGCGAAAAGGCTAGGAAGTTGCATGAAGATTTAATTAAAAAAAGGCCTGCAACTAGTGATGATGTGAGTGAATTTAAGGCCAGCAAAGGTTGGTTTGAGAGATTTAAGAAGCGTAGTGGCATACATAGTGTGATAAAGCATGGTGAGGCTGCCAGTTCGGACCACAAAGCGCTGAAAAATATGTGCAGGAATTCAAGGAGTGCATAGAAACTGAAGGACTGAAACCTGAACAAGTGTTTAATTGTGATGAAACAGGCCTGTTTTGGAAGAAAATGCCAAGCAGGACTACATTACTCAGGAGGAAAAGGCACTCCCAGGACATAAGCCTATGAAAGACAGGCTTACTTTGTTGATGTGTTCCAATGCTACTGGTGATTGCAAAGTGAAGCCTTTATTAGTGTATCACTCTGAAACTCCCAGACCGTTCAGGCAAAAGAATGTCCTCAAGGAAAATTTGTGTGTGCTGTGGAGGGCAAACAGTAAGGCATGGGTCACTAGGGACTTTTTCTATGACTGGTTACACCATGCATTTGCCCCCAATGTGAAAGATTACCTAACTGAAAAGAAATTAGAACTTAAGTGCCTCCTGGTGTTAGACAATGCCCCTGGTCATCCTACAGACGTGGCAGAGCGACTTTATGGGGACATGAAATTCATTAACATCAAGTTTTTGCCTCCTAATACCACTCCTCTCCTGCACCCATGGACCAGCAGGTTATTGCAAACTTCAAAAAACTGTACACAAAAAGCTCTGTTTGAAAGGTGCTTTGTAGTGACCTCAGAAACTCAACTGACTCTAAGAGACTTTTGGAGAGATCACTTTAATATCCTCAATTGTATAAACCTTATAGGTAAGGCTTGGGAGGGAGTGACTAAGAAGACCTTGAACTCTGCTTGGAAGAAACTGTGGCCAGAATGTGTAGACAAAAGGGATTTTGAAGGGTTTGAGGCTAACCCTGAGAGGAGTATGCCAGTTGAGGAATCAATTGTGGCATTGGGGAAGTCCTTGGGGTTGGAGGTTAGTGGGGAGGATGTGGAAGAGTTGGTGGAGGACGACAATGAAGAACTAACCACTGATGAGCTGATAGATCAACTTCAAGAGCAAGAGGCCAGACCTGAGGAAACTGGTTCAAAGGAGGGGAGAGAGAAATTGAAGGAATTGCCTACTACAAAGATTAAGGAAATAATTGCAAAATGGCTTGAAGTGCAAACCTTTTTTGATGAAAATCACCCTCACACAGCTATTGCAAGCCGTGTTGGCAACCTGTACACTGACAATGTTGTGAAACACTTTAGGGAAGTCATAAAGGAACGAGAGGTACAGGCCACTATGGACAGATATGTTGTGCGAAAGAAGTCCAGTGACTCTGAAGCTGGTCCTAGTGGCATTAAAAGAAGAAGGGAAGTAACCCCAGAAAAGGGCTCAACACCTCAAGTCTTAATGGAAGGGGATTCCCCTTCTAAACACTAACACTCTCTCTCCCCTCCTCCCATCCCATCAATCATCACCAGATCTTCAATAAAAGTAAGTGTCATGTAATTGTGCATGCCTTTTTCATTTTTGTGTGTATTAAAATTAACATTTCATGTGGTAAAAATTTTTTTTTTCATACTTTTGGGTGTCTTGCACGGATTAATTTGATTTCCATTATTTCTTATGGGGAAAATTCATTCGCATACCGAACATTTCGCATAACAGCCAGCCCTCTTGCACGGATTAAGGTCGCTATGCGGGGGTCCACTGTATAGGCAAGCTAGCAATATATTGGCCAGCTTGCTTATACAAGTATATACTGGCTCCTCCTCTCCTTTTTGTTAGAATGACTTAATAAATGGTCCAAATCAGACTGAAACATTGTCATAAGCTCCTCTCTCCTATGTGCAGGTTATTTGTGTATTGTTCTAGTTATGGCATTGTGCCTTCTTGTTCTTTAATAGATACACTACATAAGAGGTAGTAAACATGGGTTAAGAGATGGCAAATCTTGTCTTACAAAATTTCCCCCTTTTTTTTATTATTATTTTATTTTATTATCACACTGGGCCCATTCCCACCAAGGCAGGGTGGCCCGAAAAGAAAAACTTTTCACCATCATTCACTCCATCACTGTCTTGCCAGAAGGGGGCTTTTCACTACATTTTTAAACTGCAACATTAACACCCCTCCTTCAGAGTGCAGGCACTGTACTTTCCCATCTCCAGGACTCAAGTCCGGCCTGCCGTTTCCCTGAATCCCTTCATAAATGTTACTTTGCTCACACTCCAACAGCACGTCAAGTTTTAAAAACCATTTGTCTCCATTCACTCCTATCAAACACGCTCACGCATGCCTGCTGGAAGTCCAAGCCCCTCGCACACAAAACCTCCTTTACCCCCTCCCTCCAACCTTTCCTAGGCCGACCCCTACCCCGCCTTCCTTCCACTACAGACTGATACACTCTTGAAGTTACTCTGTTTCGCTCCATTCTCTCCACATGTCCGAACCACCTCAACAACCCTTCCTCAGCCCTCTGGACAACAGTTTTGGTAATCCCGCACCTCCTCCTAACTTCCAAACTACGAATTCTCTGCATTATATTCACACCACATATTGCTCTCAGACATGACATCTCCACTGCCTCCAGCCTTCTCCTCGCTGCAACATTCATCACCCATGCTTCACACCCATATAAGAGCGTTGGTAAAAACTATACTCTCATACATTCCCCTCTTTGCCTCCAAGGACAAAGTTCTTTGTCTCCACAGACTCCTAAGTGCACCACTCACCCTTTTCCCCTCATCAATTCTATGATTCACCTCATCTTTCATAGACCCATCCGCTGATACGTCCACTCCCAAATATCTGAATACATTCACCTCCTCCATACTCTCTCCCTCCAATCTGATATCCAATCTTTCATCACCTAATCTTTTTGTTATCCTCATAACCTTACTCTTTCCTGTATTCACTTTCAATTTTCTTCTTTTGCACACCCTACCAAATTCATCCACCAATCTCTGCAACTTCTGTTCAGAATCTCCCAAGAGCATAGTGTCATCAGCAAAGAGCAACTGTGACAACTCCCACTTTATGTGTGATTCTTTGTCTTTTAACTCCACGCCTCTTGCCAAGACCCTCGCATTTACTTCTCTTACAACCCCATCTATAAATATATTAAACAACCACGGTGACATCACACATCCTTGTCTAAGGCCTACTTTTACTGGGAAATAATTTCCCTCTTTCCTACATACTCTAACTTGAACCTCACTATCCTCGTAAAAACTCTTCACTGCTTTCAGTAACCTACCTCCCATGTTGATCATTTATTTTTTCTTTTAACTTTGGCTGTCTCCCATCAAGGCAGGATGACCCCCCCCCCAAAAATGCATATGCACACACACACACACACACACTGATATAGTAAATTTTCAGAGAACAAGAAAGTATCTGAAGGGGAGAAATCGGCCGGTCACACTGATTTTCAGGACAGAAGTGGTGTGGAACAAGATCCTGCAAGAGAAACCACAGCTAAAGGAATCATCAACATACAAGAGGGTGTTCCTAGACCATGACAGAACAATAACAGAATGACAGCAGCTGAGGGGGAAGACACATACGAAAGGGTCTAGGAAGAGAGACAAGGACCAAGTCTGCAGAGGACAACCAGAGTCGAGCAAAGCAACAAGCGCACGCACACACACAACCACCATCAGAACCCCATAGCCAAACATGCTATCCCAACACAAACCACAATCCACACTTACAGCCCACACCTCCTAATATGCTGTAGAATCCCACAGCACACTACAGACTCCCTAGAACACAGTATTGGAGAGGAAACTGAAGGTACTGCACACCGGACATCATAGCCCTCACTGAAACAAAGCTCACAGGAACGATAACAGATGCCATCTTTCCAGCGGGATATTAGATCCAGAGGAAAGACAAAGCGAACAGAGGGTGTGGAAGAGTGGCACTGCTCATCAAAAGCCAATGAGATTTTGACAAGCTGGAGAGAGGAGGCAGAGGAGAAGCAAGATTATTATTATAATCATGGGGAAGTGCTAAACAGGTAGGATTATATAGTGCATGTAGGGGGGGGGGGAATGGAAGGTACTCAGGCTCAATTCAGGGAACTGGAGCACAGACCCAATTCCCTAGATCAAGAGCTCCTCACCAGCATCAAGGAACCTCCCTTGAGGGGAGGAGAAGGAAGAGACTACAAGGACAGCGGCAGCAACAGCAGCGACCTCCAAGCTCCGTACTTTTCTCCAACTATCAGAGCCACCAATGCTCCTATGATGACCTAGTTACAAGCAAAACTGCACTACCCAACGTAGCACCCAGAATGACCAAAGATTACCAACAGTGAAACCTACAAATCGAAAATAATAGAGATCAAAGGAAGACTGCCCTCAAACCCAAAGCAACACCCTGCTGCCAGCTGAACAACGTAACCCCAAGCTTTGTACAACTACAACTTCTTCTTAACTACAACAATTCCTGTAGTATTATGAGGCGCAATCTCAGAGGAAACAGCACCAAGGCCAGCAAGAAAACAGCGAAAAATTAACTATTCAACAAGTGTAGCCAGGAGGACGCCGGCCCAGCTACCACCCCTCTCACCACCGCTCAAGGCGACACCATAACAATAACAACAAACATGGCTGCCCCCAGCCCATCCACCCCTCTCTTCCCCGGATTCTACCTACCAAGTAGTCTCTCAGGTATGACCAACGATCCAGATACCCTAAAGTCATGCATCTCCACCTTAGTTATTGAAAATATGAATCTTCGAGAGACGCTAACAAAACAAGACACCAGGATGACACAACTCGAGAACAAAATCCACAGTCTTGAACAAAAGTTATCAACACCAGGAATGACTAACTGTGACAAGACCATCCAAACAGTCATAGATAGCCATACTCAACAAATAATATCTCTTAATACAAAGGTTGAAGAAGCAGTAAAAGAATGGAAGAACAACTTAGATAACCAGTTCAGTGACTACTTTGCTCTCCAAGAAGATAAAACTGAACAAGATAAACTATCGGACGCAGTAATAGTTAACAGTCCACTTTTTCCCAGTGATATGAACCAAACAAACAGTAAAGAAATTACTCTGCAGATCATAAAGGACCAAACAAGTGTTATTGTACCAGAGTCAGAAATAAAGGAAGCCAGGTTACTAGGATCCCATGGTAGAAAAAGTGTTATGCTTAGATTCCACTCACATGACAGGAAAAGAGACTTAATAATTGCATCTATTAAAGTAAAGAAAGAGGTATACATAAACGAGTGTCTTACCAAAAAACGTCAGAACCTCCTGTATAGAGTCAGAAAACTTAAGCGGGAGAATAATGACACAATACACCAATGCTTCACACGGGATGGGAAAATTCTAGTTAGGAAAAGAAATGTAGGTCAACTGTACACAATCACGAACGAGAATGATCTATCACGATTTCTCAGGGATACTAATCTTACAGAGAATAACTAAACAATGTCCAACCTGAAAGCCTATGTAGTGTAGTGTATGTTTTGCTCCATTATTGTTCAAATTTCTTAGTACAATCTCTTAGTAATTAAATAATCAACTACCTCATTTTGTGATTTTACTAGTAAGCATGTCACCTTATGTAATTTTCTTATTTACTATTGTTTGCTTAAATATTAGCTGAATTGATACTTTCTCTGTCCATATTACTACCTCATATTTTTTTTTAAATACTATTAATTGATATTACTTACTAAAATTAATAATTAATTACCATTTTTACTATCAGTACAATTTACTCTTAAAATTTTTGACATCATTTAATTACCATTACTTGTCTAATTACCATAACCTGTTTTAATACCACATTTATTATCCTAGAGTACTCTTAATTACCTTGTACTGCCAAATAACCTCTAGTATAACTATCAGTGCAATATTGAATCCAAATAACTGTTCTTAAAATTTAATACTTGAAATAAACATTACTTTTTCACTTTTTTTTGTTTTTGCTAATTAATCTTTTTTTGTAATCATTATTACTTACTAAAATTTTATTAAACACCATATTTACTACCAGTCAATTTTTACTTTTGTAAATTAATCATTATTTTATAGTTTTCATAACATTTTGTTGCCAAATTTTCAAGTTTGTATATTCAACTCCAACCTTTATATTATCCTTTGTACCTGTGTACCTGTGTACCTGTCTACCATCTTACTATCATATTATAACCAAGTCATTGCCATTGTTATTTTTACTTATTACTCTTTTGGCACTTTAATTTGTGAATTTTATTTTGTCAATTTAAATCTAGTTATACTCTTGAACTTGTTAACAACCTATATCAGACCCAAGTGCAATTGCAAGTACCATTTTAATTTGTATTTTTATATTATAAGTTTATACCTAGTTGTACTTTAGCTCATTCTAGCTCAATACATAGACAACACTAAATTCATTACATTAGACCTTAGTGCAATTACAAGAGTGAGTCTGGTGCCACTTGTAAATTTTTTTTTTATAGTATTAGTTTACACCTAGTTGTACTTTAGCTCATTCTAGCACAACACATTGACAATATCAATTTCATTATGTTTATTAGTGACTATACTCTATATGACCAAAGTCCTTTAGCTATATACTTATCCAAACCTCCCACCACTACAGAAATCAGTATTAGAACTCACCACATAATACAGGATATAAACAACCACTATTTAAACCTAAAAGATGAATGATCACATTGACCCTGATCTAAACCTCCATAATCTAACACACAATCAAATCTTATTGGAAAGTAATTGCCTTTATTACACAGCATCACAAGCCAGCACTATCCTGAACACTGCTCAAAGTCTATCAGTTCTTAACTACAACATCAGGTCCTTAAGCAAACACTATGATGACCTCCTGGCACTACTTGAGTCACAAAAGACACCCTTCTCCTGCATTATTCTTACTGAGACCTGGCTTAAGCAGGACACAATTGATATCTACCCACTACCAGGATACACAGCAATCCACAACTGGAGACCATACCAAGTTGGGGGTGGTACTGCAATCTATTACTCTAACCAATTATCTTGTATTAGCACTAATTGCTTTAGTGATGAATATGGGGAATACATTTTTGCTAATTTTACTGTAAAAAACCTCAAGACGCCTATAACAATCAGTGCCATATACTGGATACCCCACACAAACATCCCAAACTTCAGTGAGAATCTGAAGTCACTAATAACAAACGGACAAATGAACAAGCACCACCTTCTCTTAGCTGGAGACCAGCTAATCAGATGATCAGACTGTAACTGATTTCATCAACAATATGAACAACACACTCCTCATACCAACAATAACTAAACCAACCAGGCTCACCGAGACAAGTGCAACCATAATAGACCACATATGGACCAATGTACTAGCCCCCCTTAAATCAGGGATAATCACAGACAGCACTACTGACCACTACCCAACCTTCCTCTTAACAAACATTAGTAAGCCACCACTTGAGTACAACAAAGTTTCATTTACACTCCATGACGAGGCCTCAGTAAGGAAGTTCACAGCTGACCTAGAGACTGTTGACTGGCCTACAGAATTCTCCAATGCCAATGGTACTGACGATTGGACAGACATTTTTCTTAACAAAATACTTAGACTATACAACAAACATTGTCCTATAAAAACGAAACAGATCACGAATAAACAGCTTGGTTCCCCATGGCTAACCAGCAGCATTCTGAAATCCATTGATAAGAAACACCAATATGAAAAGCAATACAAAAAGGGTTAATACACAAAAATATTCTTAAACAATATTCAACAGTTCTCACCAAATTAATAAAGAAAGCCAAACAACTGTACTACTCCAGCAGATTCACTGACACAAGAGGAGATATAAAAAAGACCTGGAAAACACTTTCCCAGATTCTGGGGACCCACAAACTGAAAAAAACCAAGAATATTGTTCTAACTAAACCTCATGAAACACCACTGCATCCCATTGATACAGCTAACAAGATAAACGACTTCTTCTCAAACATAGGATCTAATCTCGCCAGTAAAATCCCACGTACCAATGCCCGTGCCGGGGACTACCTAGATGGGAATTTCCCAAATTCCTTCTATCTTGTACCAACTGAGCCTACGGAAGTCACCGCGATCATAAAGTCACTTAAAAATAACTCGGGGAATCTGTCTCATGTCCTACCATTATTGTACAAGCGAGCGGCCCATGTCCTTTTGCATGCTATTACATTACTTTTTAACAAGTCACCAGAAACTAGCACTTTCCCGACACTACTCAAGACAGCAAGGGTTACACCAATACATAAAGGTGGTGACCCTACAGATGTAAACAACTATATAGGCTAATATCAAACTTACCACTGCTATTCAAAACCTTCGAGAAACTCGTGCACAGGAGACTATATTCATTTATAACGTCACAAAACATACTCAACCCCTGCCAATTTGGATTCAGGAAAAATAAAAGCACTAATGATGCAATTATAAAAATGCTAGACCTGCTTTACACAGCACTGGAAAATAAGGAATATCCGCTAGGAATTTTTATTGACCCAAGAAAAGCGTTTGACACAGTAGACCACGGCACCCTACTCCACAAACTTGACCACTATGGTATAAGAGGCCATGCGCTTGCATATTTTAAATCCTACCTTTCTAATAGGTATCAGTATGTCACCATTAAAGACACAGCCTCATCAATATGGCCACTTGATACTAGAGTTCCGCAGGGAAGTGTCTTTGGACCCCTGCTCTTCCACATTTACATCAATGATCTTCCAAACATATCCCAACACCTGAAACCCATTCTCTTTGCTGACGACACGATTTATGTCGTCTCCCACCCTAATCTTGCCACCCTCAACACCATTGTTAATGAGGAGCTGCTCAAAATATCGACTTGGATGACAGCCAATAAACTTATAATTAACACTGGCAAAACCTACTATATTTTGTTTGGTAGCAGAGCAGGTGTTGCGCAACTTAACATTAAGATCGACAACACTCTAATTACCAGACATAATGAGGGCAAATTCCTTGGCCTATACCTCGACAACAACCTAAATTTCAGCACCCATATCCAACACATAACAAAAAAAGTATTCAAAACGGTGGGGATCCTCTCCAAGATACGATACTACGTGCCGCAAACTGCCCTTCTCACACTATACCATTCACTTATAAATCCATACCTCACCTATGCTATCTGTGCTTGGGGTTCAACTGCAGCAACACACCTAAAGCCAATAATAACCCAACAAAAAGCCGCAGTAAGAATAATCACTAAATCCCATCCCTGGCAACACATCCTCTCCACTCTTCATAGATCTAAACTTACTCCCTGTTCAGAACATCTACACTTACTGTGCAATCTATATCTACAGGACCTTAAATTCCAATATTAACCTTGAGCTAAAATGCTTTCTTGATAGTTGTGACAGGATCCACAGGCATAACACCAGACACAAACATCTCTATGACATTCCCCGTGTTCGACTAAACCTTTACAAAAATTCAATGTACAGCAGGGCCCCACTTATACAGCAGGTTAGGTTCCAGGCTACCGCCGTAAAGCGGAAACCGCCGTAAAGTGGAACACCCTTTTTTTCCACTTATAAATGCATACAAACACTAGATAACAAGTTTACACTAACATATATTAAGTTAGCAATAGAACCAGGCATCAAAAAAAACAATAAAAAAGTACAATACACATATAGTGCACTCATTACTTACCTTAAAATATTTATAGTCTTAATCTAGGGTGAGACAAGTAGTATTTATTGTATGAAATCAAGTGTGGTATGTATGGTAATCAGCCAGGCTACCTTACCAGGCCACCCCACCCACACATACTATTCTATGATATTTAAGCATCCCAGAGCAATAAAATGCATATACAGTTCACTCATTACTTACCTTAAAATATAGGGTGAGATGAGTAGTATTTATGATGCATTTATCGTAAAAAATCAAGTGTGGTATGTATGGTAGTCAGCCGGGCTACCATACCAGGCCAACCCACCCACACATATATTCTATGATATTTAAGCATCCCAGAGCGATAAAATGTATATACAGTTCACTCATTACTTACCTTAAAATATTTGTAGTCTTAATGTAGGGTCAGGAGTAAGTAAATGAGATAAAACGAATAAATGAGAGAGAGAAAGAATGAGTACATGAGAGGGGACAGGCGCAGAGTTATGTAAACAAACCAGGCGAACGTAAGTTTTGTAAACAAACGAAGTGTACACGTCTGGTTTGTGTACAAGTTACATTGTGTACAGGTTGTCTCTACATTGATACGGTAGAATTAATAAAGAAGAACACTCCCATTCTTATGTAACATCATTTTGAGAAGAAATGAAGCTCTGAGTGAAGGCAATGAAAATAAGTCACTCTGACTTTTTTGGGTTATCCTAGGTTCTCTACACATATGTTGCTATGTATGATAATCTATGTAACTGTATTTGTGTATACCTAAATAAACTTACTCACATACATACGAAAGGAATAATTTTCTACAGTTACCCCCAGTAACACATTTTCTCTTATGTTAGATTAGAGAAAATGTTATTCTTGCCGTCACTTGTACAAGTTATGTGGCTCCCACATCTTATATTTATGTTTATTTATTCTATTGTGGGGTGTATTTATCATCTTTTTATGTTATGTATCGTGTTTATTATATAATTTTGAAAAAAATATCATGGATGGATTAATGAAAATGTGTATATTAACGTAATATACGACATTTAATGAGACTCGGTGAGTATTGTTATTATTATTATTATCATTTCTAATATGGCGTCACTTGTGCAAGTCGTCTGCTACCACATCTCACATTTATGTTTATTTATTCTACTGTGGGGTGTATTTATCTTATTTATATGTTATGCATCGTGTTTATTATATAATTTTGAAAAAATATCATAGATGGATTAATGAAAATGTGTATATTAACGTAATATTCGATATTTAAATGACTCGATGATTATTATCATTACTAATATGACGTCTGGAGACATAAGACACTTACCAATTTTAATGTGTACCTGCATGCCAGCACAGTATGTAAGTTTATTTAGGTACAGGTATACATAAGTATAATTATCAGAGCATATAAAATATGAAATAACTTTTAAAAACATTTGAAATTTTGGAGTTTCCAGACAAAATGGAGAGACTTAGTGCTTACTGAGCTCATGGAGAATATAAACAAACAGGGTGGGGCACGGTGCCCGTATTAGAAAGTCAGGTGGGGGGAGCCGTATAGCGAGTTTTGGTCATAATTTGAAATGTCCGTATTAGCAGAACGCCGTAAAGTGAAACGCCGTAAAGCGGGGCCTTCCTGTATTTCAAAGGACCTAAAATCTGGAACACCCTACCTGAAAACTCTAGAACTGCAGACACATTCATCACTTTCAAAACTACAGTTAGAAAACATATTATCTTCCTGATACACCCCGACAACTAACTACATGATAACCACCTGGCGGTTCACAATTACACTCACTCACCTACTGGCAATAAACCCAAAAATACTAATCTTAATCTTAAAATAATAAATCCTAACTAGTCATAAGTTTGCCTATGATACTCCAATATAGACACTTTGTATTGTGCCAAAACAAAAGCATTCACATTGCTAAACTCACAAATTATGATGTAGTCACTTAGCCTTAATACCATAATCTGTAAGGATTTAATGTTAAGAATTAATCTAAGTCTGCTCGAAATGCCTAGCCATGCTAGGTGTCCTAGTGACCCCCTCTGTAATTAGTATTTTATAACATGTAAACCACACAATACCCAAAACCTGTAAACCCCACATTGTAACCCTTATAGAGAATAAACTTGAATTGAATTGAATAATAGGAACACTTCAGTCTAGAGGTCCCAAGGTGGTAATTGCAGTGATGTATAACCCACCACAGAACAGGAGGAGGCCAAGGCAAGAGTATGATGAGAGTAACAGAGCAATGGTTGACACATTGGCTGAAGTGGCCAGAAGGCTCATGTGAGCAGGGCAAAGCTACTGATTATGGGTGACTAAAATCACAAAGAAATTGGCTGGGAGAACTTGGAGCCACATGGGGCCCCAGAAACGTGGAGGGCTAAGATGATGGAGGTGGTACTGGAAAATCTCATGTACCAACACATAAGGAATACTACCAGAGAGAGAAGAGAGGATGAACCAGCAAGACTGGACCTAGTATTCACCTTGAGTAGCGCAGATATTGAGGACATCACATATGAAAGACCCCTTGGGGCCAGTGATCATGTGGTTCTGAGTTTCAAATACATGGAGTTACAAGTCAAAGGGGAAGAAGTAAGGGCCGGACGAATGAAGTCAAACTACAAGAAAGGGGACTATGCAGGCATGAAGAACTTCCTGCACAAGGTTCAGTGGGACAGAGCACTGGCAGGGAAGTTACTATATGAGATGATGGAGTATGTGACAACAATATGCAAGGAAGCTGAGGTGAGGTCTGTACCCAAAGGTAACAGAAATAACAAGAAGACCAGGATGAGTCCTTGGCCAAAACCAAATGTGTTAGAGAATGGAAGAAGTATAGAAGGCAAAGGACCCAGGAGAATAAGGAGAGCAGTCATAGAGCCAGAAAGAACATGCATGGGTAAGAAGGGAGGCCCAACGACAATACAAAAATGACAGAACAGAAAAAGCCAAATCTAACCTGAAGCTGTTGTACAGCCACATCAGGTGGAAAACAACAGTCAAGGACCAGGTAATCAGGCTGAGGAAGGAAGGAGCGGAGATCACGAGAAACAACCAAGAAGTATGTGAGGAGCTCAACATGAGATTCAAAGAAGTGTTCACAGAGGAGACAGAAAGGTATCGGAAAGATGGAGAGGTGGAGTACACCATCAAGTGTTGCACAGAATACATACAACCTAGGAAAAGGTGAAGAGGCTGCTAAGCGAGCTAGATACCTCAAAGGTGATGGGGCCAGATAACTTCTCTCCATGGGTCCTGAGAGAAGGAGCAGAGGTGCTGTGTGTGCCAATAACAACAATCTTCAACACATCAAAACAGGGCGACTACCTGAGGTATGGAAGACAGCTAATGTAGTCCCAGTTTTTAGAAAAGGAAACAGACACGAAGCACTAAACTACAGACCAGTGTCACTAACATGTATAGTATGTAAAGTCATGGAGAACATTATCAGAAGAGTAGTGGAGCACCTAGAAAGGAATGAGGTTATCAATGACAACCAGTACAGTTTCAGGAATGGGAAATCCTGTGTCACAAACCTACTGGAGTTCTATGACAGGGTGACAGCAGTAAGACAAGAAAGAGAGAGAGGTGAGTAAATTGTGTTTTCTTGGACTGTAAGAAGGGTTTTGACACAGTTCCACACAAGAGATTAGTGCATATGCTGGAAGACCAGGCAGGTATAACAGGGAAGGCACTGCAATGGATCAGGGAATACCTGACGGGAAGACATCAGCGAGTCAATGACGAGGTGTCAGAGTGGGCGCCTGTGACGAGCAGGATTTCACAGGGGTCAGTCCAAGGACCAGTGCTGTTTCTGGTGTATGTGAATGACACAATGGAAGGAAAAGACTCAGAAGTGTCCCTGTTTGTAGATATGAAATTGATGAGAAGAATTCAATCTGATGAGGACCAGGCGGAACTACAAAGGGATCTGGACAGGCTGCAGGCCTGGTCTGGAAAATGGGTCCTAGAGATCAACCCTACCAAGTGCAAAGTCATGAAGATTGGGGAAGGGCAAAGACAGTAGATGGAGTACAGTCTAGGGGGCCAGAGACTACAAACCTCACTCAAGGGAAAGGATCTTGAGGTAAATATAACACCGGGCACATCTCCTGGGGTGCACATTGACCAAATAACTGCTGCAGCACATGGGCGCCTAGCAAACCTAAAAATAGCACTTCGACATCTCAATAAGAGTCGTTCAGTACCCTGTACACCATGCATGTCAGGCCTATATTGGAGTATGCAGCACCAGTTTGGGACCCACACCTGGTCAGGTATGTAAGGAAATTAGACAAAGTGCAAAGACTAATCCCAGAGCTAAGAGGCATGTCCTACGAGGAGGCATTAAGGGAAACCGACCTGATGACACTGGAGGACAGGAGAGAGAGGGGGGGATATGATGTCGACATACAAAATACCGAGAGGTAAGGTGGACAGAGACAGGATGTTCCAGAGATGATACACAGCAACAAGGAGTCACAATTGGAAGTTGAAGACTCAGATGAATCAATGGTATGTTATGAAGTATTTCTTCAGTCACAGAGTTGTCAGGAAGTAGAATAGTCTGGGAAGTGATGTAGTGGAGGTAGGATCCACACACAGCTTTAAGAAGAGGTATGATAAATCTCATGGAGCAAGAAGAGTGACCTAGTAGTGACCAGTGAAGAGGCAGAGCCAGAAACTGTGACTCTGCCCCTGCAACCACATCTAGGTGAGTGTACACACACACAATTATTCATTCAACAGCCATATTACCAAAAATTGCACAGATATCACAATACAAATGACCCTCTGAACTGCAACATCCCCACCCTTCCTCCAGAATGCTAGCACTGCTCTTCCCACCTCCAGGGCTCAAGTTTGGCTAATCAATTTCCCTTGAATCACTTCATAAATGCTTTCCAGGTCACACTCCAATAGTAGGTTAAGTCCTAAAAGTTACTTGTCTCTGATCAAACATACTCACACAAGATTGCTGGATGCTCAAACCCTAGCACTCTAACTTCCTCTACCCCCTCCCTTCAGTCCATCTTGGAACTACTCGTACTCCTTCCTTCTACCCCATATTTATACATCCTCTTAGTCATCCACACGTGAAGGTCAGTCAGGGATACCAAAGATACAGTAGATACAGCAATGTACATAGTTAACAGAAAGTAAAGGGTAATGTTGAGAGAGACATCAGTGAACAAGGATCACAAGTCTCCCAAGAGTCAGCACTTGAACCCTTGGAAAGCATCAACTTAATCCCCCAAAGTGACCAGGTACCTACTCAAGTTTGTGGGAGCAAGCTCGAACACTTAGTTGAGATTCCTACCTGTCACCAAACTTGACATGGAGAACAAAAAAGGCACATTACCATGAATGAAACAATACACAAATAACCCACACACAGAGAGAAGCTTATGATAATGTTTCAGTTTGAAATGGACCATTTACAAGTCACACTAACACATGAAGGTGAGGGAGCCAGTATATATAGGAAGGGGAGAAAGGGGCGGGATAAAGAGGAAGAAAGAAGAAAGTGGAGTAGAGGTAGAGGTAATGATGGTAGTGGAAGTAATAGTAGTAGTAGTGGTGGTGGTGGTAAGTAGGGAGAGTAGTGGTAGACAGAAAGGGGAGTGAAGCAAGGCAATAGCAGTAGTAGTAGCAGTGGTAGGAGCAGTAATAGAAGTGGAGTAAGTCTAAGGACTCACGAGGAGCACTGCAGGAGAACTAATGGCACACAAGGGTGGGACCAAAAATATGCAGGGGAGACTGAAGGACAGAACACACTTAGGCAGAAGAAAGGAGACAAATAAAAATAGGAAAAGAGAAGCGGTAGGGGGAGGAGAAGAAAAGATCAGGTCAAGTCATGAGTGTTCTGAAGTTTGAAGCATTTGATAATGTAATAAGAAAGGAAGGCATATACAGAGAAAGCCAGGACTAAGATTCTTATTAGGAAAGCTGTGTATAAGGGATGCTTCAACAAGACAGTGTCTGTGAAGGGTCGACAGTTTTAGCATGAACCAGTCAACAGGATGACTGTGATCCCAAACATGACAAAAAAGAGCATTATTGGTGTCAGCAAGTCTAATATTTCTTTTGTACTCTAAGTCTATCAGAAAGAGAGCAGCCAGAGAAACAACAAGAGAGCAGCAAGAGAACAAGGGGAGCAGGAAACAGAGTAAACTCCGGAGGCATTAATAGCACAAGGAGAGGTATGAACTAGATTACTGCAAAGGGTGCTAATTTGGCAAAAAGTTTGATGTCTAAGGAATGGAGAGAGTTGTTGAGATTAGAAAAACTGGAAATATAGGGAAGGCAGAGAGCAGATTTCTTCTCTCCCAAACTCTCTATTCCTGTGAAATCTGTTCTCTACTTTCCCTATATTTCCAGTCTTTCTGATCTCAACAACTCTCTCCATTCCTTAGACATCAAACTTACTTTTCACTGAACTAACTCCCTGTGCAGTATTATTATTACAATCAAAGAAAGCACTAAACCGACAAGGTCATGCAGTGCTGCAGGGCAGCCCTTTGCAATAATATAGTTCAAACCTCTCCTCCTGATATTGATGCCTCCAGAGTCTTCTTGCTCCTCTTGTCCTCTTCAGCTCATCTGAGGGAGCTGAGCTCACAACTTAAGATCTAAGCGAGAGATAGGGTTAAATGGTTTTAAGAGTTTTCATCTAGGTTCCTGAAAGTAACCAAGTTTCCTAGCTTTCCCCATGCTGTTGATGTTACTTTGTTTATAGAAGCCTTAGGAGACAAGTTTGGGGTTGTGGTTATTTCTGCTCTAGCCTTATTTCCCTCTATCAGCTTCATAACTTTGCTTTTGTTAAGTTGTTAGGTTTTCTTGCAACATTCTTTGATCTCATTAGTTTGTTTTCTCTACATTAGTGTAGCACTGTCTGTAAAGGATACATAGCAGTTAACACATGTAATCAGGTCATTTATGTACACCAAGAACAGAATGGGAGCCCAACAGTGATCCTTGTGGAACTACCATTCTTATTCTGATATGTACTTCATTCCTTTTAGTAGTTCTTCACTTTCTACTGTTTAACCCTTTCAGGGTCCAGAGGCCAAATTTCAAAGTGCGCACCAGGGTCCAAGAATTTAAAAAAAAAAAAAATTATTTTTTCTTATGAAATGGTAGAGAATCTTTTTCTGAAGGTAATAAAACAAAAAGTATGAAATTTGATGGAAAATTGATGAAATTATGCTCTCGTGAATTTTGATGTGTCAGCGACATTTACGAACCGGCAATTTTGCCGACTTTGACTCCCATTTTAGGCCAATTACATTATTCCAGTCGACCAAATTCTTAGCTATTTCACTAGTATTACTTCTATTCTATCGATTGAGCACAAGAAATCGCCAAGTCAACTGTTTCAACTACAAAATAAAGTGATTGAAATTGGTAATTTGGACAATTTAACACAAAGTTCAAAATACAGTGGACCCCTGCTTAACGATAACCTTCCAATGCGACCAATTATGTAAGTGAATTTATGTAAGTGCGTTTGTACGTGTATGTTTGGGGGTCTGAAATGTACTAATCTACTTCACAATATTCCTTATGGGAACAAATTTGGTCAGCACTGGCACCTGAACATACTTCTGGAATGAAAAAATATCGTTTAACCGGGGTTCACTGTATTCCAATTTCAAAATAGGGTCCAGAATAAACAATGAAGGTATTCCTGGCACTAAACTAACATTTCCTCTGTTCATTAGTTACGTTTTGAGGCTTTACTAATGAATTCCATTTTATTTTTTATTCACATGAATTTTTATTCAAACCAAAAAATAGAAGATTTACTGTTATGCAGTATTGTAATAATTGTATAAATATCATCACCACATTTGTGAATGTATATTAGACCCACCAGCTGGCGTGTATTTAGACGTGCGAGGTCGTTTGTTTTACTCTTGAACATTGGCAAAAATTTAACATTTTCCGCTACTTGAGCTCAGTTTCAAGCAATTTCCAGTGCTAAAACCAATCAAAATCATCTCTATTTCTGTAATGTCTTCCATTCTATCAAATGAGACCAAGAAATCGCAAATACAACTATAAAAAAATATGAAAAAACACTGCAAAGTCGCTGTTTTAATAAAAAATCATGGCCTCAGTTTTTTTTTTCTCTCATTATACACTGTGTGCTGCAGGATTTGTTTTATGTGGTGCACACATACCACATAGATGTATTCTCTCATATCTAGGCCCAAATTTACCACTCACAGCTTATCAGAGTGAGCTAAGCTCATGGCGTAGATCACGGTTTGGGACCCTTAACATAAAGCCGTAGATCTACGGCACAGACCCTGAAAGGGTTAAGCTCTGTATTTCCTTATCCATGATAATGTCCTTCCTTTTACCCCAGCTTATTTCTCTAATTTGCCAAGTAACCTTTATTATGGAACCATATCAAACAGCATTCTTGCAGCATAGGAATACACAGTCTGCCAATCAACCCTCTATTTCTTGCCTGATCTCTGTTAGTAGATTATGTTAATCTTTTTAATTCTCCTGTTTCTCTTTTGTTCTGCTTCACTTTCCACCAGGAAACTAACTGCTTACCGAGAGGCACTCCATAATATATACTGTACTCAATGTTCACTCTGCTGTTAGTGAAAATAAAGTTCAGTCTTGCAGGTTCATCATATCCTCTTACTTTCATTAGTTTGTTAAATTTCACTTTATATGTTTAACCCTTTCAGGGTTTCGGATGTACTAGTACGGCTTACGCACCAGGGTTTTTGACGTACTAGTACGCCTAAATTCTAGCGCCCTCAAATCTAGTGAGAGAAAGCTGGTAGGCCTACATATGAAAGAATAGGTCTATGTGGTCAGTGTGCACAGTATAAAAAAAAATCCTGTAGCACACAGTGCATAATGAGAAAAAAAAACTTTGACCGTGTTTTTGGATTTAAACAGCGACTGCACTGTATTTTCGTATGGTATTTATTGTTGAATTCTAGTTTTCCTGGTCTCATTTTATAGAACGGAAGACATATTACAGAAATTGAGTGATTTTGACTGGTTTTACAATGAAAAGTACCTTGAAATTGAGCTCAAAGTAGCAGAAATTTTAAATTTTTACCAAAGTTCAAAAACAAATCATGCTAAGCGTCCAATACACGTCAATTGGTGAGTCTAATATTCTTTCACAAGTGCGCCGATATTATTTATACCATTTCTACACTAATGCAGTAGTCTGCATAACAGTAAATCTTCTATTTTTTGTGAGAATAAAAATTCAAAGTGGAAAGCAAAAGAATGTAATAGGGGCATGGGGATGTGACTAATGAACAGAGGAAATGTTATTTTAGTGCCAGGAATGTCTTTCTTGTTTATTCTGGACCCTATTTGGAAATTGGCATCTTTCGAAATTTGTGAAATTGGCAAAATTGCTAAATTCTGACCACTGTATTGGATAGTTGAAATCAGTAAATGGGTGGTTTCTTGTACACATTCGATAGAAAAAATGGAGTTCTAGCAAAACATTTATGATTTTTGTCGACTAGTACACTGGAGTTGGCCGAAAATAAGGCTCAAAGTGGGGAAAATCGCAGATGCGTAGACATCGTCGAGACCGCTAACTTCGCAAGAGCATAATTCCTTAAGTTTTCCATCAAATTTCGTACTTTTGGTGTCATTATGATCGAGAAAAGATTCTCTTTTTTTTTTCAAAAGAAAAAATACTTTTTTTTTTTTTTTTTTTTTTTTTTTTTTTTTTTTTTTTGGGGGGGGAAATTTGGGGGACCCTGAGAACAAGTCTCTGAGAGGGACTGTGGACCCTGAAAGGGTTAACTGGCTTGCTTTTCCAAGTCTCTGGATCTCCATGTTGGTCTGTAATTTACGTCTATATCTGTTGATAAAATTCCCTACAATTAGATTAGCTTTTGCTCTATCAGCTTCCTCTACAAGGTATTAATGAGTTCAATGTTTCAGCACTATTCTTGCCACATTACTACCTGAAATTTTGCTATTTGACAGTGGGTTGCAGATGACAGTAACAAATATTTCATTACCTTCCATAATAATTGACCTAGTTATATACTGTAATAGGAGAACTAATTATAGCCTGTCATCAACATTCGAATATGAATCTATTTTTTATTAAAAGTGTTATTCCTCTCCCTCTCTTCCTTCTCTCCATTTCTTGTTAACCCTATCGCGGTCAGTGTCATAGTACGTACTACGGTTTTGAGGTCAGGGTCCATGCTGTAGAACTACGTTATGAGCTCAGCTCATTTAGATAACCTGCGAGAGGTAAATTTGGGCCTAGATACGAGAGAATGGGTCATGCAGTGTGTGCGCACCATATAAAAATAATCTTGTCCCATGCAGTGCATGATGGAAAAAAAATGTGACCATGTATTTTGTTTAAAACAGAGACTTTGCAGTGCATATTCGGATGGTTTTTATAGTTTTATTCTTGGTTTCACTTGACAGAATGGTAAAAATATTACAGAAATAAAGATAATTCTGCTTGTTTTGATGAGAGGTAGCTTGTAACTGAGCTCAAAACAACGAAATACAGCCTCTCCTCACTTAACGACGGAGTTCCATTCCTAAGACCACATCAGTAAACGAATTCGTCACTAAGTGAGGAGCATCCTATAATGGTAGTGGGTTTGCATCAACCATCTCTGATATTGTTTAAATGTCACCTTTGTACCATTTATAACATTTCTGGTATATTTTTAAATGTTTATACAGCAGTGTAGCAATAATGTTTTAAAGGATAACAGGGAGGAAAAGAGGGGTATAAATGCTTAATTCAAGGATTATGTGGGGTAAAATAAAGTTGGTGTGAAAAGTGGGTTATAATAAGCGGTATGCACCTGGGGAAAAGAAGTTTAGAGGGGAGGAGGATTTGGGAAATGTTAGTGAAAGCGTGGGGGTTTTGAATCAAATGTGAGAGTAATGGGTTGGGGGTTTCAATGCTAAGTGGGTAAAAATGTATGGGAAGGTATAGGTAAATTTGGGGTGCCCGGGTAAAAAGTAAATGGGACCTTTAATTGAGTATGTGTAGAAAAAAATTTGGGAATAATAAAAAATTATAAAAAGAGGGTAAATAATAACAAGTAGATGTACACGTAATAAAATATTTATTAGATTATGTATTTGGGGGATAAAAGGTGATGGGGAGGCTCCAGGGTGTACATGTTTATAAAGGGGGAACTGATATATCGGATCATTATTTAGTTGTACCTACAGTTAGAGTAAGAGGTAGATGGGAAAAGAGGAAGGTGGCAACAACAAGTAGGAGGTGAAAGTGTATAAACTAAGGGAGGAGGAAGTTCGGGTGAGATATAAGCGACTATTGGCAGAAAGGTGGGCTAGTGCAAAGATGAGTAGTGGGGGGTTTGAAGAGGTTGGAATAGTTTTAAAAATGCAGTATTAGAATGTGGGCAGAAGTTTGTGGTTAAGGAGGGTGGGGGCAGGAGGAAAGAGGAGTGATTGGTGGAATGATGAAGTAAAGGGGTGATAAAAGAGAAAAAAGGTAGCTATGAGAGGTTTTTACAAAGCAGAAGTGTTATAAGAAGAGCAGAGTATATGAGAGTAAAAGAAAGGTAAAGAGAGTGGTGAGAGAGTGCAAAAGGAGAGCAGATGATAGAGTGGGAGAGGCACTGTCAAGAAATTTTAATGAAAATAAGAAAAAATTTTTGGAGTGAGTTAAACAAGTTAAGAAAGCCTAGGGAAAATATGGATTTGTCAGTTAAAAACAGAGTAGGGAGTTAGTAGATGGGGAGATGGAGGTATTGGGTAGATGGCGAGAATATTTTGAGGAACTTTTAAATGTTAAGGAAGAAACAGAGGCAGTAATTTCATGCACTGTCAGGGAGGTATACCATCTTTAGGAGTGAAGAAGAGCAGAATGTAAGTGTGGGGAGGTACGTGAGGCATTACGTAAAATGAAAAGGGGTAAAGCAGCTGGAACTGATGGGATAATGACAGAAAATGTTAAATGCAGGGGGGATATAGTGTTGGAGTGGTTGGTACTTTTGTTTAATAAAATGTATGAAAGGGGGGAAGGTCCCTAGGGTTTGGGGCAGAGAGAAATGTTAACCCCTTTTTTAAAAAGGGAAAAGGGGGACAAAAGGGGACGAAAAAATTATAGAGGAATAAGCTTCCCTGAGTATAAAAAGGGGAAAAGTTTTACTAGGGTTATAATTGAAAAAAATTAGAGGTAAGACAGAATGTAGGTTTTGCGGATGAGCAAGGGGTTTTAGAGTGGGAGGGGATGGGGTAGATAAGTGTTTACATTGAACCCTAAAAGTGAAACGGGTTTTAGATAAAGATGGGGAAGTTTTTATGCTTTTATGGTTTTTAAAAAAGGGGCATATGATAAGTGGAAAGAGGAAAATTTGGGGCAGATTTTGCAAGTATATGAATAGGGGGTAAGTTTTTTAAATGCTGTAAAGAGTTTTTAGAGGATATGAGGCTCAGGTTGGGGGGTTGTAAAAGAGAGGGAGACTATTTCCCCGGGTTTTAAAAGGGTAGGTTTAGACAGGGATGTGTAATGTCCCCAAATGGTTGTTTAATATATTTATAGATGGGGTTTTAAAGGAAATAAATGCTAAAGGGGGTTTGGGAGAGGGGGGGGATTAAATTAAGGGGAATCAAATTCAAAATGGGAAATTTACACCCGTTACTTTTTTCTGATGATAAATGTGCTTATGGGGGGATTTTTTAAAAAAAATTGCAAAGGTTAGTGGATGAGTTTGGAATGGGGTGTAAAGGTAGAAATTTAAAGTGAAATAGAAAAGGGGTAAAGGGGATGAGGGTTTTCAAAAAGATTTAGTAAAGAAAAATTGGATATCAAATTGGGGAGGAGGAGTATGGGGGAAAAAATGAAATTTTTTAGATACTTGGGAAATTGACGGGGTTTGGCAAAATGGATTTATGAAAGGGTGAGGTTAATCAAAAGAATTGATGGGGGAAAAAAAGGGGGTGGTGCGTTTGGGGATAAGTGGAGTCAAAAAAAGTTAAAACTTTTGGGGCAAAGAAGGGGAAAAATATGAAAAATGTAGAACCCAAAAATCTTATATGGGTTTTGAAGCTTGGGGGGGGTAAATGCAGCAGCGAGGGGGAAAGGTTGGAGGGAGTGGAGAGTCCTGTTTTTAAAGGGGAATGTGTGGTGTAAATAATTTTGGGAAAATTCGGGAGTGGGGGAAATTAGGAGAAGGGGTGGAGTTAATAAAAGTATTAGTCAGAGGGGAGAAGAGGGGTTGTTGAGGTGGTTTGGTCATTTAGAGAGAATGGATCAAAGTAGAATGACATGGAAAGCATATAAATCTATAGGGGAAGGAAGGCGGGGTAGGGGTCGTCCTCGAAAGGGTTGGAGAGAGGGGGTAAAGGAGGTTTTGTGGGTAAGGGGCTTGGACTTCCAGCAAGCGTGCGTGGCGTGTTAGATAGGAGTGAATGGAGACGAATGGTACTTGGGAACCTGACGATCTGTTGGAGTGTGAGCAGGGTAATATTTAGTGAAGGGATTCAGGGAAACCGGTTATTTTCACATAATCGGACTTGAGTCATGGAAATGGGAAGTACAATGCCTGCACTTTAAAGGAGGGGTTTGGGATATTGGCAGTTTGGAGGGATATGTTGTGTATCTTTATATATGTATGCTTCTAGACTGTTGTATTCTGAGCACCTCTGCAAAAACAGTGATAATGTGCGAGTGTGGTGAAAGTGTTGAATGATGATGAAAGTATTTTCTTTTGGGATTTTCTTTCTTTTTGGGTCACCCTGCCTCGGTGGGAGACGGCCGACTTGTTGAAAAAAAAAAAAAAAAAAAACAGCAGTGTATATTGTAATAAACAGAATACAAGAAATCATCTCTAATATACATTATTTAACCCTTTGCGGGACAGCAGGTCCTCTCAGAGACTTGTTCTCAGGGTCAGCCAAATTTAAAAAAAAAAAAAAATTATCTTTTCTTATGAAAAGATAGAGAATCTTTTCCCCAATCATAATGACACCAAAAGTATGAAATTTGATGGAAAACTTATGGAATTATGCTCTCGTGAAGTTAGCGGTTCAACGATGTTTACGCATCGGCGATTTTGCCCCTTTGACCCCTATTTTCTGCCAATTCCAGTGTACTAGTCAACAAAAATCATAACTATTTCACAAAAAAACTCCTTTTTTCTATCAAATGAGTACAAGAAACTACCCATTTATCGATTTCAAACTATTCAATAAAGTGGTCAGAATTTGCAATTTTGCCAATTTCACACAAATTTCAAAAGATGCCAAATTTTCCCGAATAGGGTCCAGAAAAAAACAAGAAAGACATTCCTGGCACTAAAATAACAAGTTCTCTGTTCGTTAGTCTCACCCCCAGGCCCTCTTACATTTCTTTGGCTTTCCACTTTGAATTTTTATTCTCACAAAAATAGAAGATTTACTGTTATGCAGACTACTGCATTAGTGTAGAAATGGTATAAATAATATCGGCGCACTTGTGAAAGAATATTAGACTCACCATTTGATGTGTATTGGACACTTGGCATGATTTGTTTACTTTTGAAACTTTGGGAAAAAATCGAAAATTTCTGCTACTTGAGCTCAATTTTAAGGTACTTTTCATTGTAAAACCAGTTGAAATCATCTCAATTTCTGTAATATGTCTTCCATTCTATAAAATGAGACCAAGAAAATTAGAATACAACAACAAATACCATACAAAAATACAGTGCAAAGTCGCTGTTTTAATCCAAAAAACATGGTCAAAGTTTTTTTTTTTCTCATTACCACTGTGTGCTGCAGGATTTTTTTTTTTACTGCGCACACTGACCATAGACCCATTCTTTCATATGTAGGCCTACCAGCTTTCTCTCACTAGATTGAGGGCGCTAGAATTTAGGCGTACTAGTACGTCAAAAAAACCCTGGGTCATAAGCCGTACTAGTACAAACCGAAACCCCCAAAGGGTTAAGTAAAGCATACTGGTCAGAGCCCCCATCGTAAGTCTGAGCCGTCGGTAAACAAGTACGTCACTAAGTGAGAAGCAGCTGTATTTCGATTTTTTCCAGTATTCCAGGGGACTTTAATTACATCACTTGTCCAACAGGCATCCAAATGGTTGGTCTAATATAGATTCACAAATACGTGACACTATTTATACAATTATTATAAAAAGCAGTGGTATGCATAACAGTAAATCATCTATTTTTTTGTGTGTGTGTGAATAAAAATTCAAAATAAAAATAAAACAGGAGAGGCCTGTTGACATAAAATAATGAATGAGGAAATGTTTTAGTGCAAGGAATGTCTACATTGTTTATTAAGGACCTTATTTTTAAATTGACAATTTTTTAGTTGTGGTGATATTTACCAAATTACTGATTTCTGATCATACTACATCACTGAAATAGATAAGTGCGTGGTTTCTTGTACTCAATCAACAGAATAAAAAATAGGATCCCAAAGGGGGAAAATCAAAGTGCATAAAAAATTTAAGGACCACTAACTTTTCTTTGGCAAATTCCATGAGTTTTTTTTATCAATTTGTGTCTTC
>NC_069399.1:139980469-140022302 GCF_026875155.1 Cherax quadricarinatus | reverse complement strand
TAAGAAAAATAATTTTTTTTTTTTTAAATTTTGCGACACTGGGAGACACCTCAGGATTGGGGGTTGCGACAGTCAAGGGGTTAAAAAGAAGATTGGACAAATATATGAGTGACAGAGGATGGGTTTGATTGGTGTCACTGGGTATGGGAGTAAATTCATGGGTAGCTTTGGGTAGGGGTGGTTTTGATAAGGACCTGCCTTGTATGGGCCAGTAGGCCTTCCTCCATTCTTATGTTCATATATGCACATACCAGTATTGTATACTATAATGTATTCAAGTGCAAGTGGAGGTCTTAGACCCATTTTAGGGCAACAATATGACTTATTCATTGGTAATAGTTTTGAAGAATTGAAATCTATAAATTATAATCCCTGTGTGGAAGAATGTAAGAGAAGAGGAGCACTCCAGTAGACCTACTGGCCACACCAAGCAGGTCTACTCACACACCCACTCCTCTGCAACTTTTGCCAGTGTTTTAATTCCTATATAAATACGTACATAAATTCGGGAGCAAGGGGCTAGTAACTCCTCCTCCTGTATAAATTACTAAATTGAAAAAGAGAAACTTGTGTTTGTTTTCGAGCCACCCTGCCTCGGTGGGATACGGCCGGTGTGTTGAAAAAAAAAAAATACATGAATCATATTTATAACTGTTTTGAGGGTTCTTCTATCCTCACAGCTCAGCTTGAGGCCAGGCTTTCCTGCTGATGGCCTGGACCACCAAGCCCTTGGTGATAGCAACCTGCAGACTCACATAGACACCACTTACTTTAGCTTCAAATAAAGAAAAGGCCCTTTTTGGAAATTTGAGCATAGATAGATTAACCCTTTCAGGATCGGCAGGCCCTCTCCTAAACTTGTTCTCAGGGTCGGAAATTTTTCGAAAAAAAAAAAAATTATTTTTTCTTATGAAATGATACTCTTTTCCCGATCATAATGACACCAAAAGTATGAAATTTGATGGAAAACTTACAGAATTATGCTCTTGTGACGTTAGCGGTCTCAACGATGTTTGCACATCAGAAATTTCGCCCACTGTGAACCCTATTTTCGGTCAATTCCAACGTACCAGTCGACAAAAATCATATCTATTTCGCTAGAACTCCATTTTTTCTATAGAATGAGTACAAGAAACCACCCATTTACCGATTTCAACTATCCAGTAACGTGGTCAGAAATTGGCAATTTTGCCAATTTCATACAAATTTCAAAAGACGCCAATTTCCAAATACGTATGATCCAGAATAAACAAGACAGACATTCCTGGCACTAAAATAACATTTCCTCTGTTCATTACTCATGACCCCAGGCCTCTGTTACATATCTTTTGCTTTCCACTTTGAATTTTTATTCTCACAAAAAAAAGATTTATGTTATGCAGACTACTGCATTCGTGTAGAAATGGTGTAAATAATATCAGGGTACTTGTGAAAGAATATTACACTCACCAGTTGACTTGCATTGGACGCATGGCATGATTTGCTTACCTTTGAACTTTGGCAAAAATCGAACATTTCTGCCACTTTGAGCTCAATTTCAAGGTACTTTTCATTATGAAACCAATCAAAATCATCTCAATTTCCATAATATGTTTTCTATTCTATAAAATGAGACCAAGAAAACTAGAATACAACTATAAATAGCATAAAAAAATACACTGCAAAGTTGCTGTTTTAAACCAAAAACATGGTTGGAGTTTTTTTTCTCATTATGCACTGTGTGCTGCAGGATTTTTTTATATGGCGCACACTGACCACAAAGACCTATTCTTTCATATGTAGGCCTACCAGCTTTCTCTCGTTACATTTGAAGGCACTAGAATTTATGCGTACTAGTACGGCACCAACCCTGGCGTGCAAGCCGTACTAGTACAGCACCAGCCCTGAAAGGGTTAAGAAGAATAGGTTCTGTAGGAGGGGCACAACTTAGGGAAGAAAGAGCGCCAGGGCTTGACCAAGCTGCAGACATCCATCCATCACAACACATCTAGTCAGGCACTAGCAGGAGATAAGTGTCCAGCTTCTTCTTAAAAACTTCAAACAGAAGAGCACTGCAATGAGCCTAATGGCCCATACTAGACAGATCAAACATAAAATGTGTGCAGAAAGAATAACTGGAAAAGTGGGAAGGTGGATAGTGAACTTCCTAAAAGAACTCAAATATTAAGAGTGAACAGGGTGAAATCAAGAGACTGTGACAATGAAAAGCTGTCCCCAAAGTAAGAGTACCTGCCCCAATTCTAATATATGACAGACGCGTCTGCAGATGATACTAGAATCTGTATTAGAGTGGCATCCACTGAGGACACAGCAAGCCTTCAAGGTAATATAAACCAAATCTTCCAGTGAGAGAACCTGTTGTAGATAGCAAAGTAGGTGAAGTCTGAGTACCAGTGGTAAATGATAATGGGGCCCTCTAACTGAATTATGCTGAAAGTTTAGTGAAACTACTTTAAGAAAAGGTAATAAGTAAGTTTATGAGATATGATATACAGTGGAACCTCGACAGACAAGTTTAATCCGTTCCGTGACCTAGTTCGTAACTAAATTTGCTCGTATATCAAATCAATTTTCCTCATTTAAATTAATTGAAATCCCATTAATCCGTCACAGCAGAATTCCTGCTCTTGGGCGGTAGGACAAAATACTTCAATATAATGTTAATATCAACTTTACAGCTTATTTATCTATCACAAATGATCTAATATGACACAATGTAAATAACACAGAAACATGATATATACTCTAGAATGAATAAAAACATGTCATTATGAGATGAGTGGTGGCAGCCATTCCAGCTCCCGCTCTAACCATATCTTCCCATGCTCTTATTAGAAGAGAAAATGGAGTGTTTGTGAGGCTAACTGCACTAGATCACTAGTTTCATAAGGAAAACGATGAAACAATGTATTTATAAATAAGAAATACTGTATAAAAACATAAAACATAACAGAGAATGTAAACAAATAAACTAGTTTTATAAAGTGTATGTACATATTTACCTTGGAGAAGAGATGCTGGCGGAGGTAGAGGGTGGAAAAGATAGGCAGAGCGGTGTATGCTGTCAGTGGCCCTATAAACAACAACACCAGAGGAGTTTGTTTCGTTTCATCCTTTTTCTATCGCTTAATCACTTAACTTACTTGCTACACTTTATCGCTGAAATTGTTACAATTTTTTAATTTTTTTTTTCACTTTACTTTTCAATTATTTTTGGCTTTTTCTCCAGCTTTCCTCACTTTCATTTGCAGGGTATTCCAATAAAAACCTGTCCAAGAAGGTTCGTTTCATTCTCCTTTACAGAATGTTTTGGAAATGAGTTAGGCAAGTGTCATTAAATAGCTCTGGCACATGACTAGCTGCAACTTTCTCTGGGTGTTTCCTTTCAATAAATTCTGAAAGTCTCTTGCAGGAGATTCCGTGATGGAGGATACCCTCCAGCACGGTATCTCCTGCGAGGTGTTTCTCTGTCAACCACGTCAACAGCAACTTCTCCATCTTTTCAGGGACAGAGGTCCACAGCTTAGAAATTACTGTAATGCCCTTGGCTGGTGCTATAGCTTTTATTGACTCCTGCTTTAGTATTGTACATATGGTAGAAGTACTATGCTCATACTACCTGGCCAAATCCACAACCTGCACACCTCGCTTGTGTTTATCCATGATTTCATGCTTTAATTCCATGGACATCATCCTCTTTTTCTTCTCAGCACTGTCCTTTGCACTTACTTTCTTAGGACCCGTGGTAATAAAAAAGAAATTTGACAAAATAACTGCACAAAACGCAAGCAAAACACAAGAGAAATGCTTCCACAGTGAGGTAAACCTGTGCACTGCTGAGGGATGTTATGGCATTTGCTGCGCCAAATAGTGGTGGCATTCTGAAGCTCACTCATTATTATTATTATTATTATTGTTATAATGGGGAAGCACTAAACCCATAGGATAATACAGCGCCTGTGGGGGGAGGGGACGGAAGGTATTCAGGCTTTAGGGAACTGGAGCACAGATCCAGTTCCCTAGATCAAGAGCCCCTCCCAGCATCAAGGAACCTCCCTTGAGGGTGAAGTTCCCTCGTAACTCAAATTTTGGCTCGTAACTCACAGCAAAAAATCGACCGAGCGACAGCTCATATCTCGAAAAACTCGTGTGTTGGGGCACTCATAAGTCGAGATTCCACTGCAGTGTGTAAAAATAGCAGGATGCTAGCCAATGTATTGGTAGATAAAAGTGATGGAAAACCTGTAAATATGATCCCAATATACAAGAAATAGAAAAGAAGTACAGTACTTGAAAAGATAAAATTAAAGAATATACATGAACACCTTGAAAAAATAGATACACAACACGAATAACCCGCACATAGGAAAGAGGAGATTACAACGACATTTCAGTTTGACTTGGACCATTTACAAAGTCACAATAACAGAGAAGGAGCCAGTAAATATAGGCAAGCTAGCAATATATAGGCCAGCTTGCTTATACAAGTATATGCTGGCTCCTCCTCTCCTTTTTGTTAGAATGACTTAATAAATGGTCCAAATCAGACTGAAACATTGTCATAAGCTCCTCTCTCCTATGTGCAGGTTATTTGTGTATTGTTCTAGTTATGGCATTGTGCCTTCTTGTTCTTTAATAGATACACTACATAAGAGGTAGTAAACATGAGTTAAGAGATGGCAAATCTTGTCTTACAAATTCCCATTTTATTTTATTATTATTTTATTTTATTATCACACTGGCCGATTCCCACCAAGGAAGGGTGGCACGAAAAAGAAAAACTTTCACCATCATTCACTCCATCACTGTCTTGCCAGAAGGGTGCTTTACACTACAGTTTTTAAACTGCAACATAAACACCCCTCCTTCAGAGTGCAGGCACTGTACTTCCCATCTCCAGGACTCAAGTCCGGCCTGCCGGTTTCCCTGAACCCCTTCGTAAATGTTACTTTGCTCACACTCCAACAGCACGTCAAGTATTAAAAACCATTTGTCTCCATTCACTCCTATCAAACACGCTCACGCATGCCTGCTGGAAGTCCAAGCCCCTCGCACACAAAACCTCCTTTACCCCCTCCCTCCAACCTTTCCTAGGCCGACCCCTACCCCGCCTTCCTTCCACTACAGACTGATACACTCTTGAAGTCATTCTGTTTCGCTCCATTCTCTCCACATGTCCGAACCACCTCAATAACCCTTCCTTAGCCCTCTGGACAACAGTTTTGGTAATCCCGCACCTCCTCCTAACTTCCAAACTACGAATTCTCTGCATTATATTCACACCACACATTGCTCTCAGACATGACATCTCCACTGCCTCCAGCCTTCTCCTCGCTGCAAACATTCATCACCCATGCTTCACATCCATATAAGAGCGTTGGTAAAACTATACTCTCATACTTTCCCCCTCTTTGCCTCCAAGGACAAAGTTCTTTGTCTCCACAGACTCCTAAGTGCACCACTCACCCTTTTCCCTCATCAATTCTATGATTCACCTCATCTTTCATTGACCCATCCGCTGACACGTCCACTCCCAAATATCTGAATACATTCACCTCCTCCATACTCTCTCCCTCCAATCTGATATCCAATCTTTCATCACCTAATCTTTTTGTTATCCTCATAACCTTATTCTTTCCTGTATTCACTTTCAATTTTCTTCTTTTGCACACCCTACCAAATTCATCCACCAATCTCTGCAACTTCTCTTCAGAATCTCCCAAGAGCACAGTGTCATCAGCAAAGAGCAACTGTGACAACTCCCACTTTATGTGTGATTCTTTATCTTTTAACTCCACGCCTCTTGCCAAGACCCTCGCATTTACTTCTCTTACAACCCCATCTATAAATATATTAAACAACCACGGTGACATCACACATCCTTGTCTAAGGCCTACTTTTACTGGGAAATAATTTCCCTCTTTCCTACATACTCTAACTTGAGCCTCACTATCCTCGTAAAAACTCTTCACTGCTTTCAGTAACCTACCTCCCATGTTGATCATTTATTTTTTCTTTTAACTTTGGCTGTCTCCCATCAAGGCAGGATGACCCTCCCCCCCCCCCCCCCCCCCCAAAAAAATGCATATGCACACACACACACACATTGACATAGTAAATTTTCAGAGAACAAGAAAGTATCTGAAGGGAAGAAATCGGCCGGTCACACTGATTTTCAGGACAGAAATGGTGTGGAACAAGATCCTGCAAGAGAAACCACAGCTAAAGGAATCATTAACATACAAGAGGGTGTTCCTAGACCATGACAGAACAATAACAGAATGACAGCAGCTGAGGGGGAAGACACATACGAAAGGGTCTAGGAAGAGAGACAAGGACCAAGTCTGCAGAGGACAACAAGAGTCGAGCAAAGCAACAAGCGCACGCACACACACAACCACCATCAGAACCCCATAGCCAAACATGCTATCCCAACACAAACCACAATCCACACTTACAGCCCTCACCTCCTAATATGCTGTAGAATCCCACAGCACACTACAGACTCCCTAGAACACAGTACTGGAGAGGAAACTGAAGGTACTGCGCACCGGACATCATAGCTCTCACTGAAACCAAGCTCACAGGAATGATAACAGATGCCATCTTTCCAGCGGGATATTAGATCCAGAGGAAAGACAAAGCGAACAGAGGGTGTGGAAGAGTGGCACTGCTCATCAAAAGCCAATGAGATTTTGACAAGCTGGAGAGAGGAGGCAGAGGAGAAGCAAGATTATTATTATAATCATGGGGAAGTGCTAAACAGGTAGGATTATATAGTGCATGTAGGGGGGGGAAAATGGAAGGTACTTAGGCTCAATTCAGGGAACTGGAGCACAGACCCAATTCCCTAGATCAAGAGCTCCTCACCAGCATCAAGGAACCTCCCTTGAGGGGAGGAGAAGGAAGAGACTACAAGGACAGCGGCAGCAACAGCAGCGACCTCCAAGCTCCGTACTTTTCTCCAACTATCAGAGCCACCAATGCTCCTATGATGACTTAGTTACAAGCAAAACTGCACTACCCAACGTAGCACCCAGAATGACCAAAGATTACCAACAGTGAAACCTACAAATCGAAAATAATAGAGATCAAAGGAAGACTGCCCTCAAACCCAAAGCAACACCCTGCTGCCAGCCGAACAACGTAACCCCAAGCTTTGTACAACTACAACTTCTTCTTAACTACAACAATTCCTGTAGTGTTATGAGGCGCAATCTCAGAGGAAACAGCACCAAGGCCAGCAAGAAAACAGCGAAAAATTAACTATCAAAAAGTGTCCCAGGAGGACGGGGGCCCCAGCTACCACCCTCCACCCCGCTAAAGGCGAACCAAAACCCGAGCCCCCTTAAATCGGATAATCACGACAGCATACTGACCATCCCCCAACCTTCCTTTTAAAAAACATTGTAAGCCCCCCTTTAAATACAAAAAGTTTCATTTCATCCTGACGAGGCCTCAAAAGGTTTTTCAAGCGACCTAGGCTTGCGGGCCCACAGAATTCTCAATGCCAATGGTTGACGACTGGAAGACATTTTTCTTAACAAAATATTAGACTATAAAACAAACTTTTGCCCTATAAAAACGAAAAAAAATCAAAATAAAACAGCTTGGTTCCCCATGGCTAACCAGCAGCTTCTGAAACCCATTGAAAAGAAACACCAATATGAAAGAATACAAAAAGGGTTTAATACACAAAGATATTCTTAAAACAATATTCAACTTCTCCCAAATTAATAAAGAAAGCCAAAAAACCTTACTACTCCAGCAATTTCACTGAACAAGAGGAGATTAAAAAAGACCTGGAAAAAAACTTTCCCCAGTTTTGGGGGCCACAAATGAAAAAAAAACAGAATATTGTTCTAACTAAATCGAAAACCACTGCCCCCCATGATACAGCTAACAAAATAAAGCTTTTCTAAAAATTTGGATCTAATCCCCAGTAAAAACCACGTACCAATGCCCGTGCCCGGGGGCTACCGATGGGAATTTTCCCCAAAAACCTTCTATCTTGTACCAATGAGCCCAGGAATTTCCCCCGTCTAAAGTACTTTAAAAAAAAACTCGGGGAATCTGTTCTTCCCCCATTATTTTACAAGCGGCGCCCCTGTCCTTTTGCATGTATTACTTATTTTTTTTTAAAATCACTGAAAAAAGCATTTCCCGACACTACTCAAGACAGCAAGGGTTACACAATACATAAAGGTGGTGACCCTACGATGTAAAACAACTATTAGGCAATATCAAACTTACCACTTGCTATTCCAAAAACTTCGAGAAACTCGTGCACAGGAGACTATATTCATTTATAACGTCACAAAACATACTCAACCCTGCCAATTTGATTCAGGAAAATAAAAGCACTAATGATGCAATTATAAAAATGCTAGACCTGCTTTACCAAGCATGGAAAATAAGGAATATCCGCTAGGAATTTTTATTGACCTAAGAAAAGCGTTTGACACAGTAGACCACGGCATCCTACTCCACAAACTTGACCACTATGGTATAAGAGGCCATGCGCTTGCATATTTTATAATCCTACCTTCTAATAGGTATCAGTATGTCACATTAAAGACACAGCCTCATCAATATGGCCACTTGATACTGAGTTCCGCAGGGAAGTGGTCTTGGACCCCTGCTCTTCCACATTTACATCAATGATTCCAAACATATCCAACACCTGAAACCCATTCTCTTTGCTGACAACACGATTTATGTCATCTCCACCCTAATCTTGCCACCTCAACACCATTGTTAAGAGGAGCTGCTCAAAATATCGACTTGGATGACAGCCAATAAACTTATAATTAACACTGGCAAAACCTACTATTTTTGTTGGTAGCAGAGCAAGTGTTGCGCAACTTAACATTAAGATCGACAACACTCTAATTACCAGACATAATGAGGGCAAATTCCTTGGCCTATACCTCGACAACAACCTAAAATTTCAGCACCCATATCCAACACATAACAAAAAAAGTATTCAAAACGGTGGGGGATCCTCTCCAAGATACGATACTACGTGCGCAAAACTTCCCTTCTCACACTATACCATTCACTTAAATCATACCTCACCTATTGCTATCTGTGCTTGGGGTTCAACTGCAGCAACACACCTAAAGCCAATAATAACCCAACAAAAGCCGCATGTAAGAATAATCACTAAATCCCATCCTGGCAACACTCCTCCCCACTCTTCATAGATCTAAACTTACTCCTGTTCAGAACACTACACTTACTGTGCAATCTTATATCTACAGGCCCTTAATTCAATATTAACCTTGACCTAAAATGCTTTCTTGTGTTGTGACAGGTTCCACAGGCATAACACCAGACCAAACATCTCTTGACATTCCCGTGTTGAAAAACCTTTAAAAAAAATTCAATGTATTTAAAAGGACAAAAATCTGGAACACCCTCCCTAAAAACTTAGAACTGCAGAACTTCATCATTTTAAAAAAATACAGTTAGAAAAAACATTTATTTTCCCCGATACACCCCGCAATAACTACATGTAACCACCTGGGGTTCACAATTCATCACACCTCTGACAAAAACCCCAAAAAAATATAATTTTAATCTAAAATAAAAAAATCCTAATGTCATAAGTTTCCCTATGATATCATATAGCCTTTGTTTGTGCCAAAACAAAAGCATTACTTGCTAAACTCACAAATTATGATGTGTCATTGCCTCTACCAAAATCTGAAAGGGTTTTAATGTTAAGAATTAATTAAGTCTGCTCGAAATGCCTAGCCATGCTAGGTGTCTAGTGACCCCCTCTGTAATTAGTATTTATAAATGAAAACCCACAAAATCCCCAAAACCTGTAAACCCCACTTGTAACCTTTAGAGAATAAATTAAATTATTAAATAATAGGAACACTTCATTTAGAGGTCCCCAAGGTGGTAATTGCAGTGATGTATAACCCCCCACAAACAGGAGGAGGCAAGGCAAGAGTATGATGAGGTAACAGGCAATGGTTTAAAAATTGGTGAAATGGCCAGAAAGGCATGTGAGCAGGGCAAAACTACTGATTTTGGGTGACTAAAATCACAAAGAAATGGCTGGGGAACTTGGAGCCACATGGGGCCCCAGAAACGTGGAGGGCTAAGATGATGGAGGTGGTACTGGAAAATCTCATGTACCAAACACATAAGGATACTACCAGAGAGAGAAGAGAGGATGAACCAGCAAGACTGGACCTAGTATTCACCTTTGAGTAGCGCAGATATTGAGGACATCACATATGAAAGACCCCTTGGGGCCAGTGATCATGTGGTTCTGAGTTTCAAATACATGGAGTTACAAGTCAAAGGGAAAGCAGTAAGGGCCGGACGAATGAAGTCAAACTACAAGAAAGGGGACTATGCGGGCATGAAGAACTTCCTGCACAAGGTTCAGTGGGACAGAGCACTGGCAGGGAAGTTACTAATGAGATGATGGAGTATGTGACAACAATATGCAAGGAAGCTGAGGTGAGGTCTGTACCCAAAGGTAACAGAAATAACAAGAAGACCAGGATGAGTCCTTGGCCAAAACCAAATGTGTTAGAGAATGGAAGAATTTATAGAAGGCAAAGGACCCAGGAGAATAAGGAGAGCAGTCATAGAGCCAGAAAGAACATGCATGGGTAAGAAGGGAGGCCCAACGACAATACAAAATGACAGAACAGAAAAAGCCAAATCTAACCTGAAGCTGTTGTACAGCCACATCAGGTGGAAAACAACAGTCAAGGACCAGGTAATCAGGCTGAGGAAGGAAGGAGCGGAGATCACGAGAAACAACCAAGAAGTATGTGAGGAGCTCAACATGAGATTCAAAGAAGTGTTCACAGAGGAGACAGAAAGGTATCGGAAAGATGGAGAGGTGGAGTACACCATCAAGTGTTGCACAGAATACATACAACCTAGGAAAAGGTGAAGAGGCTGCTAAGCGAGCTAGATACCTCAAAGGTGATGGGGCCAGATAACATCTCTCCATGGGTCCTGAGAGAAGGAGCAGAGGTGCTGTGTGTGCCAAAAAACAACAATCTTCAACACATCAAAACAGGGCGACTACCTGAGGTATGGAAGACAGCTAATGTAGTCCCAGTTTTTAGAAAAGGAAACAGACACGAAGCACTAAACTACAGACCAGTGTCACTAACATGTATAGTATGTAAAGTCATGGAGAACATTATCAGAAGAGTAGTGGAGCACCTAGAAAGGAATGAGCTTATCAATGACAACCAGTACAGTTTCACGAATGGGAAATCCTGTGTCACAAACCTACTGGAGTTCTATGACAGGGTGACAGCAGTAAGACAAGAAAGAGAGAGAGGTGAGTAAATTGTGTTTTCTTGGACTGTAAGAAGGGTTTTGACACAGTTCCACACAAGAGATTAGTGCATATGCTGGAAGACCAGGCAGGTATAACAGGGAAGGCACTGCAATGGATCAGGGAATACCTGACGGGAAGACATCAGCGAGTCAATGACGAGGTGTCAGAGTGGGCGCCTGTGACGAGCAGGATTTCACAGGGGTCAGTCCAAGGACCAGTGCTGTTTCTGGTGTATGTGAATGACACAATGGAAGGAAAAGACTCAGAAGTGTCCCTGTTTGTAGATATGAAATTGATGAGAAGAATTCAATCTGATGAGGACCAGGCAGAACTACAAAGGGATCTGGACAGGCTGCAGGCCTGGTCTGGAAAATGGGTCCAAGAGATAAACCCTACCAAGTGCAAAGTCATGAAGATTGGGGAAGGGCAAAGACAGTAGATGGGTACAGCCCTGGGGGGCAGAGACTACAAACCTCAAAAAAGGAAAAGGCCTTGGGGTAAATTAAAAACCGGGCACATCTCCGGGGGTGCACATTGACCAAAAAAACTCGGGCAGAACAGGGGGCCCCTTTAGAAAAACCAAAAAATAGCACTTGACATCTCAAAAAAGAGTGTTCAGAAACCCTGTAAAAAAGGCAGGTCAGGGCCCTATACTGGAGTTTTGCAACCCATTTTGGGGCCCCCACCCGGGTCAGTAAGTAAGGAAATTGGGACAAAGTGCAAAAAACTAATCCCAAGCAAAAGGGGCTTTAAAAGGGAAACCAAACTGATGACATGGGGGACGGGAGAGGGGGGGGGATTTTGATTTTCGACATAAAAAAAATACCGAGAGGTGGGGTTTGGACAGAGACGGGATTTTCCCAAGAAAATGATACCAGCAACAGGAGCCCAAAATTTGGGGAATTTGAAGACTAAGTTTGAATAAAAGGAAATTTATAAAGTATTTTTTCAGTCACGATTTTGGGCAGGAAATAGAAAAGTCGGGGGAAGTGATGTAGGGGGGGTTAGGATCCACACCAGCTTTAAAAAGGGGAAATGATAAATCTTTGGAGCAAGAAAGTGCCCTAGTAGTAAAACCAGTGAAGGGGCCCGAGCCAGAAACTGTGACTCTCCCCTCCCAAAACATTAGGTAGTGTCCCAAACACAATTATCATTAAACAGCCTTATTACCAAAATTGCACAGATTCACAATACAAATGCCCTCTAAACTGCAAATCCCCCCCTTCCCCCCAGAATGTAGCACTGCTTTTTCCCACCCCCGGGGGCTAAATTTTGGGGCTAATCGATTTCCTTAAATTCACTTCAAAAAAGTTTTTCCCGGCCCACACCCCAAAAGTGGTTAAGCCAAAAAAGTTATTTGTCTCTGCCCAAACATATTACACAAGATTGCTGGATGCTAAAACCCTAGCACTCTAATTCCCTTACCCCCCCCCAAAGTTCTTTTGGGAAACTACCCCGTACCCCCTTCCACTACCCCAAAATTTTTTTACATCCTCTTGTCATCCCCCCGTAAAGGTCAGCCCAAGGGAAACCAAAGATACAGTAAAACCAGCATGAACATAGTTAACAGAAAGAAAAGGGTAATTTGAGAGGACATCATAACAAGGATAAACAAGTCTCCCAAGAGGTCAGCACTTGAACCCCTTGGAAAAACAACAACTTAATCCCCCCCAAAAAGGGCCCGGTACCAAATCAAGTTTGTGGGAGCAAGCTCGAAACATTTTGAGAATTTCCCACCTGTCACCAAACTTGACAAGAGAACAAAAAAAGGGAAAAAAGAATTTGGGGGGGGGGGGGGGGGGGGGGGGGGAAAAATTTGGGGGGGGGGGAAAATTTTAATAAAATGCCCTTTTAAAAGGCCAAAAACAAAAAATCCCCCCAAAAACTTGGAAATTGGAAATTTTAAAAGGGAAGCCAAATAATAAAAGGGAAGGGGGAGGAAAAGGGGGAAAAAAAAAAAAGGGGCGGGGTAAAAGGGGGAAAAAAAAGAAAGTGGAGTAGAGGGAATTTAAAAAATGGTAGTGGAAGGAATAGTAGTAATATGGTGGTGGTAAAGTAGGAGATAGTGGGTTTGACAGAAAAGGGGAGGAAGCAAGGCAATAGCAGTAAAGTACAGTGGTAGGGGCAGTAATAAATTGGATAAGTCCCAAGGGCCCCGAGGAGCACTGCAGGAAACTAAAAGGGGACACAAGGGTGGGAACCAAAAAAATGCGGGGGGGATGAAGGACTGAAAAACACTTAGGCAAAAAAAAAGGAAAGACAAATAAAAATAGGAAAAGAGAAGCGGGGGAGGGGGGGGGAAGGAAAAAATCAGGGCAAGTCATGAATGGTTTTTGAATTTTTTTAAGCATTTGAAATGTAATAAGAAAGGAAGGCATTTTTAGGGGAAACCAGGACTAAAATCTTATTAGGAAAGCGTGTAAAAGGGGGTGCTTCCCCCAGACAGTGTCCCGTGAAAAGGGGGGGAAATTTTTTGCTGAAACCCGTCAATAGGGTGCGTGATCCCAAACATGACAAAAAAGAGCATTATTGGTGTCAGCAAGTCTAATATTTCTTTTGTACTCTAAGTCTATCAGAAAGAGAGCAGCCAGAGAAGCAACAAGAGAGCAGCAAGAGAACAAGGGGAGCAGGAAACAGAGTAAACTCCGGAGGCATTAATAGCACAAGGAGAGGTATGAACTAGATTACTGCAAAGGGTGCTAATTTGGCAAAAAGTTTGATGTCTAAGGAATGGAGAGAGTTGTTGAGATTAGAAAAACTGGAAATATAGGGAAGGCAGAGAGCAGATTTCTTCTCTCCCAAACTCTCTATTCCTGTGAAATCTGTTCTCTACTTTCCCTATATTTCCAGTCTTTCTGATCTCAACAACTCTCTCCATTCCTTAGACATCAAACTTACTTTTCACTGAACTAACTCCCTGTGCAGTATTATTATTACAATCAAAGAAAGCACTAAACCGACAAGGGTCATGCAGTGCTGCAGGGCAGCCCTTTGCAATAATATAGTTCAAACCTCTCCTCCTGATATTGATGCCTCCAGAGTCTTCTTGCTCCTTTTGTCCTCTTCAGCTCATCTGAGGGAGCTGAGCTCACAACTTAAGATCTAAGCGAGAGATAGGGTTAAATGGTTTTAAGAGAGTTTTCATCTAGGTTCCTGAAAGTAACCAAGTTTCCTAGCTTTCCCCATGCTGTTGATGTTACTTTGTTTATAGAAGCCTTAGGAGACAAGTTTGGGGTTGTGGTTATTTCTGCTTCTAGCCTTATTTCCCTCTATCAGCTTCATAACTTTGCTTTTGTTAAGTTGTCAGGTTTTCTTGCAACATTCTTTGATCTCATTAGTTTGTTTTCTCTACATTAGTGTAGCAATGTCTGTAAAGGATACATAGCAGTTAACACATGTAATCAGGTCATTTATGTACACCAAGAACAGAATGGGAGCCCAACAGTGATCCTTGTGGAACTACCATTCTTATTCTGATATGTACTTCATTCCTTTTAGTAGTTCTTCACTTTCTACTGTTTAACCCTTTCAGGGTCCAGAGGCCAAATTTCAAAGTGCGCACCAGGGTCCAAGAATTTTCAAAAAAAAAAAAAAAAATTATTTTTTCTTGTGAAATGGTAGAGAATCTTTTTCTGAAGGTAATAAAACAAAAAGTATGAAATTTGATGGAAAATTGATGAAATTATGCTCTCGTGAATTTTGATGTGTCAGCGACATTTACGAACCGGCGATTTTGCCGACTTTGACTCCCATTTTAGGCCAATTACATTATTCCAGTCGACCAAATTCTTAGCTATTTCACTAGTATTACTTCTATTCTATCGATTGAGCACAAGAAATCGCCAAGTCAACTGTTTCAACTACAAAATAAAGTGATTGGAAATTGGTAATTTGGACAATTTAACACAAAGTTCAAAATACAGTGGACCCCTGCTTAACGATCACCTCCCAATGCGACCAATTATGTAAGTGCGTTTGTACGTGTATGTTTGGGGGTCTGAAATGTACTAATCTACTTCACAATATTCCTTATGGGAACAAATTCGGTCAGCACTGGCACCTGAACATACTTCTGGAATGAAAAAATATCGTTAACCGGGGGTTCACTGTATTCCAATTTCAAAATAGGGTCCAGAATAAACAATGAAGGTATTCCTGGCACTAAACTAACATTTCCTCTGTTCATTAGTTACGTTTTGAGGCTTTACTAATGAATTCCATTTTTATTTTTTATTCACATGAATTTTTATTCAAACCAAAAAATAGAAGATTTACTGTTATGCAATATTGTAATAATTGTATAAATATCATCACCACATTTGTGAATGTATATTAGACCCACCAGCTGGCGTGTATTAGACGTGTGAGGTCGTTTGTTTACTCTTGAACATTGGCAAAAATTTAACATTTCCGCTACTTTGAGCTCAGTTTCAAGCAATTTCCAGTGCTAAAACCAATCAAAATCATCTCTATTTCTGTAATGTATTCCATTCTATCAAATGAGACCAAGAAATCGCAAATACAACTATAAAAAACATATGAAAAAACACTGCAAAGTCGCTGTTTTAATAAAAAATCATGGCCTCAGTTTTTTTTTCTCTCATTATACACTGTGTGCTGCAGGATTTGTTTTATGTGGTGCACACATACCACATAGATGTATTCTCTTATATCTAGGCCCAAATTTACCACTCACAGCTTATCAGAGTGAGCTAAGCTCATGGCGTAGATCTACGGTTTGGACCCTTAACATAAAGCCGTAGATCTACGGCACAGACCCTGAAAGGGTTAAGCTCTGTATTTCCTTATCCATGATAACGTCCTTCCTTTTACCCCAGCTTATTTCTCTAATTTGCCAAGTAACCTTTTATATGGAACCATATCAAACAGCATTCTTGCAGGATAGGAATACACAGTCTGCCAATCAACCCTCTATTTCTTGCCTGATCTCTGTTAGTAGATTATGTTAATCTTTTTAATTCTCCTGTTTCTCTTTTGTTCTGCTTCACTTCCACCAGGAAACTAACTGCTTACCCAGAGAGGCACTCCATAATATATACTGTACTCAATGTTCACTCTGCTGTTAGTGATAATAAAGTTCAGTCTTGCAGGTTCATCATATCCTCTTACTTTCATTAGTTTGTTAAATTTCACTTTATATATTTAACCCTTTCAGGGTTTCGGATGTACTAGTACGGCTTACGCACCAGGGTTTTTGACGTACTAGTACGCCTAAATTCTAGCGCCCTCAAATATAGTGAGAGAAAGCTGGTAGGCCTACATATGAAAGAATAGGTCTATGTGGTCAGTGTGCACAGTATAAAAAAAAATCCTGTAGCACACAGTGTGTAATGAGAAAAAAAAACTTTGACCGTGTTTTTGGATTTAAACAGCGACTGCACTGTATTTTCGTATGGTATTTATTGTTGAATTCTAGTTTTCCTGGTCTCATTTTATAGAACGGAAGACATATTACAGAAATTGAGATGATTTTGACTGGTTTTACAATGAAAAGTACCTTGAAATTGAGCTCAAAGTAGCAGAAATTTTAAATTTTTACCAAAGTTCAAAAACAAATCATGATAAGCGTCCAATACACGTCAATTGGTGAGTCTAATATTCTTTCACAAGTGCGCCGATATTATTTATACCATTTCTACACTAATGCAGTAGTCTGCATAACAGTAAATCTTCTATTTTTTGTGAGAATAAAAATTCAAAGTGGAAAGCAAAAGAATGTAATAGGGGCATGGGGATGTGACTAATGAACAGAGGAAATGTTATTTTAGTGCCAGGAATGTCTTTCTTGTTTATTCTGGACCCTATTTGGAAATTGGCATCTTTCGAAATTTGTGAAATGGGCAAAATTGCTAAATTCTGACCACTGTATTGAATAGTTGAAATCAGTAAATGGGTGGTTTCTTGTACTCATTCGATAGAAAAAATGGAGTTCTAGCACAACATTTATGATTTTTGTCGACTAGTACACTGGAGTTGGCCGAAAATAAGGCTCAAAGTGGGGAAAATCGCCAATGCGTAGACATCGTCGAGACCGCTAACTTCGCAAGAGCATAATTCCGTAAGTTTTCCATCAAATTTCGTACTTTTGGTGTCATTATGATAGAGAAAAGATTCTCTTTTTTTTTTCAAAAGAAAAAATACTTTTTTTTTTTTTCTTTTGAAATTTGGGGGACCCTGAGAACAAGTCTCTGAGAGGGACTGTGGACCCTGAAAGGGTTAACTGGCTTGCTTTTCCAAGTCTCTGGATCTCCATGTTGGTCTGTAATTTACGTCTATATCTGTTGATAAAATTCCCTACAATTAGATTAGCTTTGCTCTATCAGCTTCCTCTACCAAGGTATTAATGATGTTCAATGTTTCAGCACTATTCTTGCCACATTACTACCTGAATATTTTGCTATTTGACAGTGGGTTGCAGATGACAGTAACAAATATTTCATTACCTTCCATAATAATTGACCTAGTTATATACTGTAATAGGAGAACTAATTATAGCCTGTCATCAACATTCGAATATGAATCTATTTTTATTAAAAGTGTTATTCCTCTCCCTCTCTTCCTTCTCTCCATTTCTTGTTAACCCTTTCGGGGTCAGTGTCATAGTACGTACTACGGTTTTGAGGTCAGGGTCCATGCTGTAGAACTACGTTATGAGCTCAGCTCATTTAGATAACCTGCGAGAGGTAAATTTGGGCCTAGATACGAGAGAATGGGTCTATGCAGTGTGTGCGCATCATATAAAAATAATCTTGTCCCATGCAGTGCATGATGGAAAAAAAATGTGACCATGTATTTTGTTTAAAACAGAGACTTTGCAGTGCATATTCGGATGGTTTTTATAGTTTTATTCTTGGTTTCACTTGACAGAATGGTAAAAATATTACAGAAATAAAGATAATTCTGCTTGTTTTGATGAGAGGTAGCTTGTAACTGAGCTCAAAACAACGAAATACAGCCTCTCCTCACTTAACGACGGAGTTCCATTCCTAAGACCACGTCAGTAAACGAATTCGTCACTAAGTGAGGAGCATCCTATAATGGTAGTGGGTTTGCGTCAACCATCTCTGATATTGTTTAAATGTCACCTTTGTACCATTTATAACATTTCTGGTATATTTTTAAATGTTTATACAGCAGTGTATATTGTAATAAACAGAATACAAGAAGTCATCTCTAATATACATTATTTAACCCTTTGCGGGTCAGCAGGTCCTCTCAGAGACTTGTTCTCAGGGTCAGCCAAATTTAAAAAAAAAAAAAAATTATCTTTTCTTATGAAAAGATAGAGAATCTTTTCCCAATCATAATGACACCAAAAGTATGAAATTTGATGGAAAACTTACGGAATTATGCTCTCGTGAAGTTAGCGGTCTCAACGATGTTTACGCATCGGCGATTTTGCCCACTTTGAGCCCTATTTTCTGCCAATTCCAGTGTACTAGTCAACATAAATCATAACTATTTCACTAAAACTCCATTTTTTCTATCAAATGAGTACAAGAAACTACCCATTTATCGATTTCAACTATTCAATAAAGTGGTCAGAATTTAGCAATTTTGCCAATTTCACACAAATTTCAAAAGATGCCAATTTCCGAATAGGGTCCAGAATAAACAAGAAAGACATTCCTGGCACTAAAATAACAAGTTCTCTGTTCGTTAGTCACATCCCCAGGCCCCTCTTACATTTCTTTGGCTTTCCACTTTGAATTTTTATTCTCACAAAAAATAGAAGATTTACTGTTATGCAGACTACTGCATTAGTGTAGAAATGGTATAAATAATATCGGCGTACTTGTGAAAGAATATTAGACTCACCAGTTGATGTGTATTGGACACTTGGCATGATTTGTTTACTTTTGAACTTTGGTAAAAATCGAACATTTCTGCTACTTTGAGCTCAATTTCAAGGTACTTTTCATTGTAAAACCAGTCGAAATCATCTCAATTTCTGTAATATGTCTTCCATTCTATAAAATGAGACCAAGAAAATTAGAATACAACAACAAATACCATACAAAAATTCAGTGCAAAGTCGCTGTTTTAATCCAAAAACATGGTCAAAGTTTTTTTTTCTCATTACGCACTGTGTGCTGCAAGATTTTTTTTATACTGCGCACACTGACCACATAGACCCATTCTTTCATATGTAGGCCTACCAGCTTTCTCTCACTAGATTTGAGGGCGCTAGAATTTAGGCGTACTAGTACGTCAAAAACCCTGGGTCATAAGCCGTACTAGTACATCCGAAACCCCCAAAGGGTTAAGTATGCATACTGGTCAGAGCCCCCATCGTAAGTCTGAGCCGTCGGTAAACAAGTACGTCACTAAGTGAGAAGCAGCTGTATTCGATTTTTGCCAGTATTCCAGGGGACATGAATTACATCACTTGTCCAACAGGCATCCAACTGATTGGTCTAATATAGATTCACAAATGCAGTGACACTATTTATACATTTATTATAAAATGCAGTGGTATGCATAACAGTAAATCATCTATTTTTTTGTGTGTGTGTGAATAAAAATTCAAAATAAAAATAAAACAGGAGAGGCCTGTTGACATAACTAATGAACTGAGGAAATGTTTTAGTGCAAGGAATGTCTACATTGTTTATTAAGGACCCTATTTTTAAATTGACAATTTTTTAGTTGTGTGTGATATTGACCAAATTACTGATTTCTGATCATACTACATCACTGAAATAGATAAGTGCGTGGTTTCTTGTACTCAATCAACAGAATGAAAGAATAGGACTCAAAGTGGGCAAAATCAATGATGCATAAATATCAATGAGACCACTAACTTTGCTAGAGCATAATTCCATGAGTTTTTTTTATCAAATTTCGTGTCTTCAGAAAAAGATTCTTTTCTAGATCATTTCAAAAAATATTTTTTTTTTTTTTTTAATTTTTGGACCCTAAGAGCAATTTTCAGATCAGAGGTTTGGACCCTGAAAGGATTAATAAATAGTAATATTAGCTTACTCATTTAAGTTAAGAAGTCCCATTGTTCAAAATGGAGTCTTCGACTCGAGCTAATTAAATGGTTCTAAAGTGCTAATATTGTAGGTACAGATTACTGTATAGAATGATGCATTCTACTGAGCCACCAAATTAAAACTCCAGCCTCTATAGTATATAAATGCGCCTGTCTTTTTATCCTGATACTGTAGAAGCAGCTACTTGAAAGTCACATCCAGTTAATTGTTGTACAGCTGAAGGAGCATACTATACTATTTTACTATTATTGTTGAACTATTTTTTCCTTATATCAGGGATGCTCCACTGATTTTTGCACCATTCAATAACTCTTCACTGTAATTACCCACTTTTTAGCATATCTGAGTTTCGATGTGTGAAATGAATTAACGAAAACACAACTTTAACATAAACCTCTCAATTTAACGGACTTTAGAAATACATACAAAATCTACTGGGTTAATTAATTTAAGAAATGGACCAAGTGTTTGGTTACAAAATTGTTTATTATTTTAACGATCATGGCAAAACAATCTTATCTCTTTCCATTGCAATTGTCACTGCCATCCCTTCTATCAGTTTATGAAACTGAAGGTTTATAGCATCATATTGAAGTCTGCTTCTGCTTCCACTGTCTAACTTATTCCAACCATTGTAATGAAAAGCTTTTTGATATCTCTGACTTACAAAGAAGTGCAATTGCATTCATTTCCTCATCCAGAATCCTTACTCCATGAATGCACGTGAATAATTACTGACAGTATTTGCTGTATTCTAGGTAGTAGGTTGGTAGACAGCAACCGCCCAGGGAGGTACTACCGTCCTGCCAAGTGAGCGTAAAACGGAAGCCTGTAATTGTCTTACACGATGGTAAGATTGCTGGTGTCTTTTTATTCTGTCTCATACACATGCAAGATTTCAGGTACGGCTTGCTACTTCTACTTACACTTAGGTCACACTTCACATACATGTACAAGCATATATATATATACACTCCTCTGGGTTTTCTTCTATTTTCTTTCTAGTTCTTCTTCTTGTTTATTTCCTCTTACCTCCATGTTCCCGGGAAGTGGAACAAAATTCTTCCTCCGTAAGCCATGCGTGTTGTAAGAGGCAACTAAAATGCCGGGAGCAAGGGGCTAGTAACCTCTTCTCCTGTATATATTACTAAATGTAAAAGGAGAAACTTTCATTTTTCCTTTTGGGCCACCCCGCCTCGGTGGGATACAGCCGGTGTGTTGAAAGAAAGAAAGATTTGCTGTATGCCAAGGAGGTAAAGAAGAGAATGTACAAGAGTATAGTGGTACCAACACTCTTATATGTGAATGAAGCATGGGTTGTAAATGCTGCAGCAAGGAGGAGGCTGGAGACAGTGGAGATGTCCTGTCTAAGAGCAATGTGTGGTGTAAATATTATAAAGAGAATTCTTAGTGTGGAAATTAGGTGTTTACCTGTGGAGTTACTAAAAGTATTAGTCAGAGGGCTGAAGAGGGGTTGTTGAGATGGTGTGGTCATTACTTGGAGAGCATATAAATCTGTAGTGGAAGGAAGACTGGGTAGTGGTTGTCCTAGGAAAGGGTGGAGGGAGGAGGTAAAGGAAGTTTTGTGGGAGAAGGGCCTGGACTTCCAGCAAGCGTGCATAAGCGTGTTAGATAGGACTGAATGGAAAAGACTGGTTTTTGGGACCTGATGAGCTGTTGGAGTGTGAGCAGGGTAATATTTTGTGAAGGGATTCAGGGAAACAGGTTAGCCAGACTTGAGTCCTGGAGGTGGGAAGTACATTGCCTGCACCTTAACCCTTTCAGGGTTGGTGCCATACTAGTACGGCTTGCACGCCAGGGTTGGTACCGTACTAATACGCAAAAATTCTAGCACCTTCAAATCTAGCGAAAGAAAGCTGGTAGGCCTACATATGAAAAAATGGGTCTATGTGGTCAGTGTGTGCGGTATAAAATAAATCCTGCAGCATACAGTGCATAATGAGAAAAAAAAAAAACTCCAACCGTGTTTTTGGTTTAAAACAGCGACTTTGCAGTGTATTTTCATATGCTATTTATGGCTGTATTCTAGTTTTCTTGGTCTCATTTTATAGAATGGAAGACATATTATGGAAATTGAGATGATTTTGATTGGTTTCATAATGCAAAGTACCTTGAAAATAAGCTCAAAGTAGCAGAAATGTTCGATTTTTGCCAAAGTTCAAAGGTAAACAAATCATGTCACGTATCCAATACACGTCAACTGGTGAGTGTAATATTCTTACACAAGTGCACTGATATTATTTATACCATTTTTATGCCATTTCTACACGAATGCAGTAGTCTGCATAACATAAATCTTCTACTTTTTGTGAAAATAAAAGTGGAAAGCAAAAGAAACATAACAGAGGCCTGGGGACATGAATAATGAACAGAGGAAATGTTATTTTAGTGCCAGAAATGTCTGTCTTGTTTATTCTGGACCCTATTTGGAAATTGGCATCTTTTGAAATTTGTGTGAAATTGGCAAAATTGCCAATTTCTAACCATGTTATTAGATAGTGAAAAATCGGTAAATGGGTGGTTTCTTGTACTCATTTGATAGAAAAAAAAAATGGGGTTCTAGCAAAATAGGTATGATTTTTGTTGACTGGTACATTGGAATTGGCCAAAAATAGGTCTCAAAGTGAGCGATATCGCTGATGTGTAAACATTGTCGAGACCGCTAACTTCGCAAGAGCATAACTCACGGCGTAAGTTTTCCATCAAATTTCATACTTTTGGTGTCATTATGATCAGGAAAAGATTCTCTATCATTTCATACAAAATAATTTTTTTTTTTTTGAAAAATTTCTGACCCTGAGAACAAGTTTAGGAGAGGCCCTGCTGACCCTGAAAGGGTTAAAGAGTTTGGGATAGTACCTCCGCGGGCAACCACCCAGGGAGGTATTACTGTCCTGCCAAGCGAGTGTAAAACGGAAGCCTGTAATTGTTTTACATGATGGTAGGATTGCTGGTGTCTTTTTTTGTCTCATAAACATGAAAAATTTCAGGTACGTCTTGCTACATTTACTTACACTAAGGCCACACTAGACTTGCATGGACAAGCATATATATAAACTCACCCCTCTGGCTTTTCTTCTATTTTCTTATTAGTTCTTACTCTTGTTTATTTCCTCTTATCTCCATGGGGAAGTGGAACAGAATTCTTCCTCCGTATGCCATGTGTGTCAAAAGAGGTGACTAAAATGCCGGGAGCAAGGGGCTAGTAACCCCTTCTCCTGTATACTTACATTACTAAAGTTCAATAAAGAAACTTTTTTCTTTTTAGGCCACCTGCCTCAGTGGGATAGTGCCAGTTTGTTGAAAGATTTAGAAGATAAATATACATGAAGAATGTTATGGTTGTGGTGTTATCTTTTGATCATGCATTTGTTCTTATATTTCCAGAGCTGAAGTACAAACCTCCTCCTCTTAAAACTCATTCCAAGCACCTATTTTATTTGTAAAGAAACACTGCTTTTCTGCATTTCTCATCATAAATATGTGATCTCTTACTCTTCTACTTGTTGATTACAAAACAATCTTCCGTATCAGTTATTCATTTCTTTCTTTCAACACACCAGCCGTATCCCACCGAGGTGGGGTGGCCCAAAAGGAAAAACAAAAGTTTCTCCTTTCATATTTAGTAATATATACAGGAGAAGGGGTTACTAGCCCCTTGCTCCTGGCATTTTAGTCGCCTCTTACAACACGCATAGCTTACGGAGGAAGAATTCTGTTCCACTTCCCCATGGAGATAAGAGGAAATAAACAAGAACAAGAGCTAGTAAGAAAATAGAAGAAAACCCAGAGGGGTGTGTATACATATGCTTGTACATGTATGTGTAGTGTGACCTAAGTGTAAGCAGAAGTAGCAAGACGTACCTGAAACCTTGCATGTTTATGAGACAGAAAAAACACCAGCAATCCTACCATCGTGTAAAACAATTACAGGCTTACGTTTTACACTCACTTGGCAGGACGGTAGTACCTCCCTGGGCGGTTGCTGTCTACCAACCTACTACCTATCAGTTATTCATACCTTTACATAAATCTGCAAGTTTATCTTGTCCCCTCTTCTATGCTCCGACAAAACCATTTCCAGAGCTTTTATGTTCTTCATTTAGTTCATATTTTTGAACTTCATGATAAATTTAATTACCCAGCTTTGAATCTGTTCCATTTTGCTCTTTTCATTACAATTACATACATATTACATATTACATACAATTACATATTTATTTCCTTGTAAAGTTTACAATGTGTGGTTTACATGTTATAAGATTTTAATTACAAAGATGGCCACTATCGTGTCTAGGCAGACCAGACACTATACTAGTCACGTATTCTAATTTGGGTCTAACATGGCACTTTACCATCCATACCCTCATGCAATATGCCAGAAATGAGATTCTCCTACTACTATCGCATGAATTATTTCTTTGATGATAATGAATTTCATTGTTAATAATCAAGCAAAGATTTTTTTTTTTCAAATATTAGGATGTCAACTCCTCATCACTTAACCTTTTCACTGTCCAGACCCCCAATCTGAAACTTATCCACAACATTCAAGAATATTACAAAAAAAAAAAATTTATTTTTTCTTATGAAATGGTAGAGAATCTTTCTTCGAGGGTAATAAAACAAAGTATGAGATTTGATGGAAAACTGATGAAATTACACTTTCGCGAATTTTGCTGCTGGTAATATACAGTGGACCCTCAACCAGCGATGGCATCGATTAACGATAAATCTGACTAGCGATACATTTTAACACAAAAATTTTGCCTCGACTAGCGCCTAAAAACCCGACCTGCGCTATTCGTTCCGTACGAGATGCGTCCACTTTGGCCTCAGCGCGCCTCACTTGTCCCGTGGGTGCCAGTGTTTACAAGCCAGCCACTGCAGTCGCTTCCAAACATACAACTGGAACATTTCACATTATCACAGCCTTTGTAGTGATTGCACCTGCAAAATAAGTCACCATGGGCCCCAAGAAAGCTTCTAGTGCCAACCCTACAGCAAAAAGGGTGAGAATTACTATGGAGATGAAGAAAGAGATCATTGCTAAGTATGAAAGTGGAGTGCGTGTCTCTGAGCTGGTCAGGTTGTATAATAAACCCCAATCAACCATCGCTACTATTGTGGGCAAGAAAACGGCAATCAAGGAAGCTGTTCTTGCCAAAAATGCAACTATGTTTTCGAAACTGAAATCGCAAGCGGTAGAAGATGTTGAGAGACTCTTATTGGTGTGGATAAATGAGAAACAGATAGGAGATAGCATCTCTCAAGCTATCATATGTGAAAAGGCTAGGAAGTTGCATGACGATTTAATTAAAAAAATGCCAGAAACTAGTGATGTGAGTGAATTTAAGGCCAGCAAAGGTTGGTTTGAGAGATTTAAGAAGCGTAGTGGCATTCATAGTGTGATAAGGCATGGTGAGGCTGCCAGTTCAGACCACAAAGCAGCTGAAAAATATGTGCAGGAATTCAAGGAGTACATAGACAGTGAAGGACTGAAACCTGAACAAGTGTTTAATTGTGACGAAACAGGCCTGTTTTGGAAGAAAATGCCAAGCAGGACGTACATTACTCAGGAGGAAAAGGCACTCCCAGGACATAAGCCTATGAAAGACAGGCTTACTCTGTTGATGTGTGCCAATGCTAGTGGTGATTGCCAAGTGAAGCCTTTATTGGTGTATCACTCTGAAACTCCCAGAGTGTTCAGGAAAAACAATGTCGTCAAGGCTAATTTGTGAGTGCTGTGGAGGGCAAACAGTAAGGCATGAGTCACTAGGGGCTTTTTCTATGACTGGTTACACCATGCATTTGCCCCCAATGTGAAAAATTACCTAATTGAAAAGAAATTAGACCTTAAGTGCCTCCTGGTATTAGACAATGCTCCTAGTCATCCTTCAGACTTGGCAGAGTGACTTTCTAGGGACATGAGCTTCATTAAGGTGAAGTTTTTGCCTCCTAATACCACTCCTCTCCTGCAGCCCATGGACCAGCAGGTCATTTCCAACTTCAAGAAACTGTACACAAAAGCTATGTTTGAAAGGTGCTTTGTAGTGACCTCAGAAACTCAACTGACTCTAAGAGAGTTTTGGAAAGATCATTTTACCATCCTCAATTGTGTAAACATTATAGGTGAGGACCTTGAACTCTGCTTGGAAAAAACTGTGGGAAGAATGTGTAGACAAAAGGGATTTTGAAGGGTTTGAGGCTAACCCTGAGAATCCTATGCCAGTTGAGGAATCCATTGTGGCATTGGGGAAGTCCTTGGGGTTGGAGGTTAGTGGGGAGGATGTGGAAGAGCTGGTGGAGGAGGACGATGAAGAACTAACCACTGATGAGCTGCTAGATCATCTTGAACAGCAAGAGGGCAGACCTGAGGAAACTGCTTCGGAGGAGGGGATAGAGAAATTGAAGAAGTTGCCTACTTCTAAGATTAAGGAAATGTGTGCAAAGTGGCTTGAAGTGCAAACCTTTTCTGATGAAAATCACCCTGACACAGCTACTGCAAGCCGTGTTGGCAACCTGTACACTGACAATGTTGTGAACCACTTTAGGAAAGTCATAAAGGAACGAGAGGTACAGGTATCTATGGACAGATATGTTGTGCGACTAAAGTCCAGTGACTCTGAAGCTGGTCCTAGTGGCATTAAAAGAACAAGGGAAGTAACCCCAGAAAAAGACTTACTACCTCAAAGTGCTAATGGAAGGGGATTCCCCTTCTAAACACTAAGAAGATCAACGGTCTCCCCTCCTCCCATCCCATCAATCATCACCAGATCTTCAATAAAGGTAAGTGTCATGTAACTGTGCATGTCTTCTTCAGTTTGTGTGTTTTAAAATTAATATTTCATGTGGTAAAAAATTTTTTTTTCAATACTTTGGGGTGTCTTGCACAGATTAATTTGATTTCCATTATTTCTTATGGGGAAAATTAACTTGACTAACGATTATTTCGATTAACGATGAGCTCTCAGGAACGGATTAATATCGCTGGTTGAGGGCCCACTGTATAAGCATTGGTGATTTTGCTCACTATGAGTTCTATTTTAGGCTAATTACATTGTTCCAGTAGATCAACTTTTTAGCTATTTTGCTCGTATGTCTTTCATTTTATCGAATGAGCACAAGAAACTAGCCAATCAATTATTTCAAGTACCCAATAGTGATCAGAAACTGGTAATTTGGCCAATTTCCCATAAATTTCAAAATAGGGTCCAGAATAAAAAATGCAGGCATTCCTGGCACTAAAATAACATTTCCTCTATTTAAAAAAATAGATAATTTACTGTAATGCAATAGCAGTTTTTTTTTAACAAGTCAGCCGTCTCCCACCGAGGCAGGGTGACCCAAAAAGAAAGAAAATCCCCAAAAACAAAATACTTTCATCATCATTCAACACTTTCACCTCACTCACACATACATAATCACTGTTTTTGCAGAGGTGCCTAGAATACAACAGTTTAGAAGCATACACGTATAAAGATACACAACGTATCCTTCCAAACTGCCCATATCCCAAACCCCTCCTTTAGGTGCAGGCATTGTACTTCCCATTTCCAGGACTCAAGTAAGGCTATATAAAAATAGCCAGTTTCCCTGAATCCCTTCACTAAATATTACCCTGCTCACACTCCAACACCTCGTCAGGTCCCAAATACCACTGTCTCCATTCACTCCTATCAAACACACTCATGCACACCTGCTGGAAGTCCAAGCCCCTCGTCCACAAAACCTCCTTTACCCCTTCCTTCCAACCTTTTCGAGGACGACCTCTACCCCGCCTTCCTTCCCCTACAGATTTATACGCTCTCCATGTCATTCCACTTTGATTCATTCTCTCTAAATGACCAAACCACCTCAACAACCCCTCTTCAGCCCTCTGACTAATACTTTTATTAACTCGATACTTCTTCTTCTTTCAACATACCAGCCGTATCCCACTGAGGTGGGGTGGCCCAAAAGAAAAAACTTAAGTTTCTCCTTTTAAATTTAGTAATATGTACAGGAGAAGGGGTTACTAGCCCCTTGCTCCCGGCATTTTAGTTGCCTCTTACGACACGCATGGCTTACAGAGGAAGAATTCTGCTCCACTTCCCCATGGAGATAAGAAGGAAATAAACAAGAACAAGAATTAGAAAGAAAATAGAAGAAAACCCAGAGGGGTGTGTATATATATGCTTGTACATGTATGTGTAGTGTGACCTAAGTGTAAGTAGAAGTAGCAAGACTTACCTGTAATCTTGCATATTTATGAGACAGACAAAAGACACCAGCAATCCTACCATCATGTAAAACAATTACAGACTTTCGTTTTACACTCACTTGGCAGGACGATAGTACCTCCCTGGGCGGTTGCTGTCTACCAACCTACAACCTATTAACTCGATACCTTCTCCTAATTTCCACACTCAGAATTTTCTGCATAATATTTACACCACACATTGGAAGGGCAAGGGGCTTGGACTTCCAGCAAGCGTGCGTGAGCGTGTTAGATAGGAATGAATGGAGACGAATGGTACATGGGACCTGACGATCTGTTGGAGTGTGAGCAGGGTAATATTTAGTGAAGGGATTCAGGGAAACCGGTTATTTTCATATAGTCGGACTTGAGTCCTGGAAATGGGAAGTACAATGCCTGCACTTTAAAGGAGGGTTTTGGGATATTGACAGTTTGGAGGGATATGTTGTGTATCTTTAAATGTGTATGCTTCTAAACTGTTGTATTCTGAGCACCTCTGCAAAAACAGTGATAATGTGCGAGTGTGGTGAAAGTGTTGAATGATGATGAAAGTATTTTCTTTTTGGGGATTTTCTTTCTTTTTTTGGGTCACCCTGCCTCGGTGGGGGACAGCCGACTTGTTGAAAAAAAAAAAAAAATTTTATTTTGGGAGGACATCTCCCTGCCTCCAAACCCCCTCCTCGCTGCTGCTTCAAACCCAAGCTTCACACCCATATAAAAGTGTTGGTACTACTATACTTTCATACATTCCCTTCTTTGCCTCCATACATAATGTTTTTGTCTCCACATATACCTCAATGCACCACTCCCCTTTTTTCCCCTCGTCAATTCTGTGATTAACCTCATCCTCTATAAATCCATCTGCCGACATATCAACTCCCAAATATCTGAAAACATTCACTTCTTTCCATACTCCTCCTCCCCAATTTGATATCCAATTTTTCTTTATCTAAATCATTTGATACCCTCATCACCTTTCTCTTTTCTATGCTCACTTTCAACTTTCTACCTTTACACACACTCCCAAACTCGTCCACTAACCTTTGCAATTTTTCTTTAGAAACTTCCATAAGCACAGTATCATCAGCAAAAAGCAACTGTGTCATTTCCCATTTTCTATTTGATTCCCCATAATTTAATCCCACCCCTCTCCCGAACACCCTAGCATTTACTTCTTTTACAACCCCATCTATAAATATATTAACCCCTTCAGGGTCCAAGGCCCAAATCTGAAGTGGTGCCCCAGTGTCCAAGAATTTTCAAAAAAAAAATTTGTTAGTTTTTCTAATGAAATAGTAGAGAATCTTTTTGTGAGGGTAATAAAACAAAAAGTACGAAATTTGATGGAAAATTGGCGAAATTATGCTCTCGCGAATTTTGATGTGTCAGCGATATTTACGAATCGGCGATTTTGCCGACTTTGACTCCCATTTTAGGCCAATTACATTATTCCAGTCAACCAAATTCTTAGCTATTTCACTAGTATTACTTCAATTCTATCGATTGAGTACAAGAAATCGCCAAGTCAACTGTGTCAACTGCAAATTAAAGTGATCGGAAATTGTTAATTTGGCCAATTTATCACAAAGTTCAAAATATTCCAATTTCAAAATAGGGTCCAGAATAAACAATGTAGGTATTCCTGGAACTAAACTAACATTTCTTCTGTTCATTAGTTACATTTTGAGGCTTTACAAATAAATTCCATTTTGATTTTTTATTCACATAAGAATTTTTATTCACACCAAAAAATAGAAGATTTACTGTTATGCAATACTGTAATAATTGTATAAATATCATCACCATATTTGTGAATGCATATTAGACCCACCAGCTGGCGTGTATTAGATGTGTGAGGTCGTTTGTTTACCTCTGAATATCGGCAAAAATTTAACATTTCTGCTACTTTGAGCTCAGTTTCAAGCCATTTCCATGCTAAAACCAATCAAAATCATCTCTATTTCTGTAATATGTCTTCCATTCTATGAAATGAGACCAAGAAATCGCAAATAGAACTATAAAAAACATACGAAAAAACACTGCAAAGTCGCTGTTTTAATAAAAAAATCATGATTTCAGTTTTTTTCTCTCATTATACACAGCGTGCTGCAGGATCTGTTTTATGTGGTGCACACATACCACATAGATGTATTCTCTCATATCTAGGCCCAAATGTACCACTCACAGTTTATCAGAGTGAGCTGAGCTCATGACGTAGATCTACGGTTTGGACCCTGAACGTAAAGCCGTAGATCTACGGGACGGACCCTCAAAGGGTTAAACAACCATGGTGACATTACACATCCCTGTCTAAGACCTACTTTTACTGGGAAGTAGTCTCCCTCTCTTCTACACACTCTAACCTGAGCCTCACTATCCTCATAAAAACTCTTTACAGCATTTAGTAACTTAACACCTATTCTATATATTGTACTTGCAACATCTGCCACATTGCTCCCCTATGCCTTTTCTAAATCCATAAATGCAATAAAAACTTCCCTACCTTTATCTAAATACTGTTCACATATATGCTTCAATGTAAACACTTGATCTACACATCCCCTACCCACTCTAAAACCTCTTTGCTCATCCGCAATCCTACATTTTGTCTTACCTCTAATTCTTTCAATTATAACCCTACCGTACACTTTTCCTGGTATACTCAGTAAACTTATCCTCTATAATTTTTACTATCTCTTTTGTCCCCCTTCCCTTTATATAAAGGGACTATACATGCTCTCTGCCAATTCCTAGGTACCTTCCCCTCTTTCATATATTTATTAAACAAAAATACCAACCACTCCAACACTATATCCCCCCCTGCTTTTAACATTTCTGTCAAGATCCCATCAGTTCCAGCTGCTTTACTCCGTTTCATTCTACGTAATGCCTCATGCACCCCCCTCATACTCACATCCTGTTCTTCTTCACTCCTAAAAGATGGTATCCCTCCCTGGCCAGTGCATGAAATAATATCAGCGTCTTCATGAACACACATTAGACCCAGCAGTTGGACGTGTATTGGACGAGTGATATGATCTGCTTACTCTTGAATATCAGCAAAAATTGAACATTTCCACTCCAATGTGCTCAGTTTCAAGCTATTTTCAAAATCATCACTCTCTCTGTAAAATATTTTCCATTCTATCAAATGAGACCAAGAAACTGAAAATACAACTACAGTGGTCCCTCAATAATCGTCCAGCCTGAAAGTCATCCATTTCGGAAATAGGCCTGTTATTTCATCTAAACACTGGCTCGCAAATGGTCCTTTAACTCACTAATCGTCTTTCATCCTGGACACGTACTCGCGGCTCTGAGCCGTTCCCAGCCAGTGTGACATTGTTTACCAGTGAGCGACGGTCCCCTCACATGTTCATACGAAATATTTCATAATATTCCAATCATTTTAGTGCTTGTAAGTGCTAAAACTGTAGGAGAAGGAAGGCGGGGTAGGGGTCGTCCTCGAAAAGGTTGGAAGGAAGGGATAAGGGAGGTTTTGTGGGCAAGGGGTTTGGACTTCCAGCAGGCGTGCATAAGCGTGTTCGATAGGAGTGAATGGAGACGAATGGTATTTGAGACCTGACGATCTGTTGGAGTGTGAGCAGGGTAATATTTAGTGAAGGGATTCAGGAAAACCAGTTATTTTTATATAGCCGTATTTGAGTCCTGGAAATGGGAAGTATAATGCCTGCACTCTAAAGGAGGGGTTTTGGGATATTAGCAGTTTGGAGGGATATGTTGTGTATCTTTATACGTATATGCTTCTAAACAGTTGCGTTCTGAGCACCTCTGCAAAAACAGTGATTATGTGTGAGTGAGGTGAAAGTGTTGATTGATGATGAAAGTATTTTCTTTTTGGGGATTTTCTTTCTTTTTGGGTCACCCTGCCTCGGTGGGAGACGGTCGACTTGTTGAAAAAAAAAAAAAGTGCTAAATAAGCTACAATGGCTCTAAAGAAAGCTCCTAGTGCCAAGCCTTTGGTAAAGAAGGTGAGAAATATGATTGAATTTAAGAAAAACATCACTGAACAATATGAAAGTGGCGTACATGTGGGCGAACTGGCCAGAATGTATAACAAATCTCGTACAACCATATCTTCCATCATAGCCAAGAAAAAGGAAATCAAGAAAGCTGTTGTTGCAAAGGCGGTAAATGTGCTGACAAAAATGAGATCACCAGTACTCGAAGATGTTGAGAAGTTATTATTGGTGTGGATAAACGAGAAACAATTAGCAGGAGATAGTATTATGATGTCGCTTATTTGTGAAAAGGCTAGGCAGTTGCATGACGATTTGGTAAACAATTGCCTGCAACTAGTGGTGATGTGAGTGAATTTAAGGCCAGCAAAGGCTGGTTTCAGAGATTTAAGAAGCGTACTGGCATACACAGTGTGATAAGGCATGGCGAGGCTTCCAGTTCGGACCAAAAAGCAGCTGAAAAATATGTGCAGGAATTCAAGGAGTACATAGAGGCTGAAGGACTGAAACCTGAAAAAGTGTTCAATTGTGACGAAGAGAGAGATGGAAGAAGATGCCTTCTTCAGAAATTAAGGAGATTTTTGAAATGTGGGGTAGGATGGAAAGATTTATGGAGAAACATCACCCTGAGAAGGATATTGCAAGCCATATCGGCAATTTGTACAGTGACAGAGTCTTGGCCCATTTTAAGGAAGTTTTAAAGAGATGCCAGAAACAGAGCTCTCTGGACACTTTTTTTGTGAGACAGGACTCCAGTGACTCTCAAGGTGGTCCTAGTGGCATTAAGAAACAGAGAAGAGAAGTATGTAACCCCAGAAAAGGACTTGGTACCTGAGGTGTTGATGGAAGGGGATTCCCCTTCCAAACAGTAACTAATCCATCCTCTCTCCTCCTCCAGTCTTCCATACACTAAGAAGAATTGCCATTAAAGGTAAGTGTTATGCTGTTAATGTTTCATTCATCATGTCCCATTGTATTGTTTATGTACATCTATATTTCATGTAAAAAAATTTTTTGTTTTAATAATTCTGAGTGTCAGGAACGGATTAATTGTATTTACATTATTTTTTATGGGGACAATTGATTCGAAAATCGTCTATTTCGATAATAGTCCCACTTCCAGGAACGGATTAAGGACGATATTTGAGGGACCACTGTATATACATATAGATGAAGGAAAAGAACAGGTCCAATGATACTTCTTAGTTGACTCTAGTACATATTACTGCATCATGAGAAGAGACTTGCCCATTTTACCTTTAACTTTACATTCAAATAGGATATACATTTACCTGTGAGTTTCAAGGGTATTTCTACCCCTGCAGCCCAAGCCTAAGGCCAAACTTCCTTGCTGGCTGATGTTTACCCAGGCTGTTGCTGCTAGCAGCCCACAGGCCTACACAGCCATCATAACTTGACTGGTCAGCCACTTGATGCAGGTGGTGATCTAGTTACCTTTCATACCTCCTATATTTTTTTGTGTAGTGTAAAACTTTAGGGATAATCTGTATTCTTTATAGTCTAATAAAAAATATTTGTACAGTATTAATAAATATAAGGAAGTATTACACAAGATCTTTAAAATATTATCCAACTTACAGCCTACCCCATTATAAAGATAAAAACATACATTATTTATTCAATTACAGAGGAGCTCCTTCATTTGCCATTTCTAGTCTTCTGCTGCTAAATCTTTAACCTCATCTCACAGCCCTAGGAACTGTAGTCACCTGTTCAGTCACACTATCCCTCTTACCCCTGACATTTCATTGGCCCAAATGTCAGTCGTTCCAACCTCCTCACACCCACACCTCATACAGGAGGGCCAAACAGATGGCCTGAAAACTAGTCCGGAGCATTACCAGGTTGTGCACCCTGCCAGGTCAATGCCTGTCAGAGCTTTGCAGGTGCGGATTGCGGTATGAATGAGAACGTTTGGATCCTTTTCTGGGTTGGCACCATCAAGGGAAGGACTCCAGTAGCCACCAATAGCCATGGTTTCATTCTTTCCCTTGAGCCCCACAAGGAAGTTGATGAGACGTGTTGGGTGGACAAAACACTCACGAACATCACTAGGGTCTTCACTGAGTGCACAGGAACGCCGGTAAATATCTTCCAAGGCTGGCACTGCCATCAGCATGACCTGGTTAAGAAAGATAACTTAGTGGAGCCTTTATTTAGAAATTAACATACTTTAACCCTTTGACTGTTGAGACCCCAAATCCTGAAGTGTCCCTCTGTATCGGAAAATACTCAAAAAAAAAAAAAAATTATTTTTTCTTATGGAATGATAGAGAATCTTTCCTCAATAGCAATGACACCAAAAGTATGAAATTTGATGGAAATCTTACGGAATTATGCTCTCGCGAAGATAGCAATCTCGGTGACATATACGCATCAGCGATTTCGCCCACTTTGAGCCCTATTTTCAGCCAATTCAATTGTTGCAGTCGACCAAACTCATAGCTAATTCTTTAGAACTCTATTTGTTCCATCGATTGAGCACAAGAAACCGCCCATTTACGGATTTCAGCTACCCAATAAAATGGTCAGAAATTGGCAATTTGGCCAATTTCAGGCAAATTAAAAAAGATGCCAATTTCAAAATAGTGTCCAGAATAAAGAATGCAGACATTCCTGGCTCTAAAATAAAATTTTCTCTGTTTATTAGTCACATCTCCAGGCCCCTCTTATATTACTCTTGCTTTCTATTTCGAATTTTTATTCACACACGAAAAATAAATTTAATGTTATGCAGACTACTGCATTACTGTAATAACTGTATAAATAATGTCAACCAAATCACAACTGCGTATTAGACTGGCCAGTTGGACATGTATTGGACGGTGGCGTCATTTGTTTACTTTTGAACATCAGCAAAAATCAAACTTTTTTTTTTTTCAACAAGTCGGCCGTCTCCCACCGAGGCAGGGTGACCCCAAAAAAGAAAGAAAATCCCCAAAAAGAAAATACTTTCATCATCATTCAACACTTTCACCACACTCGCACATTATCACTGTTTTTGCAGAGGTGCTCGGAATACAACAGTCTAGAAGCATACACATATAAAGATACACAACATATCCCTCCAAACTGCCAATATCCCAAACCCCTCCTTTAAAGTGCAGGCATTGTACTTCCCATTTCCAGGACTCAAGTCCGACTATATGAAAATCAAACATTTCCAATAATTTGAGCTCAATTTGAAGGTCCTTTTCATCGTGAAACCAATCAAAATCATCTCTATTTCTGTAATATACCTTTCATTCTATCAAATGGCACCAAGAAAACGAGAATACAACCATAAATACTATACGCAAATACACCTCAAATTTGGCGTTTTAATCCAAAAACACAGTCGGAGTTTTTTTTTCCTCATTATGCACTGTGTGCTGCAGGATTTTTTTTTATACTGTGCACACTGACCACACAAACCCATTCCCTCATATGTGGGCCCACCAGCTTTCTCTAGCTTGATTTGAAGCTGCTAGAATTTTGGCGTATTAACCCTTTAAGGGTCCGTGCCATAGATCTACGGCTTTATGTTCAGGGTCTAAACCGTAGATCTATGCCGTGAACTCAGCTCACTCTGATAAGCTGTGAGTGGTACATTTGGGCCTAGATATGAGAGAATACATCTATGTGGTATGTGTGCACCACATAAAACAAATCCTGCAGCAAACAGTGTATAATGAGAGAAAAAACTGAGACAGCGACTTCTCAGTTTTTTATGTTTTTTATAGTTGTATTTGCAATTTCTTGGTCTCATTTGATAGAATGGAAGACATATTACAGAAATAGAGATGATTTTGATTGGTTTTAGCACTGGAAATGGCTTGAAACTGAGCTCAAAGTAGCGGAAATGTTAAATTTTTGCCGATGTTGAAGAGTAAACAAACAACCTCACACGTCTAATACACGCCAGCTGGTGGGTCTAATATACATTCACAAATGTGGTGATGATATTTGTACAATTATTACAATATTGCATAACAGTATATCTTCTATTTTTTGGTTTGAATAAAAATTCATTATGTGAATAAAAAATCAAAATGGAATTCATTTGTAAAGCCTCAAAACGTAACTAATGAACAGAGGAAATGTTAGTTTAGTGCCAGGAATACCTTCATTGTTTATTCTGGACACTATTTTGAAATTGGAATATTTTGAACTTTGTGTTAAATTGGCCAATTACCAATTTCCGATCACTTTATTTTGTAGTTGAAACAGTTGACTTGGCGATTTCTTGTGCTCAATCAATAGAAGTAATACTAGTGAAATAGCTAAGAATTTGGTCGACTGGAATTATGTAATTGGCCTAAAATGGGAGTCAAAGCCGGCAAAATCGCCGATTCGTAAATATCGCTGACACATCAAAATTCACGAGAGCATAATTTCGTCAATTTTCCATCAAATTTCGTACTTTTTCTTTTATTACCTTCAGAAAAAGATTCGCTACCATTTCATAAGAAAAGATAACAAAATTTTTTTTTTGAAAATTATTGGACCCTGGTGCGCACTTTGAAATTCGGCCTCTGGACCCTTAACCCTTTGACTGTTTTCGACGTATAAATACGTCTTACGAGCCAATGTTTCTGACGTATATATACTCAATAATTCTAGCGGCTCCAAATCAAGCGGGAGAAAGCTGGTAGGCCCACATGTGAGAGAATGGGTCTGTGTGGTCAGTGTGCACCACATAAAAAAAATCCTGCAGCACACATTGCGTAATGAGAAAAAAAAACTCTGATCATTTTTTTGGAATAAAACGCCGACTTTGAGGTGTATTTTCGTATAGTATTTATCGTTGTATTCGCGTTTTCATGGCCTTAGGTGATAAAATGGAAAACATATTACAGAAATAGAGATGATTTTCATTACTTTGACAATGAAAACGACCTTGAAACTGAGCTCAAAGTAGAGGAAATGTTTGATTTTTACCAATGTTCAGGAGTAAATAAATCACACCACACGTCCAATACACGTCAACTGGGGAGTCTAATATTCTTTCACTAGTGCACTGATATTATTTATACCATTTTTACAATAATGCAGTAGTCTGCATAACAGTAAATTTTGTATTTTTTTGTATGAATAAAAAATCAAAATAGAAAGCAATAATAATATAAGAGGGGCCTAGAGATATGACTAATGAACAGAGCATATGTTATTTTAGAGCCACGAATGTCTACCTTGTTTATTCTGGACCCTATTTTGAAATTGGCATCTTTTTTAGATTGCGTGAAATTGGCCAAATTGCCAATTTCTGACCACCATATTGGGCAGTTCAAATTAGTAAATGGGAGGTTTCTTGTACTCAGCTGATAGATAAAATGGAGTTCTAAAGAAATAGCTATGAGTTTGGTCAACTGGAACAATGGAATTGGCTGAAAATAGGGCTCAAAGTCGGCGAAATCGCCGATACGCATATGTCGCCGAGACCGCTAACTTCGCGGGAGCATAATTCCATGAGTTTTCGACCAAATTTCGAACTTTTGGTGTCATTACCATCGGAAAAAGATTCTCTATCATTTCATAAGAAAAAATAATTTTTTTTTTTCAAAAATTGAGCGACATAGAATGACAGTTTCAGAGAGGGGCCTGAAACAGTCAAAGGGTTAAAGGGTTAATACATCAAAAACACTGGCTCGTAAGATGTATACATACGACACCGGCAGTCAAAGGGTTAAACATCAGCCATTTCGGTGGGAAACTGCCAACGTGTTAAAAAAAAAAAGTAAGTGTTAAACTCACTAGGGTCAATAACAATAAAATTCCAAGTCTTTAACATCAACTATTGAATGTGAATATAAGACAACTCCAAGACTTTTAAGAAAACATTTAATCAATTAAACATAAGAATTTCACAGCTAATCCACAATTAGAAGAGGAATGTCAGATGACATTTTGATGCATCCTGAACCATTATCAAGTGAGAGTTGACAATGCTCCAGGACAATGTCCTTGACAAATTGTGGTATAAGACATGAACTGTTCCAGTCACAGTATTAATTTTCAAGCTTTACATACAGTGAAACTGGAAAGAAAGAACTGCACATACCTTAAGTTTGTGCAGTTCTTTCATTCTTCTTTTTCTTCTTTCAACAAACTAATCATATCCCACTGAGGCAGAGTGACCCAAAAGGAAAAACAAAAGTTTCTCCTATTAAATTTAGTAATAGCATAAAATAATAATTATAATAAGACACCGCTTCAAAAGGCCGTCACTAGATGGCAGTGTTTACCACAAGAAAGAGGGAACGGTTGTGGCTGCCTCCACCTGTTACATAATGACATATTTTATTCATTCTAGAGTATATATTAGGTTTCTATGGTATTTATATTGTTTATGTCATACAGTATTAGATGAACTGTAATAGATAAGCCATATAGATGATATTAGCAAAATTATTCAAGAAGTACACCTACCATCCGACTTATGACCTGCTCAACATACGTCCACTTGACTTACGACCGAGCATCTGGCAGCTGGGCTGGGCCAGCTCAGTGATGCATACGGCTGTACAATATTTGACGATACTCGCGGCGGCAAAGCGCCATGCAGGCAGCATCAGTTTGAGTTACCCTGCCCTATCACCAGCATCATACTGTATTAACTGTACTAACTGGACAGTAAATTTCACCGTGGCCCCTAAGAGGAAGTCTGAATCTTGCATTGGAGATTGTGGCAAGAAGGCAAGAAAGGCTCTTACTCTCAAACTCTCTTTATTTGTTTTCACTGTTGCACATTAACCTGTCTGTATCTGTCTGCCTGTCTGTCTATCTGTCTAGATCTGTCTGCTTATCTGTCTTTGTCTTCCTGTGTGTGTGTCTGTCTTTCTGTCTACCTGTGTGTCTGTCTTTCTGTTTGCTTGTCTCTGTGTCTCAGAGAGCCGCTCATGAACCAACAGGTATTACACACGAAGCAGAGTCATCACATCTTCAATTTTTTTTTTTTTTCAACAAGTCGGTCGTCTCCCACCGAGGCAGGGTGACCCAAAAAAGAAAGAAAATCCCCAAAAAGAAAATACTTTCATCATCATTCAACACTTTCACCACACTCACATTATCACTGCTTTTGCAGAGGTGCTCAGAATACAACAGCTTAGAAGCATATACGTATAAAGATACACAACATATCCCTCCAAACTGCCAATATCCCAAACCCCTCCTTTAAAGTGCAGGCATTGTACTTCCCATTTCCAGGACTCAAGTCCGACTATAAGAAAATAACCGGTTTCCCTGAATCCCTTCACTAAATATTACCCTGCTCACACTCCAACAGATCGTCAGGTCCCAAGTATCATTCGACTCCATTCACTCCTATCTAACATGCTCATGCACGCTTGCTGGAAGTCCAAGCCCCTCACCCACAAAACCTCCTTTACCCCCTCTTTCCAACCCTTTCGAGGACGAACCCTACCCCTCTTTCCTTCCCCTATAGATTTATATGCTTTCCATGTCATTCTACTTTGATCCATTCTCTCTAAATGACCAACCACCTCAACAACCCCTCTTCTGCCCTCTGACTAATGCTTTTATTAACTCCACACCTTCTCCTAATTTCCACACTCCGAATTTTCTGCATAATATTTACACCACACATTGCCCTTAGACAGGACATCTCCACTGCCTCCAACCGTCTCCTCGCTGCTGCATTTACCACCCAAGCTTCACATCCACATAAGAGTGTTGGTAATACTATACTTTCATACATTCCCTTCTTTGCCTCCATAGATAACGTTTTTTGACTCCACATATACCTCAACGCACCACTCACCTTTTTTCCCTCATCAATTCTATGATTAACCTCATCCTCATAAATCCATCCGCCGACACGTCAACTCCCAAGTATCTGAAAACATTCACTTCTTCCATACTCCTCCTCCCAAATTTGATATCCAATTTTTTTTTATGTAAATCATTTGATACCCTCATCACCTTACTCTTTTCTATGTTCACTTTCAACTTTCTACCTTTACACACATTCTCAAACTCATCCACTAACCTTTGCAATTTTTCTTTAGAATCTCCCATAAGCACAGTATCATCTGCAAAAAGTAACTGTGTCAATTCCCATTTTGAATTTGATTCCCCATAATTTAATCCCACCCCTCTCCCGAACACCCTAGCATTTACTTCTTTTACAACCCCATCTATAAATATATTAACCCTTTGAGGGTCGACAGGCCCTCTCCGAAACTCGTTCTCAGGGTCGGCCAAATTTAAAAAAAAAAAAAATTATTTTCTCTTATGAAATGATAGAGAATCTTTTCCCGATCATAAAGACACCAAAAGTTTGAAATTTGATAGAAAACTTAAGGAATTATGCTCTCGCAAAGTTAGCGGTCTCGGCGATGTTTACGCATTGGCGATTTTGCCCACTTTGAGCCCCATTTTCGGCCAATTTCACTGTACTAGTCGACAAAAAACATGAATATTTCGCTAGAACTCCATTTTGTCTATCGAATGGGTGCAAGAAACCATCCATTTATGAAATTCAACTATCCAGTACAGTGGTCAGAATTTAGCAATTTTGCCAATTTCACACAAATTTCAAAAGATGCCAATTTCCGAATAGGGTCCAGAATAAACAAGAAAGACATTCCTGGCACTAAAATGACATTTCCTCTAGCCATTAGTCACGTCTCAAGGCCCCTCTTATATTCTTTGGCTTTCCACTTTGAATTTTTATTCTCACAAAAAATAGAAGATTTACTGCTATGCAGACTACTGCATTAGTGTAAAAAATGGTATAAATATTATTGGTGCACTTGTGAAAAATATTAGACTCACCAGTTGACGTGTATTGCACGCTTGGCACGATTTGCTTACTTTTGAAGTTTGGTAAAAATCGAACATTTCTGCTACTTTGAGCTCAATTTCAAGGCACCTCTCATTGTAAAACCAGTCAAAATCATCTCAATTTCTGTAATATGTCTTCCATTCTATAAAATGAGACCAAGAAAACTAGAATACAACAATAAATACCATACGAAAATACACTGCAAAGTCGCTGATTTATTAAAAAAAAATGGTCAAAGTTTTTTTTTTCTCATTATGCACTGTGTGCTGCAGGATTTTTTTTAGACTGTGCACACTGACCACATAGACCCATTCTTTCATATGAAGGCCTACCAGCTTTCTCCCACTAGATTTGAGGCCGCTAGAATTTATGAGTACTAGTACGTCAAAAACCCCTACGCGTAAGACGTACTAGTACGACCAAAACCCTCAAAGGGTTAAA
>NC_069399.1:139837969-139975469 GCF_026875155.1 Cherax quadricarinatus | reverse complement strand
GTCACACTACACATACATGTACATGTTTATTTATACACACTCATCAGAGTTTTCTTTGATTTTATCTTAATAGTTCTTGGTCTTATTACTTTTCCTTTTATATCCATTGAGAAGTGAGTATGGAAGAAGTGAATGTTTTCAGATACTTGGGAGTTGACGTGTCGGCAGATGGATTTATGAAGGATGAGGTTAATCATAGAACTGATGAGGGAAAAAAGGTGAGTGGTGCGTTGAGGTATATGTGGAGACAAAAAACATTATCTATGAAGGCAAAGAAGGAAATGTATGAAAGTATAGTAGTACCAACACTCTTATATATGTGTGAAGTTTGGGTTGTGAATGCAGCAGCGAAAAGGCGGTTGGAGGCAGTAGAGATGTCCTGCCTAAGGGCAATGTGTGGTGTAAATATTATGCAGAAAATTCGGAGTGTGGAAATTAGGAGAAGGTGTGGAGTTAATAAAAGTATTAGTAAAAGTATTGAGGTGGTTTGGTCATTTAGAGAGAATGGATCAAAATAGAATGACATGGAGAGCGTATTAATCTGTAGGGGAAGGAAGGCGGGGTAGGGGTAGTCCTCGAAAAGGTTGGAAGGAAGGGGTAAGGGAAGTTTTGTGGGAGAGGGGCTTGGACTTCCAGCAGGCGTGCATGAGCGTGTTCGACAGGAGTGAATGGAGACGAATGGTATTTGGGACCTGACGATCTGTTGGAGTGTGAGCAGGGTAATATTTAGTGAAGGGATTCAGGGAAACCAGTTATTTTTGTATAGCCGGACTTGAGTCCTGGATATGAGAAGTACATGCCTGCACTCTAAAGGAGGGGTTCGGGATATTTGCGGTTTGGAGGGATATGTTGTGTATCTTTATATGTATATGCTTCTAAATTGTTGTGTTGTGAGCACCTCTGCAAAAACAGTGATTATGTGTGTGAGAGGGGAAAGTGTTGAATGATGATGAAAGTATTTTCTTTTTGGGGATTTTCTTTCTTTTTGGGTCACCCTGCCTCGGTGGGAGACGGCCGACTTGTTGAAAAAAAAAAATTATTAATTTAGGGAACTGGAGCACAGATCCACTGTACAGCACTCTGTCTGGATTTTTGGGGTTATCCTAGGTAATTTATACTATGTATGATAACTTTACTTGTGTGTACCTGTGAGAGAGACAGATACAGATGGAGACAGCCAAATTCAGTAAGCCAGGCAGCCAACCAACCAACCACCCCCTCACCCACCCACCCAGCCGGCCGACCTGCTAGCCAGCCAGCCAGCCGAATATACATTACACATGTTCTAGAGTCGTTTCTCTTTACTTAGGGCATAGGTTATAGGACATTCTGGCAGGATGACACTACCAGTGGTGTTCTCCCATTCCACTGTGTCGACAATACTTAAAGATAACAGTAACATATGGTAGTGTATGAGCTGTAAAATTTACAATCCAGTCCACTACCATGTATACACAATATACAGTACATAAATGATTAAAATATATCAATAGTACATTATGGTAAAAAGAATGAAATAATGATTGTACATACATCACAGTACTATGTAGGTAGTTTATATAGCAAAGGTTTGACATTATTCCCTACCCTGCATGTCGGCAATTTTCAAAGCTTCGACTTACATCCATTTTGACTTACGACTAGCTGGTCGGTACCAAGCTCAGTCATAAGCCGGATGGTATTTGTATTTTGTCCGGTCTCCAGACACACTCATCCGTCGACGATACCACTACATGAATGAAATATTTTATTCATTTTAGAGTATATATCAGGTTTCTATGTTATATATATTGTTTATTATGTCATATTAGATGAACTGTGATAGATAAATAAGCCGTGTAGATGACATTAGGGAAATTATTGAAGTACAGAATTCCACTGGAATGGATTAATTGCATTTCAATTAATTTAAATGAGGAAAACTGACTCTGCAAATGAGCAAATCCAGTTGCAAGCAAGGTCAAAGAAAGGAATAAGCTCGCAAGTAGAGGTTCCACTGTACCATATCATGTGGCCTATTAAATGCATGTTTTTTCCCATAGAATGTCTCCAAAAACCACCTTGCGTCCTATAAACTGAAGGTCAGTGACGGGAGCTGTAAATCTGGGTGTGGGGTGGGCTGTAGCTCTCCCAGTTACATCTGATGCCAAGCCACTGAAACTAAAACAAGTCCTATAAGCCGCATCTTATAAGCCGCAAAATATGGTAGTTAACTAGACATAAGAGTCCTAGAGGTGGGAAGTACATTGCCTGCACTCCAAAGGTGGGATGACGATGTTGTAGTTCAGAGGTTCATCCAAACTCAGATGTCAGCATACTTTTGGCATGGCAACAATTACATGAATTAATGTGAATGGGTTTACTTTCTTTCAGATCACTACCTCAGTAGATGGCTGGTGTGTTGAAAAGAAAAAAATATGGAAACCAAAAATAAAAAAAAATTATCCAGGTTAGTGAGCATTGTTTCTACACAGGTAGAGAAACAAAGTTCACATAAATAATCAACTCTGAATACCGAGTCCAGAACTAGTACGCCAGCAGTCGCTGATTACAACAGCCTGTCATAGACCCGCCCTCACTTTTACATGAAACAACACAATTTTGCTGTGGCTTCACCACAGGGCCAGCACTACTCAATGGATTGGCCTATAACAAAAACCTGTGCCAATGACTTTTCCACAACAGGAAAATACAGCAAATATGCAAGAAATTGAAAGATATATGATACACCTGTTACTGTTCTCCAAATTTTCTAAACTTTTTCTTTAACTACCCATGAAGCATTACCCTATGACTAATCTTTCCACCACACCATCCATTCATTTAAAACAACAAGCAGAGTCTACCTTAGCAGCATAACTATGATTTGCATCTGGAGCATCATACACAGCATCATTCTCAAGAACTGGCTCAACTTCTTTATTCATAATGTGAAAAGAGACTGGCCGAGGAAACTGGAACGGTAGGTGAGCAGGGAATGTGTCTGACCACAACGGGCGGGCTAAAAAAACATCGGATGGCACATAAAGATTGCTGTACCGCTTCTTCAGCTCCAAGACATTAGCTTCTTTCCTGAAACATGAAAATAATTTACTGTACTTTTATTCTTCAGTATTCATAAAAAAATCAAAAGCTCATATGACTCACATAACACACAAGAAAGCATCCTTAAGGATGTTCAAAGAAAAAATGCTGAACTAATTTTATGTTGATTACATGCCAAACAAATCTCAATGATACCCATTTCCTTATTAAATACCCTGCACTTGTGCCATTTGTGAGCAACAACATTTTTCCTTCATGCAAGAAACAGCAGTGCATTAGACAAATCCTGATTTTGAGATTTTTGTTATTTTGGTACTTATTATTAATTACTGTTACCAGTATGGTATTAAAAAATTCACATAATATAAAGTTAACTTTGAGAACAAATTTTATTCAAATTTTTCATAAAGTGTTTCAATAAATACAGTACATTTCATTACACATAATATAAAAACCAATTTAGTATGAAGGTTTCACAGAACTTCTACAGTAAAAAAAAAAAAAGTCATTACAGGCACTCCTCACTTAACGACCTGTTTAACGACCACTCGACTTATGACCAGGTCTCTCCGACCAGCTGGTACCGTATGCTATATGAGAACCTTGGTTGTGGAAACAGCACTTGAAAGAGAAAGACGAGGAAAGAATGGAACAATTATAAAATAAGTTCACTTTAAAGTGGTTAACTGGTGAGTTTATGTTCTCCGCGTCTCTCTCGTTTACGATGGCATCTAACGGTACTTGTTAAAAATTATTAAACTCAGTAAACAAGGTATGGTAATGGTAATAATAATAATTTTTTTTTTATTAACACATTGGCCAGATTGGAGGGAGAGAGTATGGAGGAGGTGAACGTATTCAGATATTTGGGAGTGGACGTGTCAGCGGATGGGTCTATGAAAGATGAGGTGAATCATAGAATTGATGAGGGAAAAAGAGTGAGTGGTGCACTTAGGAGTCTGTGGAGACAAAGAACTTTGTCCTTGGAGGCAAAGAGGGGAATGTATGAGAGTATAGTTTTACCAACGCTCTTATATGGGTGTGAAGCGTGGGTGATGAATGTTGCAGCGAGGAGAAGGCTGGAGGCAGTGGAGATGTCATGTCTGAGGGCAATGTGTGGTGTGAATATAATGCAGAGAATTCGTAGTTTGGAAGTTAGGAGGAGGTGCGGGATTACCAAAACTGTTGTCCAGAGGGCTGAGGAAGGGTTGTTGAGGTGGTTCGGACATGTAGAGAGAATGGAGCGAAACAGAATGACTTCAAGAGTGTATCAGTCTGTAGTGGAAGGAAGGCGGGGTAGGGGTCGGCCTAGGAAGGGTTGGGGGAGGGGTAAAGGAGGTTTTGTGTGCGAGGGGCTTGGACTTCCAGCAGGCATGCGTGAGCGTGTTTGATAGGAGTGAATGGAGACAAATGGTTTTTAATACTTGACGTGCTGTTGGAGTGTGAGCAAAGTAACATTTATGAAGGGATTCAGGGAAACCGGCAGGCCGGACTTGAGTCCTGGAGATGGGAAGTACAGTGCCTGCACTCTGAAGGAGGGGTGTTAATGTTGCAGTTTAAAAACTGTAGTGTAAAGCACCCTTCTGGCAAGACAGTGATGGAGTGAATGATGGTGAAAGTTTTTCTTTTTCGGGCCACCCTGCCTTGGTGGGAATCGGCCGGTGTGATAATAAATAAAAATAATATTGGCCGATTCCCACCCAGGCAGGGTGGCCTGAAAAAGAAAAACACAACAGTTACAAAACTGCAACAGTAACACCCCTCCTTCAGGGTATAGACACTGTACTTCCCATCTCCAGGACTTAAGTTCAGCCTGCTGGTTTAACTGAATCCCTTCATAAATGTTAATTTGCTCACACTCCAACAGCATGTCAATTATTAAAAACCATTGGGATTGGCAGAGAGCATGAACAGTCTCTTTATATAAAGGGAAAGGGGACAAAAGAGACTGTAAAAATTATAGAGGAATAAGTTTACAGAGTATACCAGGAAAAGTATACGGTAGGGTTATAACTGAAAGAATTAGAGGTAAGACAGAATGTAGGATTGCGGATGAGCAAGGAGGTTTCAGAGTGGGTAGGGGATGTGTAGATCAAGTGTTTACATTGAAGCATATATGTGAACAGTATTTAGATAAAGGTAGGGAAGTTTTTATTGCATTTATGGATTTAGAAAAAGCATATGATAGAGTGGATAGGGGAGCAATGTGGCAGATGTTGCAAGTATATGGAATAGGTGGTAAGTTATTAAATGCTGTAAAGAGTTTTTATGAGAATAGTGAGGCTCAGGTTAGGGTGTGTAGAAGAGAGGGAGACTACTTCCGGTAAAAGTAGGTCTTAGACAGGATGTGTAATGTCACCATGGTTGTTTAATATATTTATAGATGGGGTTGTAAAGAAAGTAAATGCTAGGGTGTTCGGGAGAGGGGTGGGATTAAATTTTGGGGAATCAAATTCAAATGGGAATTGACACAGTTACTTTTTGCTGATGATACTGTGCTTATGGAAGATTTTAAAGAAAAATTGCAAAGGTTAGTGGATGAGTTTGGGAATGTGTGTAAAGGTAGGAAGTTGAAAGTGAACATAGAAAAGAGTAAGGTGATGAGGGTGTCAAATGATTTAGATAAAGAAAAATTGGATATCAAATTGGGGAGGAGGAGTATGGAAGAAGTGAATGTTTTCAGATACTTGGGAGTTGACGTGTCGGCGGGATGGATTTATGAAGGATGAGGTTAATCATAGAATTGATGAGGAAAAAAAGGTGAGTGGTGCGTTGAGGTATATGTGGAGTCAAAAAACATTATCTATGGAGGCAAAGAAGGGAATGTATGAAAGTATAGTATTACCAACACTCTTATATGGGTATGAAGCTTGGGTGGTAAATGCAGCAGCGAGGAGACGGTTGGAGGCAGTGGAGATGTCCTGTTTAAGGGCAATGTGTGATGTAAATATTATGCAGAAAATTCGGAGTGTGGAAATTAGGAAAAGGTGTGGAGTTAATAAAAGTATTAGTCAGAGGGCAGAAGAGGGGTTGTTGAGGTGGTTTGGTCATTTAGAGGAATGGATCAAAGTAGAATGACATGGAAAGCATATAAATCTATAGGGGAAGGAAGGCGGGGTAGGGGTCGTCTCGAAAGGGTTGGAGAGAGGGGGTAAAGGAGGTTTTGTGGGCAAGGGGCTTGGACTTCCAGCAAGCGTTGCGTGAGCGTGTTAGACAGGAGTGAATGGAGACGATGGTACTTGGGACCTGACGAACTGTTGGAGTGTGAGCAGGGTAATATTTAGTGAAGGGATTCAGGGAAACGGTTATTTTCATATAGTCGGACTTGAGTCCTGGAAATGGGAAGTACAATGCCTGCACTTTAAAGGAGGGGTTTGGGATATTGGCAGTTTGGAGGGATATGTTGTGTATCTTTATATGTGTATGCTTCTAAACTTTTGTATTCTGAGCACCTCTGCAAAAACAGTGATAATGTGCGAGTGTGGTGAAAGTGTTGAATGATGATGAAAGTATTTTCTTTTTGGGGATTTTCTTTCTTTTTTTTGGGTCACCCTGCCTCGGTGGGAGACGGCCGACTTGTTGGAAAAAAAAAAAAAAAAAATTTGATTCCATTCACTCCTATCAAATACGCTTATGCATGCTTGCTGGAAATCCAAGCCCCTCACACACAAAACCTCCTTTACTCCTCTCCCTCCAACCTTTCCTACCCCTACCCCGTCTTCCCTCCACTACAGATTTATACACTCTCGAAGTCATTCTGTTTCGTTCCATTATCTTTACATGTCCGAACCACCTCAGCAACCCCTCCTCAGCCCTCTGGATAATAGTTTTAGTAATCCAGCACCTAACCCAAATTTCCAAACTACGAATTCTCTGCATTATATTCACACCACACGCCGCCCTCAGACATAACATCTTCACTGCCTCCAGCCTTCTCCTCATTGCAACATTCACCACCCATGCTTCAAACCCATATAAGTGTTGGTATAACCCTGCCTCGTTGGGAGACGGCCGACTTGTTGAAAAAAAAAAAAAAAACTATACTCTCATACATTCTCCTCTTCGCTTCCATGGACAAAGTTCTTTATCTCCACATACTCCTAAGTTCACCACTCACCCTTTTCCCCTCATCAATTCTATGATTCACCTCATCCTTTACAGACCCATCCGCTGACACGTCCACTCCTAAATACAGTGGATCCCCGCATAGCGACTTTAATCCGTGCAAGAGGGCTCATTGTTATGCGAAATGATCGGTATGCGAATGAATTTTCCCCATAAGAAATAATGGAAATCAAATTAATCCGTGCAAGACACCCAAAAGTATGAAAAAAAAATTTTTACCACATGAAATATACATTTTCCTACACACAAAGAGAAGGATGCATGCACAATAGTAGAGTAGTACATGCACAATATATATTGTGCATGTACTACTCTACTAAATGAAGAATAAATGACACTTACCTTTATTGAAGATGCAGCAATGACTGATGAGACACTGTGTCTTGGGAGTGCCTTTTCCTCCTGAGTACTGTAGGTCCTGTTTGGCATTTTCTTCCAGAACAGGCCTTATCACACTGTGTATGCCACTACGATTTTTAAAAATCTCTCAAACCAACCTTTGCTGGCTTTAAATTCATCAATATGAGCACTAGTTCCAGGCATTTTTCCCTGTTCACCTGGGTGTTAGTCGACTGGTGTGGGTTGCATCCTGGGAGACAAGATTAAGGACCCCAATGGAAGTAAGTTAGACAGTCTTCGATGACACTGACTTTTTTGGGTTATCCTGGGTGGCAAATCCTCTGGGGTTAATTGTTTCTTGGTATTCTCAATAAGCCACACCAACAACGGTGCTACAGCAGCAGCAGCAGCAGCTGACAGTGCTACAGCAGCAGCAGAAGATGCTACAGCAGCAGCAGACGGTACTACAGCAGCAGCAGCAGCTGACGGTGGTACAACAGCAGCAGCAGCTGACAGTGCTACAGCAGCAGCAGATGATGCTACAGCAGCAGCAGACGATGCTACAGCAGCAGCAGACAGTACTACAGCAGCAGCAGCAGCAGCAGCTGACGGTGGTACAACAGCAGCAGCAGCTGACAGTGCTACAGCAGCAGCAGACGATGCTACAGCAGCAGCAGACGATGCTACAGCAGCAGCAGATGGTACTACAGCAGCAGCAGCAGACGGTGCAGCAGCAGCTGACGGTGGTACAGCAGCAGCAGCAGCTGTACCACCAATAGTAGCGATGGTTGATTGGGGTTTATTATACAATCTGGCCAGCTCGGAGACACGCACTCCACTTTCATACTTATCAATGATCTTTTTCTTCATCTCTATAGTAATTCTCACCCTTATTGCTGTAGGGTTGGCACTAGAAGCTTTCTTGGGGCCCATGGTCACTTATTTTGCAGATAAAAATCACCAAAAACACTGTAATAATACGAAATGTTCCAATTGTATGCTTGGATGTTACCGCGGAGGCTGGCTGGTAAACAATGCCACCGGCAGTACATGTGAGGCTGGCTAAGGGCGCACATTGGACGCGTCTCGGACGAAGAGCGGTGAGCAGGTTTTTGAGCGGTATGCGAGGCAAAATTTTTGCGATAAAAGCGAGCGGTATGCGGATTGAACGTTATGTGATGCGTACGGTATGCGGGGGTCCACTATCTGAATACATTCACCTTCTCCATACTCTCTCCCTCCAATCCGATATCCAACCTTTCGTCACCTAATCCTTTTGTTATCCTTATCACCTTACTCTTTTCTATATTCGCTTAAAAATTTTGTTGTTTTTACATTTTTTTCAATAAGTCAGCCATCTCCCACCTAGGCAGGGTGACCCAAAAAGAAAGAAAATCCCCAAAACGAAAATACTTTCATCATCATTCAACACTTTCACCTCACTCATACATAATCACTGTTTTTGCAGAGGCACGCAGATACAACAGATTTGAAGCATATACAGTAGGGTCCCGCTTTACGGCATTTCGCATTACGGTGTTCCGCTAATACGGACATTTCAAATTATGACCAAAACTTGCTATACGGCTCCCCCCCACCTGACTTTCTAATACAGTCATGGCGCTCCACCCGGTTTGTTTACATTCTCCAAAATCTCTGTAAGCACCACATCTCTCCATTATGTCTGGAAACTTAAAAATTTCAGGTGTTTTTAAAAGTTATTTCATATTTTATATATAGAGTGCAACCTCTACTTTCGAGCGTGTCCACGTGTGAATTTTTCCAAATACGAGCAGTCGATGGGTTGATTTTTGCTTCCACACGTGAGCAAAATTTCCACAAGTGAGCAGACCTCAAGGCAGGTTCCTTGACACTGGTGAGGGGCTCTTCCTCTTGATCTCGGGAACTATATCTCATTTGTTTGTTGGACTATCTTATTAACCCATAAACGGTCCAAACATATATATATGTTTTTTCAACATTTGAAAGTATGTAAAAAAAAGGAGATCTTTTTTCTGTTTTTTACATTTGAAAATGTGTAAAAAACTTTGATCTACTTTTTTTTTTTAAATTTGAAAATATGTAAAAAAAAACACATAGATCTACTTTTGTAGCACTACACATGTGAACGTAGATCTGCTTGGACCGTTTACGGGTTAAAACTTGGGCAATGTATGATGGAAAGATGCTTCTTAACATACACCAAAAATGAAGGAAATCTAAGCATAAATAATGGAGTTCAATTCTCAGCAATTAGCCACCCCTTAGCAATATTTTTGTATAGTTTTTATGGCTGCATTCTTGTTTTTTTTTTTTGTCTCATTTGATAGAATGGAAGATATATTACAGAAATAGATGTGATTTTCATTTCTTTCACGATGAAAAGTACCTTGAAATTCAGCTCAACGTAGGGGAAATGGTCCATTGCTTGGCTATGTTTCAGAGTAAACAAATGACGTCACTGTCCATTCCAATATGCAGTTGTGAATGGGTTGACATTATTTATACAATTATTGCAATAAGGAATAACAATAAATCTTATATTTTTTGTGTGAATAAAAATTACAAATTATTTATAATAATAATAATAATAATAATAATAATAATAATAATAATAATACAGTGGACCCCCGCCATTCGGCGGCCACAACTTTCGTGAAATGCGATTTTCGGCAAAATTTAGCTTCATAGTTCGTGATTGGACTCGTGATTCGGCGACCTTCTGGTAAATGTCTGCCCGTCAGCGCGCACACAAAGCCAGTCTCCTGCACTATTCACACTCAGTGTGCTATTGTTTACCAGCATGTGACCATCACCCCACGGGTTCATACAACACATTTCATAATAATTCATTGTTTTTTGTGCTTGCAACTGCTAAATAAGCCACCATGGGCCCAAAGAGAGCTACTAGTGCAGCCCTTTGGTAAAGAAGGTGAGAAACATGATAGAATTTAAGAAAAAACTCATAGCAAAGTACTAAAGTAGAGGAGGAAGAGAGAGGGGAGAATATGCCTTCTGCAGTGATTCAGTGATTCTACAATATGTATGATATTAAAGCAGCAGGTATCGATAAAGGCTATAGAGCCAGCCAGCAATAAAGTGTAGAATTAACAGTGTAGCAAGTAAGTTAAGTGAGTACGTGATAGAAAAACAACATGAGAGTAACTCTGCAATGTTGTTGGATGTGTATAGGACTGCTGGAACTAAAACGGGCCCAGCTATCTTTCCACCCCCCAAACCTCTGCAAAACACCCCTTCACCCAAACTAATTTTTTAAAACAAAAACATCCCCCCAAAAAGGGTAAGTGTAAATATAAAAGTGTAAGTTTTATTATTTTTTTTTTATTAACACACTGGCCGATTCCCACCAAGGCAGGGTGGCCCGAAAAAGAAAAATTTTTCACCATCATTCCCCTTCCATCCCTGTTTTTGGGCCAAAAGGGGTTGCTTTACACTACAGTTTTTAAACTGCAACATTAACACCCCCCCTTTCCCAGAGGGCTTCAAAGTATTTCCCCCTTCCCCGGGACTCAAGCCCGGCCTCCCGGGTTTCCCTTAAAACCCCCTTTCATAATGTTACTTTGCTCACACTCCAAAAAACACAAAAAAAACCTTTTGCTCCTTTTCAACCCCTATAAAAACCGGGCTCCCCGGAGCATCCCTGGGAAGCCCAAAGGCCCCTCGCACACAAACCCCTTTTTAACCCCCCCTCCCCCCAAACCTTTTCCTTGGGGCCGGGACCCCTACCCCGCCTTCCTCCACTACAGACTGTACCCCCTCTTGAAGTCACCCCTTGTTTCACTCCATTCTCTCTCATGTCCGAACCACCTCAAAAACCCTCCTCAGCCCTGGGACAACTTTTTGGAAATCCCGCACCCCCTCCAAATTTCCCAAACTAAAAAATTCTCTGCTTTAATATTCACCCCCACACTTTGCCCTCAGACTTGACATTTCATGCCTCCAGCCTTCTCCTCGCTGCAACATTCTTCACCCTTGCTCACCCCATAAAAGAGCGTTGGAAAAAAACTATATCTCATACATTCCCTCTTTGCCCCCAAAGGACAAAGTTCTTTTTTCCCCACAGACCCCCTTAGTGACCACCCCTCCCTTTTCCCCTCATCAATTCTATGATTCCCCCCTTTTTTCATAGACCATCCCCCGGAAAACATCCACCCCCAAAATTTCAGTGGCCCCCCGTTTACGTTCACTCCCTATGCGCCCAAATTTTACGAAGTGAAATTTTAGGGTAATGCTTTTGTAGTGTATTTTTGGGGGGTCTAAAAGGGGATTTATCTAATTCTTAATATTCCTTAAGAAAAAAAATTTTTTTCAGAAATTTTGAAACCTTTCTTTATTTCTGGTAGAAATAAAAAGTAACCCGGGGGCCCACTGAAACTGAATACATTCACCTCCCCCCATACTCTTTCCCTCCAATCTGTTTTTCCAATTTTCCCATCCCCAATTTTTTTTTGGGTAATCCTAATATCCTTACTTTTTTCCCTCTATTCACCTTTAATTTTTTTTTTTTTACATTTTTTTTTTTTATTATCCCCAAGGGCCCCGATTCCCACCAAGGCAGGGGGGCCCAAAAAAGAAAACTTTAAAACCACCCTTAAACTCCATCACGGGTTTTGGGCCAAGAAGGGTGTTTTAACACTACATTTTTTTAAACTGAAACATTTAAAACAACCCTTTTTCAGAGTGAAAACCCCTGTACTTCCCATCTCCAGGACCAAGCCCCGGCCCCTGGGGTTTTTCCCAGAACCCCTTAAAAAAATTTTTACTTTGCTAAACACTCCAACGGGCCTTTAAAAGTATTAAAAACCTTTTTGTCCCCTTCATTTATAAAACACGCTCAAAGCATCCCTGCGGGAAAGGGCCAAGCCCCTTTCCACAAAAAACCCCCCTTTCCCCCCTCCCCCCAAACCCTTTTCCTGGGCCCAAAACCCCAAACCCCCAAGCCTTCCTTCCACTAAAACCTTTTTTTACATTTCTTGAAGTCATTCTTTTTCCCGCCCCCATTCTCTCTACATGTCCAAAACCCCCCCTCAACAACCCTTCCTCAGCCCCCCTGGCAACATTTTTTGGTAACCCGAAACCTCCTCCAAAATTCCAAACAGGGAATTTCCCTCTGCATTATATTCACAGCCAAAACTTTGCCCTCGAAAATGAATCTCCATCCCCCTTCCCGGGCCTTCTCCTCGCTGCAACTTTCCCCATCCCCCACGCTTCAACCCATTTAAGAGCGATGGTAAAACATACTCTATAAAAACCCCATCTTTGCCCCCCAAGGCCAAAGTTTTTTTTTTGGTCCCCACAGACCCCAAAGTGCACCACTCACTTTTTTTTTCCCTCATCAATTCAAATGATTCCCTCATTTTTTCTTTAAAACCCATCCCTGACACGCCCAACCCAAATACTGAATAGTTCACCTCCTCCATACTCTCTCCCCCAATCTGATTTTCAATCTTTCATAACCTAATCTTTTTTGTTATCCTCAAACCTTACTTTTCCTGTATTCCCCTTTTAAATTTTCTTTTTTTTGCACACCCTCCCAAATTCACCCCAAACCAAACTTCTCAAATTTCTTCAGAATCCCCCAAAGGGCCCAAAGTGTCATCGAAAAGAGCAGTTTGGGACAACCCCCTTTTGGTGTGTGTTTCTTTATTTTTTAAACCCCCCACGCCTCTTCCCAAGGGACCCTCGCATTTTACTTCTTTAAAAACCCATCTAAAAATTATATTAAAAAACCCCGGTGCATAACAATCCTTGTCTGGCCTACTTTTACGGGAAAAAAATTTCCCTTTTTCCTACATACTTTTAACTTGGGGCCTACTATCCTCGAAAAAAACCCTCTTAAACTGCTTTCAGAAACCCTACCCCTAAAACCCATACATTTTGCAAAAATCTGCCACTTTCCCCCCCTAATTCCCACCCGGGTCAAAAGCCTTTTAAAAAAATCCATAAATGCCAAAAAAAAACCTTTTTTCCTTTTTCAAAAATCTTTTTACTTAAATTTTTTCCCACTGTAAACACCGGGTTCCACACCCCCCCAATTCCCTTTCCTAAAGCTCCTTTGGTTCATCTGCACCCTATTTTCCGCTTACTCAAATTTTTTCAATTATAACCTATTTTTTTTAAAACCCAAAAAATTTTTTTCCGGGTACACTCAACAGACTTTTTCCCCCTAAAATTTTTTGCACTTTTTTTTTTCCCCTTTCCCTTTTATAAAAAGGGAAACTATGCATCCTCTCTGCCAATCCCTGGGTACCTTAAACCCTTTTCCCTTTCTTTTATTAAATAATTGCCCCAACCCCCCAAAAAACCCCCAACTGCTTTTAACATTTCTATTTTTATCCCATAAATTTCCCGGTTCCCTTTCCCCCCTTTTATTTTCCCTTCCTGCCTCCCCAAATTTTCCCCCCACTCAAAAAGGCCCCTTCCCCCTTTCCCCTACAAGATGTTATTCCTCCTTCCCCTTTATAAGGGAAATCACAGCTTCCCTATCTTCATCAACTTTTTTAAAATTTCCCTTCAAAATATTCCTTAATCTTCCCAAATTTACCCTAACTCTCCATTTAAAAAACTCTTTCCCCTATTTTTAATGAAAAACCCCTTTGTTCTCTAGGTTTTCTTAACTTTTTCCCTTCACCCCAAAACTTTTTCTTTTTTTTAAAACAAAATTTGTGGAACATCTCACCCACTCTTCATTTGCTCTCTTTTTACATTCCCTTCACCACTCTCTTAACTTTCTTTTTTTTCTCCATAAAATTTTTCCTCCTTGCATCACTTCTACTTTGAAAAAAACTTTTTCATATGCAACTTTTTTCCCCTTACTTACTCTCTTTACATCACCCTTTCCCCCAAATTCGCCCCTTTTCCCTCCTCCCACCCATTTTCCCTGTAACCAAAAAATTTCTGTTTGAAAAATTCAAACCCAACTTTTTTTAAACCCCCCAAAACCTCTTCGACCCATTGCCAAAGCTCTATTAACCCATCTACCCCCCAAAGTTTTTTATATCTTCCCCCTAACTGCCTCCTTTTTTTAGTTTAAAAACCCTTCCCCTTTCTCTTCCCTGATGCTTCTATTTTTCCTTTTTTCCCATCTACCTTTTACTCTCAGGGGTAGTTTAAAACTGGGAAATTTGTTGAAAAATCTTTTGGCCCCTCTAAAAACCCTGTAATCCTGAAGTTACTCAACAGTCTTTTTTTCTCCCAAAAACATAATCCAAAAAACAATGTCATTTCGCCAAAAATCATATCGTGTATATTTAAAATTTATCCTCTTTTTTTTAAAAATATGTATTCCCTAAAACAAAACCCCCTTTCCCTATACAAAGTTCAATCAAAGGGTCCCCTTATCATTTACACCTGGCCCCCCCAAACTTACCTACCACACCCCCCCTCTAAACCCCCCCCCCTCCACTTTACCCCTCACCCTTTTTTCCCCAAACCCCCCCCAACCCCTTCCCCCCCCAAAATCTCCCCCCCCTCCCCCCCCCCCCCCTTATTATACCCCCCCCTTCTGCTTCCCTTTACCACAATAACCCCAAAAATTTAAACACAATACCCCCCCATAAAATGTCCAAAAATTCCCCCTACCCCCCTTTTCTTAATTCCCCTCAAAACTCCAGGGGAAAACCCATTTTTTCCCCCCCCCTCTCGCTCTTCCCACCCCCTTTCCTTTTCCTTCCGGGAACCCCAAAAAAACAAAACCTTTTTTTCTTTTTTTCCCCAAAATCCTTGTTTTTTTTCCCAAAACCCTTTTTTCCCCTTTTTTTTTTTTCCCCCTTCCATAATTTTATCAAATTTAAACCCCTTTACTTCTTTTCCCTTCCCTTTGCTTCAAAACCCCTTCCCCCCAAAAAAAATAAAAAAAAATTTCCTAAAAAATTTTAATTTTCCCCCAAAAAAATTTTTTTCCCCCCCCCGAAAACTCCCCCACCCCCTTCAGCTTGGTTTTTCTTAGGGGGAAGGGGCACCCCAACTTCCTTTTTATTCTAACACAGGGAATCATCGTTTCTTGTCATCCCCCACTACATTAAAAGCCAAAAAGCAACCCCCGTTTTTAAAAGTTTTTTTTTCTTTTTTTTGAAAAAGGGTTTTCAGGAGAATGGGGTTTTAGCCCATTGCCTCCGGCATTTTTTGTCGCCTCATAGACACGCATGGCCCTTTCGGAGGAAAGAAACTTTTTTACTTCCCCATGGACAATAGAAGAAAAAAAAAAAAGAAAAAGAGCTATTAAAAAAGGAGAAAAAAACCCAGATGTATGTTTTTAATATATTTCAAAGTCGTGTCGTGAAGGTGACCCAAAATGGGAAATAGGATTTTAAAATTTTCCCCCCCTTTACCCCAAACTTTTTTTTGAGGGGGGGACACCCAACCTTTCCCTTTTTAAAATAAAACAGAACATTTTTGTTTCCGTCTCCGGGAACTAATACCCCTTTTTTGCACCAAGTTTTAAAAATTTAACTTCTTTTTTGTTTTTTTTTTTTCCCCAACCCCAAGTAAGCCAAAAATTTTTTTAAAGGAAATAAAAAATTCCAAAAAATCCCGAATTTTTTTTTTGGGGTTTAATTCCTTTGGGGTTTTTCCTTTTTTAAAAAAAAAATCACATAAAAAAGGCTGCCTATTGGAGGGGGTAATTTCCCTTTTTTAAATCACCTTTTTTTAATTTTTTTTTGTGTTAAAACCTTAAGGGGAAACTTAATTTTTAAAATTTTAAAATTTTTTTTAAATTTTTTTTTATTTAATTAAAATTTAAAATGTAAATATTTTTTATTTTTTAAATTTAAAAAAATTACATTTTCAATGTTTTAAAAATGTGATGGTGGTGGTGGCCAAAGGGCCCCACCCCACCAACACGGTTCTCCGTTTGGGGGCCCTTAAACCCAAAAACAAAACTTATAACCCTTTACTCCCCCTCATACATTAGGGCATTATTTTATTTTATTCTAAGAGTTTAACATGTTTCTATGTTTTTTAATTTGTTTATTTTAAAGTCATATTAGGGTAACCCGTGAAGATAAAAAGCTGGTGAAGTGAATTTTTAACGTCAATTGAAAGGGAAAAAAACTCACCTTCGTTTGCCCCCTACCTACCTCCCACCCAACAAAATAATGAAAGGGTTTGTGATGTTAAATGTTCATTTATCCATTTTTTTTTTGATTTATATTTAAAAGTCTTTGTTTTCTTTATGAAAACCAAAATTTAAAACTTTTAAAAAAAATTATTTCTTGTTAATACTTTTGGGGTGTTTTTAAATGGGGTTTTTGGGTTTTTTTATTTCCCCCCCCGGGAAAAAAAGATTCGCCCCAAACGGAAATTTGCCCGTCGGCAGACTTCGGAAAAAGATTTAAACACGGAAAAATTGGAGTCCACCTTTTGTTAAAAAATTACAAAAATAATAGTATAATAATTTTAAAATTTTAGGTAGGGAGAATTTGGGAACAGCACTGCCCCGGAGGTATTAAACCCTCCCCCCAAGCGAGTGTAAAAAAAGGAAGCCTGTAATTGTTTTTTCACATGGTAGGAATTTTCTGGTGCCTTTCTTTTTGTCTCAAAACAATAAAAAAATTTTAGGTACGTCTTGCTACTACCCACTTACACTTAGGTCACAAACACATAATGTACAAACAAAATATATTTTTTAACCCCAAACCCCCCCCCCCCCCTTTTTTGGGGGGTTTTTTTCTATTTTTTTTTTATTTTTTGTTTTTTCCTCTTACCTCCTTTGGGGGAAATGGGAAAAGAATTTTTTCCCAAAACCATGCATTAGTAAAAGGGGCTAAAAAGCCGGGAGCAAGGGGCTTAAAATCCTTCTCCTGAATTTTACTTAAAAAAAAAAAGGAGAAACTTTTGTTTTTCCTTTTTGGGGGCCCCCCGCCCGGGGGGGTTTTGCTAAAGTGTTTTAAAGAATAAAAAATAATTTAAAAACCCAAAATAAAAAAAAATTTGTATAAATTGTTGTTGGTTGGGGAGAAAAGCAACCCCCCGGGAAATACTAATGTCCTGCCAGATGACTTTTGAAACAGAAAAACCCTTTAAATGTTTTTCATGATGGTTTGATTGGGTTTTTTTTTTTCTGTTTTATTTAAACCTTTGATAACAGGGATAACTTGCTACTCCTTTTCATACACTTTGGTCACACTTTACGACCGTACATGCATATTTATATACATACATCTAGGTTTTTTCTACTTTTTCTAATAGCTTTTTGTTTTCTTTAAAAAATTTTTATGGTACATGGGAAAATGGAAAAAAAACTTTCCCCCGTTTAAACCCTGGTTGTCTATAGGGGACTAAAGGGGCCCGGGGGCAAAAGGGCTAGAAACCCCCTTTTCCGTAGACAAATTTTCTAAAAAAGAGAAAAGAAAAACTTTTTTAAAAAATAGGAAGCTTTTTGTGCGGGGGATGTAGTGCGGGGGGGGGTGACAAGAAACAGATGATTGCTGATGTTTTTGAAAGAAAAAAAGTTTTGGGTGTCCTGGGCCCCCAAACGAAACAAAGCTGAAGGGGGTAAAGGGGGGGTTTTGGTTTGGGGAAAAAAAAATGGGAAATTTAAAACTGGAGTATCTGAGAGAGTTAGAGCAAAGGAAGGGGTAAACAGTAATTTTTAAGGTCATTTTTGGGAAAAGGGGAAAAGAATAATGAATGTGTAAATTCAAGGAAAAATGTGGAAAAAAAAGTAAAGGTTGGATCGAAAAAATGGGTCATAATAAGCGTGGGATGCACCTGGAGAAGAGAGGAATGTAGAGGAGAGAGAGAGATTTTGGGAGATGTTAAGTGAATGTATAGGAGCCTTTGAACCAAGTAAGAGAGTAATTGTGGAAAGGGATCTGAATGCTAAAGTAGGAGAAACTTTTAGAGAGGGTGTGGAAGGTAAGTTTGGGGTGCCAGGTGTAAATGATAATGGGAGCCCTTTGATTGAACCTTGTATAGAAAGGGGTTTAGTTATAGGTAATACATATTTTAAGAAAAAGAGGATAAGTAAGTATACAAGATATGATGTAGGGCAAAATGACAGTAGTTTATTGGATTATGTATTGGTAGATAAAAGACTGTTGAGTAGACTTCAGGACGTACATGTTTATAGAGGGGCCACAGATATGTCAGATCACTTTCTAGTTGTAGCTACACTGAGAGTAAAAGGTAGATGGGATACAATGAGAACAGAAGCATCAGGGAAGAGAGAGGTTAAGGTTTATAAACTAAAACAGGAGGCAGTTAGGGTAAGATATAAACAGCTATTGGAGGATAGATGGGCTAATGAGAGCATAGGCAATGGGGTCGAAGAGGTATGGGGTAGGTTTAAAATGCAGTGTTAGAGTGTTCAGCAGAAGTTGTGGTTACAGGAAAGTGGGGTGCAGGAGGGAAGAGGAGCGATTGGTGGAATGATGATGTAAAGAGAGTAGTAAGGGAGAAAAAGTTAGCATATGAGAAGTTTTTACAAAGTAGAAGTGATGCAAGGAGGGAAGAGTATATGGAGAAAAAGAGAGAGGTTAAGAGAGTGGGGTGAAGCAATGTAAAAAGAGAGCAAATGAGAGTGGGTGAGATGTTATCAACAAATTTTGTTGAAAATAAGAAAAAGTTTTGGAGTGAGATTAACAAGTTAAGGAAGCCTAGAGAACAAATGGATGTGTCAGTTAAAATAGGAGAGGAGAGTTATTAAATGGAGAGTTAGAGGTATTGGAAGATGGAAGGAATATTTTGAGGAATTGTTAAATGTTGATGAAGATAGGGAAGCTGTGATTTCGTGTATAGGGCAAGGAGGATATATAACATCTTGTATGAGTGAGGAAGAGCCAGTTGTGAGTGTGGGGGAAGTTCGTGAGGCAGTAGGTAAAATGAAAGGGGGTAAGGCAGCCGGGATTGATGGGATAAAGATAGAAATGTTAAAAAGTAGGTGGGGATATAGTTTTTGGAGTGGTTGGTGCTATTATTTAATAAATGCATGGAAGAGGGTAAGGTACCTAGGGATTGGCAGAGAGCATGCATAGTTCCTTTGTATAAAGGCAAAGGGGACAAAAGAGTGTGCAAAAATTATAGGGGGATAAGTCTGTTGAGTATACCTGGTAAAGTGTATGGTAGAGTTATTATTGAAAGAATTAAGAGTAAGACGGAGAATAGAATAGCAGATGAACAAGGAGGCTCTAGGAAAGGTAGGGGGTGTGTGGACCAGGTGTTTACAGTGAATCATATAACTGAACAATATTTAGATAAGGCTAAAGAGGTCTTTGTGGCATTTATGGATTTGGAAAAGGCGCATGACAGGGTGGATAGGGGGGCAATGTAGCAGATGTTGCAGGTGTATGGTGTAGGAGGTAGGTTACTGAAAGCAGTGAAGAGTTTTTACGAGGATAGTGAGGCTCAAGTCAGAGTATGTAGGAAAGAGGGAAATTATTTCCCAGTAAAAGTAGGCCTTAGACAAGGATGTGTGATGTCACCGTGGTTGTTTAATATATTTATAGTTGGGGTTGTAAGAGAAGTAAATGCGAGGGTCTCGGCAAGAGGCGTGGAGTTAAAAGATAAAGAATCAAACAAAGTGGGAGTTGCCACAGTTGGTCTTTGCTGATGACACTGTGCTCTTGGGAGATTCTGAAGAGAAGTTGCAGAGATTGGTGGATGAATTTGGTAGGGTGTGCAAAAGAAGAAAATTAAAAGTGAATACAGGAAAGAGTAAGGTTATGAGGATAACAAAAAGATTAGGTGATGAAAGATTGGATATCAGATTGGAGGGAGAGAGTATGGAGTAGGTGAATGTATTCAGATATTTGGGAGTTGACGTGTCAGCAGATGGGTCTATGAAAGATGAGGTGAATCATAGAATTGATGAGGGAAAAAGGGTGAGTGGTGCACTTAGGAGTCTGTGGAGACAAAGAACTTTGTCCTTGGAGGCAAAGAGGGGAATGTATGAGAGTATAGTTTTACCAACGCTCTTACATGGGTGTGAAGCATGGGTGATGAATATTGCAGCGAGGAGAAGGCTGGAGGCAGTGGAGATGTCATGTCTGAGGGTAATGTGTGATGTGAATATAATGCAGAGAATTCGTAGTTTGGAAGTTAGGAGGAGGTGCGGGATTACCAAAACTGTTGTCCAGAGGGCTGAGGAAGGGTTGTTGAGGTGGTTCGGACATGTAGAGAGAATGGAGCGAAACAGTGACTTCAAGAGTGTATCAGTCTGTAGTGGAAGGAAGGCGGGGTAGGGGTCGGCCTAGGAAAGGTTGAGGGAGGGGGTAAAGGAGGTTTTGTGTGCGAGGGGCTTGGACTTCCAGCAGGCATGCGTGAGCGTGTTTGATAGGAGTGAATGGAGACAAATGGTTTTTAATACTTGACGTGCTGTTGGAGTGTGAGCAAAGTAACATTTATGAAGGGGTTCAGGGAAACCGGCAGGCCGGACTTGAGTCCTGGAGATGGGAAGTACAGTGCCTTCACTCTGAAGAAGGGGTGTTAATGTTGCAGTTTAAAAACTGTAGTGTAAAGCACCCTTCTGGCAAGACAGTGATGGAGTGAATGATGGTGAAAGTTTTTCTTTTTCAGGCCACCCTGCCTTGGTGGGAATCGGCCAGTGTGATAATAAAAAAAAAAATGGATAATAGTAATGTACAATATGTATAATAGTAGTGGGAGTGTGTGTAAAGGTAGAAAGTTGAAAGTGAACATAGAAAAGAGTAAGGTGATGAGGGTATCAAATGATTTAGATAAAGAAAAATTGGATATCAAATTGGGGAAGAGGAGTATGGAAGAAGTAAACGTTTTCAGATACAGTGGACCCTCGACCAGCGATGGCATCGATTAACGATAAATCTGACTAGCGATACATTTTATCGCAAAAATTTTGCCTCGACTAGCGCTAAAAAACTCGACCAACACTATTCGTTCCGTCTGAGACGCGTCCACTTCTGGCCAGTGTTTACAAGCCAGCCAGCCACCGCGGTCGCTTCCAAGCATACAATCGGAACATTTCATATTATCACAGCCTTTTTAGTGATTGCACCTGCAAAATAAGTCACCATGGGCCCCAAGAAAGCTTCTAGTGCCAACCCTACAGCAAAAAGGGTGAGAATTACTATGGATATGAAGATGAGAGCATTGCTAAGTATGAAAGTGGAGTGCATGTCTCCGAGCTGGCCAGGCTGTACACAAAACCCCAATCAACCATCGCTACTATTGTGGCCAAGAAAACGGCAATCAAAGAAGCTGTTCTTGCCAAAGGTGCAACTATGTTTTCGAAACTGAGATCGCAAGTGATAGAAGATGTTGAGAGACTGTTATTGGTATGGATAAACGAAAAACAGATAGCAGGAGATAGCATCCCTCAAGCGATCATATGTGAAAAGGCTGGGAAGTTGCATGACGATTTAATTAGAAAAATGCCAGCAACTAGTGGTGATGTGAGTGAATTTAAGGCCAGCAAAGGTTGGTTTGAGAGATTTAAGAATCGTAGTGGCATACATAGTGTGATAAGGCATGGTGAGGCTGCCAGTTTGGACCAAAAAGCAGCTGAAAAATATGTGCAGGAATTCAAGGAGTACATAGACAGTGAAGGACTGAAACCTGAACAAGTGTTTAATGGTGACACTGACAATGTTGTGAAACACGTTAGGAATGTCATAAAGGAACGGGAGGTACAGGCCTCTATGGGCAGATATGTTGTGAGACAGAGGTCCAGTGACTCTGAAGCTGGTCCTAGTGGCATTAAAAGAAGGGAAGTAACCCCGAAAAAGGACTTGCCACCTCAAGTCCTAATGGAAGGGGATTCCCCTTCTAAACACTAAGACCATCAACACACTCCCCTCTTCCCATCCCATCAATCATCACCAGATCTTCAATAAAGGTAAGTGTCATGTAACTGTGCATGTCTTCTTCAGTTTGTGTGTATTAAAATTAATATTTCATGTGTTAAAAATTTTTTTTTCAATACTTTTGGGTGTCTTGCACGGATTAATTTGATTTTCATTATTTCTTATGGGGAAAATTAACTTGACTAACGATTGTTTTGACTAACGATGAGCTCTCAGGAACGGATTAATAGTGTTAGTCGAGGGTCCACTGTACTTGGGAGTTGACGTGTCGGCGGATGGATTTATGAAGGATGAGATTAATCATAGAATTGTATGGGTTGAAGTTTGGGGTTGGGTCAATGCGCAGCGAGGAGGTGGTTGGAGGCAGTGGAGATGCCCGTCTAGGGAATGTGTGGTGTAAATATATCAGAAAATTCTGAGTGGGAATTAGGAGGGGTTTGTGGATAATAAAGTATTAGTCAGAGGGGAAGAGGGATGTTGAGGTTGGTTTGATCATTTAGAGAGAATGGGTCAAAGTGGAATGACATGGAGAGCATTTAAATCTGTAGGGGAAGGAAAGCGGGGTAGAGGTCGTCCTCGAAAAGGTTGGAAGGAAGGGGTAAGGGAGGTTTTGTGGGTGAGGGGCTTGGACTTCCAGCAGGCGTGCATGAGCGTGTTCGATAGGAGTGAAAAGAGACGAATGGTATTTGGAACCTGACGATCTATTGGAGTGTGAGCAGGGTAATATTTAGTGAAGGGATTCAGGGAAACCGGTTATTTTTAAAGAGCTGGACTTGAGTCCTGGAAATGGGAAGTACAATGCCTGCACTCTAAATGAGAGGTTTCGGGATATTAGCAGTTTGGAGGGATATGTTGTGTGTCTTTATACGTATATGCTTCTAAACTGTTGTGTTCTGAGCACCTCTGCAAAAACAGTGATTATGTGTGAGTGAGGTGAAAGTGTTGAATGATGATGAAGTATTTTCTTTTTAGGGATTTTCTTTCTTTTTGGGTCACCATGCCTCGGTGAGAGATGGCAGACTAGTTAAAAAAAATAATAATAATAATAATGTACTACATATAATAATTATAATAATAGACGGCTTCAAAAGGCAGTCACTAGATGGCAGTGTTTACCACAACAAATAGGGAGCGGTTGTGGCTGCCTCCACCTGTTAATGACATATTTTATTCATTCAAGGGTATATATCATGTTTCTATATTATTTATATTGTTTGTTATGTTATATTAGATGAACTGTGATAAATAAATAAGCCGTATAGATGATATTAGCGAAATTATTCATGAAGAATTTTGCCCAGTCTCCAGAAAAACTTTCGTCCACCGCAGACACCGCCCATACCACTACATGAATGACACATTTTATTCATTCTAGAATATATATCATGTTTCTATGTTATTTATGTTGTCTGTCACATTAGATGAACTGTGATAGATAAGTAAGCCGTACAGATGATATTAGTGAAATTATTCATGAAGTATTTTGCCCGGTCACCAGACAAACTCTCGTCCACCACCGACACCGCCCATATAACTAAATGAATGACATATTTTATTCATTCTAGAGTATATATCATGTTTCTATGTTATTTATATTATTTGTTATGTCATATTAGATGAACTGTGATAGATAAATAGGAGAGAGTTCCGGGGGTTAACGTCCCCACAGCCTGGTCTGTTAACGTGCTAGTGACACCCCTGCTTTTCATTGGGGAGGATGTTGCATCGTCTGTGTCAAGTCTCTTCTTTCGTTGTGAGTGATTTTCGTGTGCAAGTTTGGTACTAGTCCCTCTAGGATTTTCCAGGTGTATATAATCATGCATCTCTCCCGCCTGCATTCCAGGGAATACAGATTCAGGAACTTTAAGCGCTCCCAGTAATTGAGGTGTTTTATCACCATTATTAGCGCTGTGAAGGTTCTCTGTACATTTTCTAGGTCAGCAATTTCACTTGCTTTGAAAGGTGCTGTTAGTGTGCAGCAATATTCCAGCCTAGATAGAACAAGCGATCTGAAGAGTGTCATCATGGGCTTGGCATCCCTAGTTTTGAAGGTTCTTATTATCCATCCTGTCATTTTTCTAGCAGCTGCGATTGATATAATGTTATGGTCCTTGAAGGTGAGATCCTCCGACATGATCACCCCCAGGTCTTTGACATTGGTTTTTCGCTCTATTTTGTGGCCGGAATTTGTTTTGTACTCTGATGAAGTTTTGATTTCCTCGTGTTTACCATATCGGAGTAGTATTTGAAATTTCTCATCGTTGAACTTCATATTGTTTTCTGCAGCCCATTGAAAGATTTGGTTGATGTCCGCCTGGAGCCTTACAGTGTCTGCAATGGAAGACACTGTCATGCATGATCATGCATGTCATAGATAATATTAGCGAAATTATTCATGAAGTATTTTTCCCAGTCCCCAGACAAACTCTTGTCCACCACCGACACAGCCCATACCACTACATGAATGACATATTTTATTCATTCTAGAGTATATATCAGGTTTCTTTGTTATTTATATTGTTTATTATGTCATATTAGATGAAGTGAGATAGATAAATAAGCCGTAGAGTTGATATTAGCAAAATTATTGAAGTACACAATTCCACTAAAATGGATTAATTGCATTTCAATTAATTTAAATGAGGAAAACTGACTCAGCAAACGAGCAAATCCAGTTGCGAGCAAGGTCATGGAACGGATTAAACTCGCAAGTAGAGGTTCCACTGTACAGTGGACCCTCAGCTAACAATGGCATCACCTAACGTTAAATCCAGCATACGATACATTTTATCTCAAAAATTTTGCATCTGCTAACGCGAAAAAACTCACCCTACGCGATTCGTTCGAGATGCGTCCACGTGTGGCCTGAGCGCGCCTCAGTTGTCACTCCTCTTTCCTCCTACACCCACCCTCCTATAATCACAAACTTCTGCCCCATATTCTAATACTGCATTTTTAAAACTATTCCAACCCTCGTCAACCCCCCCACTACTCATACTTGCACCAGCCCACCTTTCTGCCAATAGTTCTTATATCTCACCCTAACTTCCTCCTTCCTTAGTTTATACACTTTCACCTCCCTCTTGCTTGTTGTTGCCAATTTCCTCTTTTCCCATCTACCTCTTATTCTAACTGTAGCTACAACTAAATAATCATCCGATATATCAGTTGCCCCTCTATAAATGTGTACATCCTGGGGCCTACCCATCAACCTTTTATCCACCAATACACAGAAGTACGTTGGTAGACAGCAACCACCCAGGGGGGTACTACCGTCCTGCCAAGTGTGTGTGAAACTAAAGCCTGTAATTGTTTTACATGATGGTAGGATTGCTGGTGTCTTTTGTCTGTCTCATAAATATGCAAGATTACAGGTACGTCTTGCTACTTCTACTTACACTTAGGTCACACTACACATAGATGTACATGTTTAGTTATACACACTCATTTGAGTTTTCTTTGATTTTATCTTAATAGTTCTTGGTAATATTACTTTTCATTTTATATCCATGGGGAAGTGGAATAAGAATCTTTCCTCCGTAAGCCATGCGTGTTGCAAAAGTCAACTAAAATGCCGGGAACAATGGGTTAGTAACCCCTTTTCCTGTAAAAATTACTAAAAAGAATAAGAAGAAAATTGTCAAAGTGGGAAGTCTGAATGTGCATGGATGTTGTGCAAATGATAAGAAAGAGATGATTGTGGATGTTATGAATGAGAAGAAGCTGGATGTCCAGGCTTTAAGTGAAACAAAGCTGAAGGGAGTAGGAGAGTTTCAGTGGAGAGGAATAAATGGGATTAGGTCAGGGGTTCCAATTAGAGTTAGAGCTGAAGATTGAGACACTTGTGCAACATTCTACAAGATTGATGGACTAAACACAGACTCCAGGCTGAGGGACTGATTACCTCAAACTCCTCCTCTCCTTACACCTTTCTACTTTGTATTGGACTCATGAAGCCACTGTGTGGTGAAACGTTTCCTGAATAAAGATTCCCATATGTTGCATAAGTGTCTCAATCTTCAACTTGTCGGTTTTTCAAACCATTCATCACAACTAGAGTTAGAGCTAAAGAAGGAGTAGCAATAATGTTGAAGAATAAGTTATGGCAGGAAAAGAGGGACTATAAATGTATTAATTCAAGGATTATGTGGAGTAAAATAAAGGTTGGATATGAAAAGTGGGTTATAGTAAGCATATATGCACCTGGAGAAGAGAGAAGTGTAGAGAATAGAGAGATTTTTTGGGAAATGTTGAGTGAACGTGTGGGGAGTTTTGAACCAAGTAAGAGAGTAATGGTGGTTGGGGATTTCAATGCTAAAGTGGGCAAAAATGTTGTGGAGGTAGTAGTAGGTAAATTTGGGGTGCCAGGGGTAATTGAAAATGGGGAGCCTTTAATTGAGCTATGTGTGAAAAGGTTTGGTAATAAGTAATACATATTTATGAAAAGAGGATAAATTAAATATAAAAGGGTATGATATAGCACGTAATGAAAGTAGTTTATTAGATTATGTATTGGTGAAAAAAGGGTTGATGGGTAGCTCCGGGAATGTATACGTTTATAGAGGGAAACTGATACATCGATCATCATTTAGTTGTAGCTACAGTTAGAGTAAGAGGTAGATGGGAAAAGAGGAAATGGCAACAACAAGCAAGAGGGAGGTGAAAGAGTATAAACAAAGGGGAGGAGGAAGTTAGGGTGAGATATAAGCAACTATTGGCAGAAAGGTGGGCTGGTGCAAGTATGAGTAGTGGGCAGGTTGAAGAGGGTTGGAATAGTTTTTAAAAATGCAGTATTAGAAGTGGGGCAGAAGTTTGTGGTTATAGGAGGGTAGTGCAGGAGGAAAGAGGAGTGATGGTGGAATGATGAAATAAAGGGTGTGATAAAAGAGAAAAAGTTAGCTTATGAAGGTCTTACAAAGAAGAATTTGTTACAAGAAGAGTAGAGTATATGGAGAGTAAAAGAAAGGTGAAGAGAGTGGTGAGAGAGTGCAAAAGGGAGAGCAGAAGATAGAGTGGGAGAGGCACTGTCAAAAAAATTTTAAATAAAAATTTAAAAAAAAAATTGGAGTGAGTTTAACAAGTTAAGAAAGCCAGAGAACGAATGGATTTGTCAGTTAAAAACAGATTTAGAGGAGTTAGTAAAATGGGGAAATGGAGGTTTTTGGATAGATGGCGAGAATATTTTGAGGAACTTTTAAATGTCGACGAAGAAAGGGAAGTGGTAATTTCATGCACTGGCCAGGGAGGTATACCATCTTTTAGGAGTGAAGAAGAACAGGATGCGAGTATGGGGGAGGTGCGTGAGGCATTATGTAGAATGAAAGGGGGTAAAGCAGCTGGAACTTACGGGATCATGACAGAAATGTTAAAAGCAGGGGGGAATATAGTGTTCGAGTAGTTGGTATTTTGTTTAATAAAAGTATGAAAGAGGGGAAGGTACCTAGGGATTGGCAGAGACCATGTACAGTCCCTTTATATAAAGGGAAAGGGAACAAGAGAGATTGTAAAAAGTATAGAGGAATAAGTTTACCGAGTATACCAGGAAAACTGTATGGTAGGGTTATAATTGAAAGAATTAGAGGTAAGACAGAATGTAGGATTGTGGATGAGCAAGGAGGTTTCATTGGGTAGGGGATGTGTAGATCAAGTGTTTACATTGAAGCATATACAGTGGTCCCTCGTTTTTCGTAATTAATCCGTTCCTGGAGCCGTTACTATAAACGAAATTTAAGATTTTCGAATCAATTTTCCCCATAAGAAATAATGTAAATACAATTAATCCGTTCCTGACACCCAGAAGTATTAAAACAAAAAATTTTTTTACATGAAATATACATGTAGTACATAAACAATACAATGGGAAATGATGAATGAAACATTAACAGCATAACACTTACCTTTATTGGAGATTCTTCTTAGTGTATGGGAAAACTGGAGAGGAAAGAGAGTGGATTGTTTTATAGTTTGAAGGGGAATCCCCTTCCATCAACACCTCAGGTACCAATTGCTTTTTCTGGGGTTGCTTGTCTTCTGTTTTTTAAATGCCACTAGGACCACCTTGGAGTCAATGGAATCCTGTCTCGCAAAATAACTGGGGAAAGAAGCTCTTTTTTCTGGCGTCTCTAACACTTCCCTAAAATGGCCCAAGACTTTGTCACTGTACATTTGCCAATATGGCTTGCAACAACCTTGTTAGGGTGATGTTTCTCCAAAAGCTTTCCATCTTACCCCACATAGTAAAAATCTCTTTAATTTTCTGAAGAAGGCCCCTTTCTTCCATCTCTCTCTTTCCTCCTCCTCTGCGGGCAAGATTCTGAGCTGCGATGTGTTGCTCTTCCCTGCTGAAGTTCTTGCAGCTCCTCAGTGATGAGCTCTTCGTTGTGGTCTTCCACCCAATTCTTCCACATCCTCCAAACTCACATCCAACCCCATGGAACTCCCCATGCCACAATTGATTTTACAACAGACATAGGCTCATCAGGGTCAGTCCCAAACCCATCAAAACCCCTCTTGTCGACACAATTTGGCCACAATTTTATCCAAGCAGAGTTCAAAGTCCTGGTAGTCACTCCCTCCCAAGCCATACCTATAAGGATTATGCAATGGAGGATGCTGAAGTGTTCTCTCCAAAATTCCCTTAGGGTCAAGTGAGTGTCTGTGGTCACAGTCAAGCACCTGTGAAACACTGCTTTTGTGTAGTTTTTTTTAAAGTTTGCAATGACCTGCTGGTCCATGGGCTGGAGGAGAGGAGTGGTATCCAGGGGCAAGAACTTTACTGTGATGAACCCAAACTCCTCAAAAATTAGGTCATCCAAGTTTGGAGGATGAGCAGGTGCATTGTCCATTACTAGCAGGCATTTGAGATCCAATTTCTTTTCCAGGAGATACTCCTTCACACTAGGGCCAAACACTTCATTGAACCACTCGACGAAAATTTCCCTCATGACCCGTGCCTTACTATTAGATTTCCAAAACACACACAATTTACTCTTCATAACATTGTTTTCCCTGAACACTCTGGAATTTTCTGAATGGTACACTAGCAATGGCTTCACTTTGAAATCCCCACTAGCATTACCACAGAACATCAGCGTCAGCCTGTCTTTGATAGGCTTGTGTCCTGGCATTGCCTTTTCCTCTTGTGTAATGAAGGTCCTCTTTGGCATTTTTTTCCCAAAAAAGAGGCCTGTTGTCACAATTGAACACTTGTTCAGTTTCAGTCCTTCAGCCTCTATGTACTCCTGGAATTCATGCACATATTTTTCAGCTGCTTTGTGGTCCGAACTGGCAGCCTCACCATGCCTTACCACACTGTGTATGCCAGTACGGTTCTTAAATCTCTCAAATCAGCCTTTGCGGGCCCTTTAAATTCACTCACATCATCACTATTTCCCAGGCAATTTCTTTACCAAATCTTCATGTAACTGCCTAGCCTTTTCACAAATAATCGAAGTCATAAGAGTATCTCCTGCTAATTGTTTCTCATTTATCCACACCAATAATAACTTCTCAACCTCTTCCAGTACTGGTGATCTCATTTTTGTCAGCATAGTTACCCCCTTTGTAACAGCAGCATCCTTGATTTCCTTTTTCTTGGCCACTATGGAACATAAGGTTGTGTAGGGTTTCTTGTACATCATGGACAGTTCGGCCACACTTGCACCACTTTCATATTGTTCAATGATGGTTTTCTTAAATTCAATCATATTTCTCACCTTCTTTACCACAGGCTTGGCACTAGGAGCTTTCTTTGGAGCCATGGTAGCTTATTTAGCACTTGCAAGCACTAAAATAAATGGAATATTATGAAATATTTCGCTAGAGCACGTGAGGGGACCTTCGCTCACTGGTAAACAATACCAGACTAGCTGCTGCCACGGCTCATGCCGTGGGTACGCGTCCCAGACAAACTACGCCTCGCGAGTCAACCTATGAAAAGCGAGTCCATGTTTGTACGAAAATACCCCTATGATTGGCGAAATTTACGATGCCAAGAACTACGAAAAGCGAGGGACCACTGTATGTGAACAGTATTTAGATAAAGGTAGGGAAGTTTCTATTGCATTTATGGATTTAGAAAAGGCATGTGATAGAGTTAATAGAGGAGCAATGTGGCAGATGTTGCAAGTATATGGAATAGGTGGTAAGTTACTAAATGCTGTAAAGAGCTTTTATGAGGATAGTGAGGCTCAGGTTAGGGTGTGTAGAAGAGAGGGAGACTACTTCCCAGTAAAAGTAGGTCTTAGACAGGGATGTGTAATGTCACCATAGTTGTTTAATATTTTTATAGATGGGGTTGTAAAAGAAGTAAATGCTGGGTGTTCGGGACAGGGGTGGGATTAATGCTTTCAGGGTCCGTCCCATAGATCTATGGCTTTACGTTCAGGGTCCAAACCGTAGATCAACGCCATGAGCTCAGCTCACTCTTGTAAGCGGTGAGTGGTAAATTTGGGCCTTGATATGAGAGAATACATCTATGTGGTATGTGTGCACCACATAAAACAAATCCTGCAGCACACAGTGTATAATGAGAAAAAAAACGAGACCATGATTTTCGATTAAAACCGACTCTGCAGTGTTTTTTCGTGTTTGTTATATTTGTTTGCGATTTCTTGGTCTCATTTGATAGAATGGAAGACATATTACAGAAATAGGGATGATTTTGATTGGTTTTAGCACAGGAAATGGCTTGAAACTGAGCTCAAAGTAGCGGAAATGTTAAATTTTTGCCGATGTTCAAGAGTAAACAAACGACCTCACACGTCTAATACACGCCAGCTGGTGGGTCTAATATACATTCACAAATGTGGTGATGATATTTATACAATTATTACAATATTGCATAACAGTAAATCTTCTATTTTTTGGTTTGAACATTATTATTATTATAATCAAAAAGAAGCGCTAAGCCACAAGGACTATACAGCGCTTTGGTTTGAATAAAAATTCATTACGCGAATAAAAATCAAAATGGAAATTCATTTGTAAAGCCTCAAAATGTAACTAATGAACAGAGGAAATGCTAGTTTAGTGCCAGGAATACCTACATTGTTTATTCTGGACCCTATTTGAAAATTTGGGAAAATTTTTTTAAATTTGTGTTAAATTGGCCAAATTCCACCAAATTTAATTAAAAATTTTTTAGTTGGGATTGGACTCGATGGGGTAATATGAAAGAGAATTCATGAATAATAGTAATTGGTAAAAAGGGAAAAAAGTAAGGCAAAGGAGCAATTTTAAAACCGCCAACTAAAATTCGGGAAATCAAATTTCAACCCTAATTTTTTGTTTTTATTCAAAAAATTTTTTTATTTCTAAAAAAAAAATTTTTTTTTTTTTAAAAAAATAACTTTTTTTATTAAATTTTGGCTTGACCCTGAAATTGGGGTTTTTTAAAAAGGTTAAATAAAAATTTAATTTAAAATTGTTTTGGGTTTTTTTTATGGGAATACTTGATGGAAGTTTTGAAAATGGAGGTTAAAGGAGAAGTTTGAAAATTGCAAAAAAGGAGAAGGTGAAGGGAACAAAAAAAGTTTAAGAAGGTATCAAATTGGGAGGGATAAAAAAGAAAAATTGTTCAATTGGGGTGAGGGGTTGGGAAGGAATTTATAAGGGGAGTTAAGTGGATGGAAAAGATGAGGTTGATTTAAAATATGAGAAAAAAAAAATATGAGCGAAGGAAAATTAGAAAAAAAGTTATCTTTAAACAAGAAGGAATTTTGAAGGTATATTACAACCCTTTTGGTGGAAGCTTGGGAAAATGCACAGCGAAGGCGGTTTGGGAAAAGGGAATTCCGGTTTAAGGAAATTGGGGTGTAAAAATTTTAAAAAAATTGGAAAAGGAAAGGGGGGTGAGGTTTCATTAGAGAGGTGAAAAGATGATGGGGGATTAGGGGAATGGGAAGGGGGAAGGGGCGAAAATTGAGGAAGGAAGAGGTTGGTTGGGGCGAGGGGTTGGAAAGAGGTATGAGGTTTTTGTGGGGAAGGGAGGGTTAGGGCCTGACGTTGTGGAGGTGAATGGAAAATTGTATTGGGATAGGGCGTTTTATTAGCTATATTTGGGTGGGATCAGGGAAACGGTTATTTAATTTTGCCGGATTGGGTTTGGAAATGGGAGGGAACAGTGACCAAAGGGGGTTTCGATATTATTTGGAAGGGGTCAGGTTTTTTCGAAAAATCTTTAAAATTAAATTTACCCTTGAATAAAAAAAATTAAAGTGAGGAGAAAAGTATGAAAAAAAATTTTTTTTAAGAATTTTTTTTTCACCCCCTTGGGGGACTTTGACTTTTTAAAAAAAAATCCAATTATTAAAGGGAAGGGGATACCCTTTTATTTTAATTCTTCCTTAAATTGATTATATACCTTTCTTTCTACCCCCTCTTAAGCCATTTTAAACCCTTTCATCCAATCCCCTCTCCTCCCCAACATTTTACCACTTTAAACTTGTCCCCCCCTTTCTTCAACTTGGCCAAAAATCCATACTCCCTTAAAATCTCCCCCCTCACACTTCCTATTTTTCTTAGGTGCATTAAACCACTTGCCCAATTTTTCCTAATCTTTAATTACCAAGAAACCAAAAAACTTTTAGGTTTTCCCCCAAACCCCTTTAAATTATTCTTCCTTCTAACTTTTAACCCTTTTAAACATGGCAATTTTTTCTAGAAACTTCTCCCTTTACTTTTTTACAACCCACCAAAAACCCCTTAAATTTAAAATTCCATATTTTCTTATCATTTCCACTTTAAACAATTAGGCCCACTTGAAACCCTTTACCTTTGGAAATACGGAAGGGGTTTTAACTTGCCGGGGAATTTTGTTGAAATTAACGATAGTGGCCATGAATTGGTCCCTGGATGTGTATTTATACGCAATACCCCTTTAAAATGGTGGTTTTTCAGGACCGAAAAATATTTTGAGCCGGGGATTAAAGGGTTTAGTGCCGTATTCAAGATTTCAAGATCTTTCCTCTCTTAACTTGCCTTTTCTTAAAAAAAACTTTTAAATATTTCTTATAGTAACCTAAATTTTTTTTCTTAAAAAATATTAAACTTTTCAAATTCTTTTCCTTTCCAACAAAAAGGTATTTTAAACCCTCATAAATAATCAAAAAACTCCAAAAATTTTAACTTTACATGTTTATTACCAATTTATTTAAATTGCAAAACCCGGAAATTTTTCAATTTCCAAAACCTTTTTACCATCTTTTTCCCTTATAGCTTCTTTACCCACTTCAACCTTTATTTTTCCACCCTTGGGGGGAAACTTCTAACCTCCTTTTTGCAAATTCCTAATTGCCTTGTCAGCTTAATGGGGCTTAAACCCGGATAATTAAAAATTACCCTCCAAATAACTTGTTACACCCTTATTGTTTCACTTTCCAGGACATAGCTTTTTCAAAACCAATTTATCTTTTCTTATATTCACACCCCATAAGAAATGATTTGACCCCTTTTTTTTCTTTTTGGGGGAAAATGGAGGTAATCCCAATTTTGGGATTTTTGGACCTTTAGAAGCTAAACTGTGCCTAGGAAAAAGGGGAAAATTTTGCCCCAAAGGGGGGGGAACCTCACTTGCCGCAACTGCCCAAAAGGGTGGTGCAGGGCTCCCGGTCTGCAGCGCCGGGGTGCTGCCGCTGGTGCCCCGGGTTTAAGTCAAAAATTCCTGGTTCCTTCCTTGGCCTGCCCGTTTGCCCTACTTTTGGTAGTATTCCGAAATTGTGGCGGCCAAATTGGGCTGGAAAAATTCCATTGCTTTTCCGTCGTCTTTTCTCCTTTCCTGGATATGGATTTTACCTTATTTATTTTTAAAAAATTTTAATGTTATAAAATAAAATACATATGGATTACCTAAGTATTTGGTAGAAGAAACGTTACGATTTTTAATTAGCAGGCAAAAGGTCCATATTCTACATTGTAAAATACTAGGTACTCAACCAACTAGGTATACCCCTTTGGTGTGGTTAAAATAGACCCGCCCTTTTTTGAGAAGAGGCGAGATTTTAAGATAGAAGGGGCTTACAGGAAATAAAAAATTTTTGTACCGGGAAAACCAGTAAAGTAACTACACAAATCACATCACCCTGGGGTTCTTTAAAAAGTTATTATTTAACATTTCCCCAGGGAAGGATTTTTTTCCCCTGTTTAGTAATTTATTATTTCCATTTCAAAAACCCTCCAAAAATTCAACCCTTTTCGCTTCTTTCCCCTTTTTTTCCCTCTCCTCTCCCTTTTTCTTCCCCCCTCCTTTCCCCCCTCCTTCTTCCTTTTTTCCTCCTTTTCCTCCCCCTGCTTTCCCCCTCTCCCCTCCCTTTTCTCTCTTCTCTTCCACCCCCTTTTTCTTCCCCCCTTCTCTCCTTCCCCCTTTCCTGTCCTTCCCCCTTTCCCTTCCCCCTTCCCCTTCTCCTCCTCCTTTTTTTCTCTCCTCCCATCTCCTCCTCCTCCTTCCCCCTCCTTCCCTTTTCTCTCCTCACTTCCTTCCTTCCCTCCCCTCCCATTTTTTCCCAAACTTTTTCCCCTTTTTTTTCTTCCCCCTTTCCCTTCTCCTTTCCCCCCCTCTCTCCCCCCTTTTTTTTCCCCTTTTTCTTATCCTTTCTCCTCCCTAATTATTATAATAACACTTAAAAACAGACAAAAAACAATTTTTTACAGAAAAGTAAATCCCCAATTTGTAAATTCCACCTGCAACCCTGGGCAATTTATCAATTTATCCTATACATGTCAGCCCAAAAAAATTTTTTTTTATGTTCAAGAACTATTATTATAATTATCCTATTTTTTTATTTTTTCCCCCACTCTCCCCTTTTTTTCTCTCTCTTCTTTTCCTTTTTTCCCCTCTTCTCCTTTCTCCCCTTTTTTCCTTCCCCTTAAATTTTTTTTTTTTTTTCCCCTTTTTTTTTCCCCTTTCCCCTTTTCTTTATCTTTCTTTTCCCTTTTTTTCCCCTCTCCCCTTTCTTCTTTTTATCCAATTCCCTTTCCTTTCCCCACTCCAACCCTTCCTCCCCCCCCCTCCTCTTCTTCTCCTCTTCCTTTTCCCCTTCCCCTTCCCCTCTTAACCCTTTCCCCTGTTCCTTCTTTTTTTTTTTTTTCCCCTTTCATTTTCCCTTCTTTCCCCTTATTTTAATTAAATTCCACTTTTACAAACAATGTGGGACTTAAATCTAATTTAAACAATTTTTTAAAAGACATATTTAAATTGGGACCGGGATGATTGGAGCATTGGACAATTTTCATTTTAAAATGTTCAAATATTTGAATACGAATGGTTCCATAAATTTCAATCTGGGAAAAATTTATGAAATGGGAAAAGTACAGCCAAATATTGCGCTTTGGCCCATTTGGTAAGAAGCTCATCCCTAATTCCCCAAATCTCCTTCTCCCTTTTTTCCTTAACTTAAAATTTTTCAATAAATTATCCTTTTCCATTCCCACCCTATTTAACCCCAAAAATCCTTGGAAATTTTCTTAAATTATTTTTCTCCATAAACTACCTTCAACATTATTCCTTCCTTTTCCTAACTCTCTGCTACCCCGCTAATCCCATTTTCCCCCCCTTAAATTCTCCTACTTAGCTTGTTTTGCTTTCCCCGCTCCAACTTCTTCATTCTAAATTTCCAAAAACATTTTTTTTTTTTTTCTTTTCTTAGGAAAGGGGTTTCAAAGGTTTACCCCATTGCTCCCGGCATTTTAGTCGCCTCATACGACATGCATGACTTTTGGAGGAAAGATTCTTTTCCACTTCCTGATGGACAATAGAGGAAATAAAGAACAAGAGTTATTAAGAAAAAGAAGAAAAACCTTGATGTGTGTATGTATATATATGTACGTATATGCCTGTGTAGTGTGACCTAAGTGTAAGTAGAAGTAGCAAGATATACCTGTTATCCAGCGTGTTTATGAGACAGAAAAAAAAACACCAGTAATCCTACCATCATGTAAATCAGTTACAAGCTTCTGTTTCACAGTCACCTGGCAGGACGGTAGTACCTCCCCGGGTGGTTGCTGTCTACCAACCTACTACCTCTGGGGCACTTTAAACGTCGTATTTCGTGAAGTCACACACACAGGAAATACGTGACATTTAAAGCACCCTAGAACGATTATCATCATCATCATTGACATACTTTGTTCACTGAGTTTAATCACTTCTAACAACTACCCTTAGATGCTATCATAAATGAGAGAATGAGTAAATGAGAAAGATGCCAAGAATGTAAACAGATGAACACACATTAATTCCTCTATACTTATGGTTGGTTCATACACATTAATTTTGCATATGTTTGTGAAGCTTTTACCAGAATACAAACTTTTGAGAACACACCAGCTAACCTCTTTACAGTGAACTTCTGTTGTATTCTTCCATTCCTTCCTCTTTTTCCTCTTTCTACAACAAATACTGCTCACCTCTCACCCTACATTAAGACTACAAATATTTTAAATAATGAATGTACTGTAATGCATTTTATCGCTACAATAAATACTACTCGCCTCTCACCCTATTTTAAGGTAAGTAATGAGTGTAATGTATGTGTATTTTACTTTTATATTGTTTTTAATGCCTATTTCTATTTTTAATATACTAAAAATGTTATAAAAGGTACAAAGGTGACATTAAAACAATATCTAAAGATGGTTGGCACAATCCCACTACTGGTACAATATGCTTAAAATATCGGTAAGAAGCGGCTCCATGCTTTATTGACCAATTTGCTTACCGACTTACTCACAGGAATGGAACTCAGTCGACAGGTGAGGAGTGCCTGTAGTATCATCCTCTTCATCACTTGTTTAGGACATGCATTGCTGCTAATTTTGTTTGATCTCTCTGCTGCAATTGACACTATTATGGTTAACTGATGAAGAGGGGTTGAGGTGACTTGGACATTAAGAGAGGGTGTAACAAAATATAATGACTTGGAGGGTAAAAATATATACAATATTGGAATTCCACATGTATGTGGAATAAATTGAAAGAAATATAACAAACACGTGGATGTTGTGCAAATGATAAGAAAGAGATGATTGTGGATGTTATGAATGAGAAGAAGCTGGATGTCCTGGCTTGAAGTGAAACAAAGATGAAGGAGGTAGGAGAGTTTCAGTGGAGAGTTATAAATGGGATTAGGTCAGGGGTTTCAAATAGAGTTAGAGCTAAAGAAGGAGTAGCAATAATGTTGAAGGATAAGTTATGGCAGGAAAAGAGGGACTATAAATGTATTAATTCAAGGATTATGCAGAGTAAAATAAAGGTTGGATGTGAAAAGTGGGTTATAGTAAGCGTATATGCACCTGGAGAAGAGAGAAGTGTAGCGGAGAGAGAGATTTTGGGAAATGTTGAGTGAATGTATGCGGAGTTTTGAACCAAGTGAGGGAGTAATGGTGGTTGAGGATTTCAATGCTAAAGTGGGCAAAAATATTATGGAGGGAGTAGTAGGTAAATTTGGGGTGCCAGGGGTGAATGAAAATGGGGAGCCTTTCATTGAGCTATGTGTAGAAAGAGGTTTGGTAATAAGTAATACATATTTTATGAAGAAGAGGATAAATAAATGTACAAGGTATGGTATAGCACGTAATGAAAGTAGTTTGTTAGATTATGCATTGGTGGATAAAAGATTGATGGGTAGGCTCCAGGATGTACAAGTTTATAGAGGGGCAACTGACATATCGGATCATTATTTAGTTTTAGCTACAGTTAGAGTAAGAGGTAGATGGGAAAAGAGGAAAATGGCAACAAGAAGTAAGAGGAAGGTGAGAGTGTATAAACAAAGGGAGGAGGAAGTTTGGGTGAGATCTTTCTTTCAACACACCGGCCGTATCCCACCAAGGTGGGGTGGCCCAAAAGGAAAAACGAAAGTTTCTCCTTTTACAATTAGTAATATATACAGGAGAAGGGGTTACTAGCCCCTTGCTCCCGGCATTTTAGTTGCCTCTTACAGCACGCATGGCTTACGGAGGAAGAATTCTGTTCCACTTCCCCATGGAGATAAAAGGAAATAAACAAGAACTAGAAAGAAAATAGAAGAAAACGCAGAGGGGTGTGTATATATATGCTTGTACATGTACGTGTAGCGTGACCTAAGTGTAAGTAGAAGTAGCAAGACATACCTGAAATCTTGCATGTTTATGAGACAAAAAAAAAAGACACCAGCAATCCTACCATCATGTAAAACAATTACAGGCTTCCGTTTTACACTCATTTGGCAGGACGGTAGTACTCCCTGGGCGGTTGCTGTCTACCAACCTACTGCCTAGGTTCAGGAGATATAAGCAACTATTGGCAGAAAGGTGGACTGGTGCAAGTATGAGCAGTGGGGGTGGTTGAAGAGGGTTGGAATAGTTTTAAACATGCAGTATTAGAATGTGGGGCAGAAGTTTGTGGTTATAGGAGGGTAGGTGCAGGAGGAAAGAGGAATGATTGGTGGAATGATGAAGTAAAGGTTGTGATAAAAGAGAAAAAGTTAGCTTATGAGAGATTTTTACAAAGAAGAAGTGTTATAAGAAGAGTAGAGTATATGGAGAGTAAAAGAAAGGTGACGAGAGAGATGAGAGAGTGCAAAAGGAGAGCAGAAGATAAGAGTGGGAGAGGCACTGTCAAGAAATTTTAATGAAAATAAAAAAAATTTTGGGAGTGAGTTAAACAAGTTAAGAAAGCCTAAAGAACAAATGAATTTGTCAGTTAAAAACAGAGTAGGGAAATTAGTAGATGGGGAGAGGGAGGTTTCGGGTAGATGGCGAGAATATCTTGAGGAACTTTTAAATGTCGACGAAGAAAAGGAGGCGGTAATGTCATGCACTGGACAGGGAGGTATACCATCTTTTAGGAATGAAGAACAGGATATGAGTGTGGGCGAGCTGCATGAGGCATTATGTAGAATGAAAGGGGGTAAAGCAGCTGGAACTGACGGGAACATGACAGAAATGTTAAAAGCAGGGGGGGATATAGTGTTGGAGTGGTTGGTATTTCTGTTTAATAAATGTATGAAAGAGGGGAAGGTACCTAGAGATTGGCAGAGAGCATGTATAGTCCCTTTATATAAAGGGAAAGGGGACAAAAGAGATTGTAAAAATTATAGAGGAAGAAGTTTACTGAGTATACCAGGAAAAGTGTATGGTAGGGTTATAATTGAAAGAATTAAGAGGTAAGACAGAATGTAGAATTGCGGATGAGCAAGGAGGTTTTAGAGTAGGTAGGGGATGTGTAGATCAAGTGTTTACATTGAAGCATATATGTGAACAGTATTTAGATAAAGGTAGGGAAGTTTTTATTGCATTTATGGATTTAGAAAAGGCATATGATAGAGTGGATAGGGGAGCAATGTAGCAGATGTTGCAAGTATATGGAATAGGTGGTAAGTTACTAAATACTGTAAAGAGTTTTTATGAGGATATTGAGGCTCAGGTTAGTGTGTGTAGAAGAGAGGGAGACTACTTCCCGGTAAAAGTAGGTCTTAGACAGGGATGTGTAATGTCACCATGGTTGTTTAATATATTTATAGATTGGGTTGTAAAAGAAGTAAATGCTAGGGTGCTCAAGAGAGGGGTGGGATCAAATTATGGGGAATCAAATACAAAATGGGAATTGACGCAGTTGCTTTTTGCTGATGATACTGTGCTTATGGGAGATTCTAAAGAAAAATTGCAAAGTTTAGTGTGCGAGTTTGGGAGTGTGTGTAAAGGTAGAAAGTTGAAAGTGAACATAGAAAAGAGTAAGGTGATGAGGGTATCAAATGATTTAGATAAAGAAAAATTGGACATCAAATTGGGGAGGAGGAGTATGGAAGAAGTGAATGTTTTCAGATACTTGGGAGTTGACGTGTCGGCGGATGGACTTACGAAGGATGAGGTTAATCATAGAATTGAGTGGTGCGCTGAGGTATATGTGGAGACAAAAAACTTTACCTATGGAGGCAAAGAAGGGAATGTATGAAAGTATAATAGTACCAACACTTTTATATGGGTGTGAAGCTCGGGTTGTGAATGCAGCAGCAAGGAGGCGGTTGGAGGCAGTGGAGATGTCCTGTCTAAGGGCAATGTGTGTGTAAATATTATGCAGAAAATTTGGAGTGTGGAAATTAGGAGAAGGCGTGGAGCTAATAAAAGTATTAGTCAGAGGGCTGAATAGGGGTTGTTGAAGTGGTTTGGTCATTTAGAGAGAATGGGTCAAAGTAGAATGACATGGAGAGCATTTAAATCTGTAGGGGAAGGAAGGCGGGGTAGGGGTCGTCCTCGAAAAGGTTGGAATGAAGGGGTAAGGGAGGTTTTTGTGGGCGAGAGGGTTGAACTTCCAGCAGGCGTGCGTGAGCGTGTTCCATAGGAGTGAATGGAGACGAATGGTATTTGGGACCTGACGATCTGTTGGAGTGTGAGCAGGGTAATATTTAGTGAAGGGATTCATAAGAACATAAGAAAGGAGGAACACTGCAGGAGGCCTGCTGGCCCATACTAGGCAGGTCCTTTACAATTCATCCCACTAACAAAACATTTGCCCAACCCAATTTTCAATGCTACCCAAGAAATAAGCTCTGATGTGAAAGTCCCACTCAAATCCAACCCTTCCCACTCATGTACTTATCCAACCTAGATTTGAAACTACCCAAAGTCCTAGCCTCAATAACCCAACTAGGTAGACTGTTCCACTCATCAACTACCCTATTTCCAAACCAATACTTTCCTATGTCCTTTCTAAATCTAAACTTATCTAATTTAAATCCATTACTGCGGGTTCTCTCTTGGAGAGACATCCTCAAGACCTTATTAATATCCCCTTTATTAATACCTATCTTCCACCTTATACACTTCGATCAGGTCTCCCCTCATTCTTCGTCTAACAAGTGAATGTAACTTAAGAGTCTTCAATCTTTCTTCATAAGGAAGATTTCTGATGCTATGTATTAATTTAGTCATCCTACGCTGAATGTTTTCTAACGAATTTATGTCCATTTGTTAATACGGAGACCAGAACTGAGCTGCATAATCAAGGTGAGGCCTTACTAATGATGTATAAAGCTGCAGTATGACCTCTGGACTTCTGTTGCTTACATTTCTTGATATAATCCAGTAATCTATTTGCCTTTATTACGTACGCTTAGGCATTGCTGTCTTGGTTTAGGTTGCTGCTCACCATAACCCCCAAGTCCTTTTCGCAATCTGTATGGCTAAGTTCTACATCATTTAATTTATAAGTACTAGGGTTATGGGCACTCCCAAGCTTCAGAACCTTGCACTTATCTACATTGAACTGCATCTGCCACTTTTCTGACCAAGAATAGAGTTTGTTTAAATCCTCCTAAAGTTCCCTAACATCTACGTTTGAATCAATTATCCTACCTATCTTTGTGTCATCGGCGAATTTGCTCATATCACTAGTAATTCCCTCATCAAGATCATTGATATATATTATAAAACAACAACGGGCCCAAGACTGATCCCTGTGGAACGCCACTTGTTACAGATCCCCACTCGGATTTAACCCCATTTATGGACACTCTCTGCTTCCTGTCAGTGAGCCATGACTCGATCCAAGAGAGCACTTTTCCCCCAATGCCATGAGCTGCCACTTTCTTTAACAGTCTATGGTGCGGAACTCTATCAAAAGCCTTACTAAAATCTAAGTAAATAATATCAAATTCTTTATTGTGGTCAACAGCCTCAAAGCTTTACTGAAGAAAGTTAATAAATTAGTTAGACAAGACCGGCCTCTTGTGAATCCATGCTGAGTATCATTAATACAGCTATGCTTATCGAGATGGCTTCTTATAATCTCAGCTATAATTGACCTAGTAATTTGCCTACAATTGAGGTCAGGCTTATTGGGCGGTAATTTGACGGTAACGACTTGTCCCTGTTTTAAAAATAGGAGTTACATTAGCCATCTTCCACATATCAGACACTACACCTGTTTGAAGAGATGAATTAAAAATATTAGTTAATGGTTCACAGAGTTCCATTTTGCATTCTTAGAACCCTTGAAAAAACTATCAGGACCGGCGACTTATTTTGCTTCAGTCTGTCTATCTGCCTCACAACCATCTCACTAGTGACTGTGATGTTACATAATTTATCTTCTTCTAGCCCACTGATAAAAATTAATTACTGGAATATTGTTAGTGTCTTCCTGTGTAAAAACTGAGAGAAAATAATTATTTAAATCAAGCACATTTCATTCTCATTGTCAGTAAGGTGCCATAGTTATTTTTAAGGGGACCTATCTTATCTCTAACTTTTGTTCTATAGACCTGGAAAAAACTTTTTGGGTTAGTTTTAGAATCCCTAGCAACTTTAATTTCATAGTCCCTTTTAGCTTTTCTTATCCCCTTTTTAATGTCCCTCTTAATGTCAATATACTGATTCATAAGATGACCTCACCTCTTTTGATACGCCTATAAATTCCTTTCTTATGCCCTAGTAGATATTTGAGCCTATTATTCATCCATTTTGGGTATTTCTATTTGATCTAATTTCTTTATATGGGATAAACGCTCTTTGAGCAGCATGTATAGTGTTCAGAAAACTGTCATATTGATAGCTCTCTTCGTTACCCCATGTCAACAGATGATAAGTGTTCTCTAGCCCATCGTAATCTGCTAAGCGAAAATCTGGGACTGTTACTGAGTTATCGCTACTATCGTACTTCCATTCAATGCTAAATGTAATTGATTTGTGGTCGCTAGCACCCAGTTTCCTCTGAAATTTCTAAATTATTAACAAGGGATTCATTGTTTGCCATAACTAAGTCAAGCAGGTTATTTCCCCTTGTAGGTTCTGTCACAAACTGCTTCAAAAAACAATCCTGAAATACTTCTAAGAAGTCGTACGATTCTAAATTCCCAGTCAAGAAAATCCAATCAACATGACTAAAGTTAAAGTCTCCTAGAATTACTACATTATCGTGCCTTGTGGCCTTAACAATTTCCTCCCATAGTAGTTTCCCTTGGTCCCTATCTAAGTTAGGGGGACGGTATATCACTCCTAAAATCAGTTTTTCATGCCCCTCTGAAAATTCTATCCAAACAGACTCTGTATGTGTTACTTCAGACTTAATACCGTTTTTATGCAACAGTTCAAGCGATCTCGGACATACAATGCCACCCCACCCCCCTCCCAATACTTCTATCTTCTTGGAACAATTTAAAACCCTGAATATGACATTCCGCAGGCATGTCCCGACTTTTTGAATTAAACCACGTCTCAGTTAAGGCAAATACATCAATGTTACCTACACTAGCACTAATCTCAACTCGTCCATCTTATTCCTAGCACTACGGCAATTAGCATAATAAACATTGAAAGACTCTCCTTTCTCTTTACCCTTCCTGCTCATTTCTATTTTTCTACTAAACCTATTACCGTCCTTATCACCCAAGGTCCCTGGCTTTTCAATATCTATCTCGTTCTTATTATTACTAGTTCCCCTAGAACTCGTAATATTACTACACTGGGACTTCACTGTTTTCCTGCCAAAACCCATACCACTAACTATTCCTAGTTTAAAGTCCTAACTGCTCCCTCCACTGCAGTTGCCAGTGCTCCCACCCCACACCTAGATAAGTGAACCCCATCCCTAGCATACATGTCATTTCTGCCATAGAAGAGGTCCCAGTTGTCAATGAATGTTACCGCATTTTCCTTACAGTATTTGTCCAGCCTGCTATTGACACCAATTGCCCTGGACAACCATTCACTTCCAACTCCCCTCCTTGGCAAAATACCACATATGAGAGGGTTCCCACCCTTACTTCTAATTATTTCTATTGCTGACCTATACCTGCTAATCAGGTCCTCACTCCTACGTCTGCCAACATCGTTGCCTCCAGCACTGAGACAGATAATAGGATTGCTCCCATTACCTCTCATGATGTCATCCAGACGGCTAACAATATCCTCCATCCCAGCCCCAGGAAAGCAAACTCTCTGTCTCCTACTCCTGTCCTTCAAGCAGAATGCCCTATCCATATACCTAACTTGGCTATCCCCAACAACAACAATATTCTTACTTCCTTAATGTCTTTCGTCGTGTCGTTCCCAGTAGTCAACTCACATTCGTCGGGTAGCACTGAGAATGTATTGGATGTTTCCACAACAGTTTCCACGGCAGTCTCTTTCTTCTTCATCGTTTCTACCTTTCCATTCGTCTTCTTGATCGTCAACTTCTTTCCCTGCTGTCCAGCCACTGACCAGTTTCCCTTCTTGACCTGAGGACTCAAAACAGGAGGACTACTACGAATCTTCTTGTTCTCCTCGGTCAATCGCCGAATTTCCAAATTCGCCAACCTCAATTCTTCCTTAAGCTGTTGGTAAAGTTGCTCGATGGAGGGCATCTTGCTTCAATTCAGGGAAACCAGTTATTTTTATATAGCCGGACTTGAGTCCTGGAAATGGGAAGTACAATGCCTACACTCTAAAGGATGGGTTCGGGATATTGGCAGTTTAGAGGGATATGTTGTGAATCTTTATACATATATGCTTCTAAGCTGTTGTGTTGTGAGCACCTCTGCAAAAACAGTGATTATGTGTGAGCGAGGTGAAAGAGTTGAATGATGAAAGTATTTTCTTTTCGGGGATTTTCTTTCTTTATGGGTCACCCTGCCTCAGTGGGAGACGGCCGACTTGTTAAAAAAAAAAAAAAAAATTACAAACACTTTTTTTTTTTTCAACAAGTCAGCCGTCTCCCACCGAGGCAGGGTGACCCAAAAAAGAAAGAAAATCCCCAAAAAGAAAATACTTTCATCGTCATTCAACACTTTCACCACACTCGCACATTATCACTGTTTTTGCAGAGGTGCTCAGAATACAACAGTTTAGAAGCATACACATATAAAGATATACAACATATCCCTCCAAACTGCCAATTACAAACACATGGTGTCATATTGCCTTTCTCAGTACATTATTCTGGTTGTCACCTGCATTCTCATTTCATTTCAAACCTTTACCTTTTTCCTCCAACCTTACCTGGGATGACCCCTACCCTGCAGGATAGGGGTCAGGATCTAAGATTTCACCCCTGTAACCCCATATACATAAGTAAATACAAGTGAGTACACAAAAATAATGATGTACTGCACTACTAATGAAAAATATATAAACAAGCAACTCACATATGTAATAAAATTTTAGGAACTTGAACATTATAACGAGGGACAACTCTCATCCTCCGGCGAGGTGGAGACCGAGAACGACCTCTACTCCTGCTTCTTTTTCGACTTTCCCGTTTTTCTTCCTTATCTTTTTCACTACGCTCACGGTCTCTGTCTCTTGATGTCCTGGTGCGCTCCTCTCGTCTATCTCGTCTAGGTGACCGAGCACGGGGTCCTATACAGCCACGAGAGCCAAAGCTTCCTGCTTGAGTTTCTGCAGGAAATTAGTTAGTTAGATTTATAATTAGAATATTATTATTTAGCCCAAAACAGAAATAATACAATGCTTGCATCAGAAGACAAATTTTATTAGTCAAGACATGGAGGTGCAAGCATTGTATACTCTGTAGTTCCATCATCTACTTGGAGGTCTCCAACTGTACTGTCTACGTGAAGGCAAAAATAATAAATTAAGAATGAGTGGAAAATGTCAAACATTAAAGATCCTCTCCTAACCTACCACTACTGAAATTAGGTGGAGGAACAGCATTATAGGAACCTCCTCTGCTATTCATCTCCCTCACGGGTAGATTGCTGCGGCTTTGGTTTGGGGTCGGAGCTCCTGTGGGTCCAGGAATGACTTGTACACGGTTGGCATTCCATTTAAAAGGCATATTAGGATTATATGTTGCCTCCACCAGCACACGATCGCCGACTTTTGGGGCTTGTCCTTTAACACAACTGCTGAAGAGTAACATGCACGTTAACCAAACCATTATTTGGTTACTGCTTACTCCTTATATTTATATTTGAAAAGCCTAATAAATATGGTAGATTGAAGCCTCAATGGAAAACTTTCACAAATGTAATGATTAGGCTAGTAGTATATACACCACTCTAAAAGTACATGAAATATCTTTTCCTGTGTATGTTTTGATTACCTATGGTATGCACCCTAACTAACACCAGTGTTTAAAATTATGCTATATTTACCCATATCTTTTTCTTATTTTAAAGGTAAACCTTTCATCTATACTGTAAGTTTATTATATAGTTTAGATGACTTTGAATAACAAATCATAATGTTAATCTTCAATATAACTTCAAACTGCATTTCCAATCACACTTTTTTTTTCACTTTCATCACCAACATTAATATACTTGCCTTGTCTGGAAAAATACATCTTCATCAACAAAGCCAAAATCAGCACACAGTTTGGTAATGGTGCCAGTAAATACACGCTGTTTCTGTGGCTGTTGCCCACCATTGTTGTTGGCAATATTATTTTGTAAATTAGTCTGTAGGTTGGTGGCAATAGTGGCCATATTACTAGGGGAAGCTGCAGGATTAAATGCACCAGGGGGAGCCAAGGCCCTTGGGGTTGGGTAGGTTACTGCTGTCACCTGCATGCCAAAAGCAAAAATTTTTTAATGAAGTACAAGATAAATAATTCTGCTATGTGTAATTAACAACTCCATTACTGACATACTCTGGTATATGCCAGCTGAATATCTAGCACAATCCTGTAACCTCAAATAACCAACAAAAAAAAACAAAAAACAAAGGTAGGGGTGGCCCAAATACAAAAAAAAAAAAAAATACTGTTTTTGCAACACAGTGGACATTACAATCCTATAATGGTTTACTAAACTGCAACCATCCTAAACAGACTTTCAAAGTGTTGAAACTTTTCTAATAGTACTGTATGATGGTAGGACTGGTGATGTCCTTTTTCTGTCTTATAGACATGCAAGATTTCAGGTACATCTTGTTACACTTAGATCACACTACACATCCATGTACAAGCATTTATATACACACCCCTCTTGCTTTTCTTCTATTTTCTTACTAGTTTTTGTTCTTGTTTATTTCCTATCTCCATGGGCAGGTGGAACAGAATTCTTCCTCCACAAGCAATGCATGTCGTAAGAGGCAACTAAAATGCTGGGAGCAAGAGGCTAATAACCTTTTCTCCTGTATACATTACTAAAGCTAAAAACAGAAACTTTCGTTTTCTTTATGGGCCACCCTGCCTCGGAGGGATACAGCCAGTTTGTTGTCAAAAGAAGACTTGATAGTGAGGCAGGCCTATAACTTACATAGTTTTCTCGGTAGTGATGGGATAATACCATTTTTTTTTTTAACCCTTTGAGGGTCCGTCCCGTAGATCTACGGCTTTACGTTCAGGGTCCAAACCGTAGATCTACGTCATGAGCTCAGCTCACTCTGATAAACTGTGAGTGGTACATTTGGGCCTAGATATGAGAGAATACATCTATGTGGTATGTGTGCACCACATAAAACAGATCCTGCAGCACGCTGTGTATAATGAGAGAAAAAAAAGTGAAATCATGATTTTTCGATTAAAACAGTGACTTTGCAATGTTTTTTTGTATTTTTTTTAGTTTTTTTGGATTTTTGGGTTTCCTTTTGATAAAAGGAAGACTATTACAGAAATATAGATGTTTTGTTTGGTTTTCGCATGGAAATGGTTGAAACTGAGTAAAAAGTAGCAGAAATTTTAAATTTTTCCCGTATTCAAGAGAAAAACAAACGCCTAAGTCTAATACACGCGTGGTGGGGTCTAATATGCATTCACAAATTTTGGTGATGATTTTTTTATAAATTTTTTCGTTTGCAAACAGAAAATCTTTTTTTTTTTTGGTGTGAAATAAAAATTTTCATTATGTGAATAAAAAACCCAAAATGGAATTTTTTTGTAAGCCTCAAAATGTAATAATGAAAGAGGAAATGAGTTTTTTCCCGGGAAATACTACATTGTTTATTCGGGCCCCTATTTTGAAATTGGAATTTTTTGATTTTGTGAAAAATTTGGGCCCAAATTAACAATTTCCAACCCTTTTAAATTTGTAGTTAAAAAACTTTGTTTGGTGTTTTTGGGCTAAAATCGTGGGGTAGAAGTAATACTAGTAAAATGTAAGAATTTGGTTGACGGGAATAATTTTATTGGCCTAAAAATGGGGTCAAAGTCGGAAAAATCGCGATTTTTTAAAATCGCTGACACATCAAAATTCGGGAGAGCTTAATTTCGTCAATTTTCCTCAAATTTTTATTTTAGTTTTTTCCTTCACAAAAAGATTCCTTACCATTTCATAAAAAAAAAAACAAAATTTTTTTTTTTAAAAAATTCTTGGACAGGGGGCCCACTTCAGATTTATGCCTTGGACCCTGAAGGGGTTAAAACCAATATGTACTCAATTTTGGGTGATACCATAAAATCATAATTAGCTAAACCCACGAATGATATTTAGTACCCCCCTATTGCTCGGCTGTCTTTCTTTAAATATTAGACACATGTGCATTTTCATTTAACTCCATGTTACTTTCTTGCAAGCAATCTTTTTTTTTTTCCTTTGTTAAATTTTTAAAAAATCTGCCGTGTCCCACTAAGGTTTGGCGACAAGGAAATATGTCACCACCATTTAATAGCTTTTCTTATTAAAAATGGATGGAATTACAATTTCAAGCCCCTCAGAGTTGCAGCTTTCCCCTGCCTATCTATAGCCCTCTTCCCCCCTCAAAACACAAGTCCAACTTGAATTTTTAAACCCCAGAGTTTTTAAATGGCCCTATTACTTTTTTCTTTAGACTTCCCTTTTTTTAATTTTTTTTAGAGCCCCATTTTGACCAAAAAGATAAAAGTGAAGATCAGGCATTCCAAAGAAAAAAAATTAAGAAAGTAAAAAATAAGAAAAATTTCCTTTCCCCAACTGTTCAGGGCAAAAATGAAATTTTCACTGTGCTACGCGTGGGTAGATGGAAAAATATAAACCACCTATTTTTGAACGAGTTTCGGTGGGAGAAATAAAGGGGATTAAAATTGGTATCTGAGGAGTTAGAGCAAGGAAGGGGTAGCAGTAATATTGAGGATCAGTTATGGAAGGAAAAGAAAATTTTGAATGTGTAAATTAAAGAATTATTTGGATTAAAAAAAAGGGTTGATGTGAAAGTGGGTATAATAGCTTTTAAGGCCTGGAAAAGAGGGGAATGTAGAGGAGGGGAGAGTTTTTTGGGGTTTGTTAAGTGAATGTTGGAGCCTTGAACAAGTGAGAGAGATTTGGTAGGGGACCTAAATGAAAAAGTGGGAAAAAAATTTTTTTAGAGAGGTGTGGTAGGAAAAGTTTGGGGTGCCAGGGTAAATGATTGGGAGCCCTTTGATTGAACTTTGTATAAAAAGGGGTTTAGTTATAGGTAATACTATTTTAAAAAAAAAGAGGTAAATAAGTATAAAGATATGATGTAGGGGGAATGACGTAGTTTGTTGGATTTGTTTGGTGATAAAAGATGTTGAGAGATTCAGGATGTACTGTTTATAGAGGGGCCACAGATATATCAGATCACTTTCTAGTTGGCTAATGAGAGAAAAAAGGTAGTGGGATAAAAGGAAAGAACAGAAGCATCAGGGAAGGAGAGGTTAAGGTTTTTAAAAAAAAGAGGAGGCAGTTAGCGTAAGTATAAAAGCTATTGGAGGACAGATGGGTAATGGGGTCGAAGAGGTTAGGGTAGGTTAAAAAAGTATGTTGTGTGTTCAGCAGAAGTTTTGGGGGTTTCAGGAAAGTGGGTGCGGGGGGAAGGGAGGATTTTGGATGTTTATGTAAAGGAGTAGTAAGGGAGAAAAAAGTTAGATATGAGAAGTTTTTCAAAATGAAATGAGCAAAGGGGGAAGAGTTTGGGGGAAAAAAAAGGGGTTTTGAAAGCAATTTAAAAAAGAGAGCAAATGAGAGAGTGGGTGAGTGTTATAACAAATTTTTTTGAAAATAAGAAAAGTTTTGGAAAATGAGATTAAAAGTTTAAAGGAAGCTAGAGAAAAAATGGATTTTTCAGTTAAAAATGGAGAGGGAGTTATTAAAGGAGGTTAGAGGTATTGGGGAAGGTAGGGGGAAAATTTTTTAGGAAAAGTTTAAAAAAGGTGGGGAATGTTTTGGAGTGGTTGGTGCAAATTTTTAATAATGTATGGAAGGGGTAAGGTCCCCAGGGGTTGGGAGAGAGCATGATAGTTCCCTTTTTATAAGGCAAAGGGGATAAAAGAGGTGCAAAAAAATGGGGTAAGTCTGTTGAGTATATTGGTAAAGTGTTGGTAGAGTTTATTGAAAGAAATTTAAAAGGGAGACGGAGAATAGGATAGCAGATGAACAAGGAGGTTTAGGGAAAAGGTAGGGGTGTGTGGCCAGGTGTTTACAGTGAAATATAAGGAACAGTATTTAAATAAGGTAAGGGTCTTTGTGGCATTTTGGATTTGGAAAAGGGTAACAGGGGGATAGGGGGGCAAAGTGGCAGATGTTGCAAGTGTATGGTGTAGGAGGTGGTTCTGAAAGGAAGAGTTTTTTTTTGAGGATAGTGAGGCTCAAGTTAGAGTATGTGGAAGAGGGAAAATTTTTTTCCGTAAAAGTTGGCCTTAGACAAAGGGTGTGTGATGTCCCTGGTTGTTTAATATATTTATAATGGGGTTGTAAGAGAAGTAAATGCGAGGGTTTGGCAAGGGCGTGGAGTTAAAAAAATAAAAAACACACACAAGTGGGTTGTCCAGGCTCTTTGCTGAGACACTGTGTTTGGGGGATTTGAAAAGAATTGCAGAGTTGGTGGATGAATTTGGAAGGGTGTGCAAGAAAAAATTAAAGGTGAATCAGGAAAGAGTAAGGTTATGGGAAACAAAAAAAATTAGGTGAGAAGATTGGATATCAGTTTTGGGGGGGAGAGGGGTGGAGGGGTGAAGTTTCAGTATTTGGGGTGGACGTTTTCAGGGATGGGTTATGAAAAATGAGGTGAATCATAGAATTGTGGGGGAAAAAGGTGAGTGGTGCACTTAGGGGTTGTGGAGAAAGAACTTTGTCCTTGGAGGCAAAGGGGGAATGTATGAGGTATGTTTTCCAACGCTTTATTGGGTGTGAAGCGTGGGTGATGAATGTTGCAGCGAGGAGAAGGGGAGGGAGGGAGATGTCAGCTGAGGGAATGTGTGTGGAATATAATGCAGGGAAAATTGTATTTGGAAATTAGGAGGAGGTGCGGGTTTCCAAAATGTTGTCCAGAGGGTGAGGGGGGTTGTTGAGGGGGGTTCGGAATGTAGGAGAAAAGGAGCAAAACAGAAGACTTAAGGTGTTCAGTCTGTAGTGGAAGGAAGGCGGGGGGAGGGGTCGGTAGGAAAGGTTGGAGGGGGGGGTTAAAAGGGGGTTTTGTGTGCGAGGGGCTTTGGGCTTCCCGAGGGATGCGTGAGGTGTTTGATAGGGGATGGGGACAAATGGTTTTTAATACTTGAGTGCTGTTGGAGTGTGAGAAAAATAACATTTATGAAGGGTTAGGGAAACCCGGGGGCCGGGGCTTGAGTCCTGGAGATGGGAAGTACAGTGCCCGCACTCTGAAGGGGGGTTTTTAAAGTTGCAGTTTAAAAATGTAGGTAAAGCACCCCTTTTGGCAAGACAGTGAGGAGTGAATGTGGTTTAAAGTTTTTCTTTTTCGGGCCCCCTGCCTTGGTGGGGAAACGGCCAGTGTGATAATAAAAAAAAAAAAACTATAGTTTGGTATCAATCTGTTTAACATAGAAAGGGAAACCCCAAAAAAAACAAAGAGTTGTAAGGGGCCCCTATCCCCTTTAGCCAAACTTCTGGACAGCAAAAAAATTGTGCAATTCTTTGGGGTGTGTGCAGCTGCCACGCACGTAGTTGGAGAAAATGCCAGAATGGATCGAGAAAATTTTTTTTTTTTTCCCTTTGGGAAAGAATTTAAAAATGGAAAAAATATCCCCACTATTAGGCAATGAATTTTTGTTGGGACCTTAAGTTGGCGGCAATCAGGCAGAGATGTTTTTCAAAAAAGTTGCTAACCATCACCCCAAAAGGGTGGCCCGCTTCAAGAAAAATTTTGGGAAGATGTAAATTGGCAGCATTTCTTTTCCTTTCCCAAGATATCACTCACTAAAAACTGTAAAACCTCACAACCACAAGGAGTCTGAACAAGGCACTCTACAAATAAGAATGGATTGATTATATCAATGAAAAAATAATGGGTGAACACTTTAAGGGAAGGTGCTCAGTTTAGTTTGCTTGTACTGTATTCTCATACTGGGGAATAGGAATTATAAAGTATTTCATTTTAGATAATAATACCGTAATTATTCCATACTTAAATACCTGCAAAAAAAAAAAATGCATTTAAGAGTAAAATTATTAAAATCCAATCTTCATGGTATGTTACTGAATAATACATGAATAGTACAGTCATGTTTGTAACAGTATGTATAAGCATGTTATCACTGAATTGTTAATCTCTTGTTCTCAGAAGTCATAATAAATGAAATACCAGTCTGAAGTGCACCTATGCTACAACTACTCTTATCACCATACCTGATTAAACAGCATGTTAACCCTTTCAGAGTCCATGCTGTAGACCTACGGCTTTACGTTGAGGGTCCAAACCATAGATCTACGCCATGAGCTCAGCTCACTCTGATAAGCTGTGAGCGGTAAATTTGGGCCTAGATATGAGAGAATACATCTATGTGGTATCTGTGCATCACATAAAACAAATCCTGCAGCACACTGTGTATAATGAGGAAAAAAAAACTGAGACCGTAATTTTTTATTAAAACAGCAACTTTGCAGGGTTTTTTTTTTTTCTATGTTTTTTATAGTTGTATTTGCGATTTCTTGGTCTCATTGATAGAACGGAAGATATACAGTGGACCCCCGCATACCGATTTTAATCCGTGCAAGAGGGGTCATTGTTATGCGAAATAATCGGTATGCGAATGAATTTTCCCCATAAGAAATAATGGAAATCAAATTAATCCGTGCAAGACACCCAAAAGTATGAAAAAAAAAATTTTACCACATGAAATATACATTTTCCTACACACAAAGAGAAGGATACATGCACAATAGTAGAGTAGGTACATGCACAGTATATATTGTGCATGTACTAGTTACTAAATGAAGAATAAATGACACTTACCTTTATTGAAGATGCAGCAATGATGATGAGACACTGTGTCCTGGGAGTGCCTTTTCTCCTGGTACTGTAGGTCCTGTTTGGCATTTTCTTCCAGAACAGGCCTTATCACACTGTGTATGCCACTACGAAATTCTTAAATCTCTCAAACCAACCTTTGCTGGCTTTAAATTCACCAATATGAGCACTAGTTCCAGGCATTTTTCCCTGTTCACCTGGGTGTTAGTCGACTTGTGTGGGTTGCATCCTGGGAGACAAGATTAAGGACCCCAATGGAAATAAGTTAGACAGTCTTCGATGACACTGACTTTTTTTTGGGTTATCCTGGGTGGCAAATCCTCTGGGGTTAAATTTTTTTTTGGGTATTCTCAATAAGCCAACCAACAAGGGTTTGTTTCAGAAAGAAAGCAGCAGCTGACGGTGGTACAAGCAAAACGGGACGATGTTTACAGCAGCAGAAGACGAGGGCTACAGCAGCGCGAGTTTGCTACAGCAGCAGCAGCGGGTTTGACGGTGGTTACAGCAGAAACGGACGATGCTACAGCAGCAGCGACGATGCTACAGAAAGAAGCAGCCGATGCAAACAGCAGCGCAGCAGTGCCGGTGGTACAGCGCAACAGACGATGTACGGCAGCAGCAGCGTTTGCTACAGCAGCAGCGGGAGATGCTACAGAGCAGCAGCACCCTGACTTTTGGTTAAGAAAAAAAACAGACGATGTAAAGCAGCAGCAGACGATGCTACAGCAGCGCGACGAGTACACCCAGAAACAGACGTGCTACAGCAGCACCCAAGCAGCTGGGGTTTGGTTTACAGCAGAACGGACAAAGTACAGCGGGCAGCGGGACGATGCTACAGCAGCAACAGACGATTTAAAAGCAGCGCAGAGATGCTACGCAAGCAGCCAGTGGGGTTTGTACAGCAGAAAACAGAGATGCTAAAAGCAGCAACAGACGATTTTTACAGCGCGGGCAGACGATGTACAGCAGCGCAGCAGCGACATTTTGCACCCAGCAGCAGCAGTTTGTACCCCCCAATGTAGCGATGGTTGATTGGGGTTTATTATACAACCTGGCCAGCTCGGAGACACGCACTCCACTTTCTACTCATCAATGATCTTTTTCTTCATCTCTATTGTAATTCTCACCTTATTGCTGTAGGGTTGGCACTAGAAGCTTTCTTGGGGCCCATGGTCACTTATTTTCCAGAAAAAGCACCGAAAACACTGTAATAATACGAAATATTCCGATTGTATGCTTGGATGTTACCGCGGAGGCTGGCTGGTAAACAATGCCACCGGCGGAACATGTGAGCGTGGCTCAGGCCGCACATTGGACGCGTCTCGGACGAAAATTGGTGAGCGGGTTTTTAAGCGGTATGCGAGGCAAAATTTTTGCGATTAAAGCAAGCAGTATGCGGATTAATCATTATGTGATGCCATCGGTATGCGGGGGTCCACTGTATAACAGAAATAGCAATGATTCTGATTGGTTTTACTACTGAAATGGCTTGAAACTGAGCTCAAAACAGCCGAAATGTTGAATTTTTGCCGATGCTCAAGAGCAAACAAATGACCTCACGTCTAATACATGCTAGCTGGTGGGTCTAATATACGTTCACAAATGTGTGATATTATTTATACAATTATTACAATATTGCATAACAGTAAATCTTCTACTTTTTGGTTTGAATAAAAATTAGTTTTGTAAATAAAAAATAAAAATGGAATTCATTTGTAAAGCCTGAAAACATAACTAATGAACAGAGGAAATGTTAGTTCAGTGCCAGGAAGGCCTGCATTGTTTATTCTGGACCCTATTTTGAAACTGGAATATTTTGAACTTTGCATTAAATTTGCCAAATTACCAATTTCCCATCACTTTATTTTGTAGTTTAAACAGTTGACTTGGCGATTTCATGTGCTCAATCAATTGAATAAAGTAATACTAGTGAAAGAGCTAAGAATTTGGTCGACTGGAATAACGTAACTGGCGTAAAATGGGAGTCGAAATCGGCAAAATCACCGATGCATAAATATCGCTGACACATCAAAATTCGCGAGCATAATTTCGTCAATTTTCCATCAAATTTTGTACGTTTTGTTTTATTACCTTCAGAAAAGGATTCTCTACCATTTCATAAGAAAAAATTATAAAATTATTTTTTGAAAATTCTTGGACACTGGGGCACACTTTGAAATTTGGCCTCTGGACCTGGGGGGGGAGGGGACCCAACTCCAGGCTCTGCTACCTGGGATCCCCTCTCCCTGGAGGTTACCTGGAGGTTGTTCCAGGGATCAACGCCCCCGTGGCCTGGTCCATGACCAGGCCTCCCGATGGATCAGGGCCTGATCAACTAGGCTGTTACTGCTGGCCGCACGCAGTCCAATGTACGAGCCACAGCCTGGCTGATCCAGCACTGATTTTAGGTATCTGTCCAGCTCTCTCTCGAAGGCAGCCAGGGGTTTATTGGAAATTTCCCCCTAATGTTGAGGGGAGGCTGTGAACAGTCTTGGGCCCCGGCACTTAGGGTGTTTTCCCTTAGTGTACCAATGGCACCCTACTTTTAATTGGGGCATTTTGCATCGCCCTGCCCAGTCTTTTACTTTCGTAGGGAGTTTTTTTCTGTGTGCAGTTTTTGGACCATTCCTTCCAGGATTTTCCAATGTAGATTACGATATATCAATCCCTCCTGCGTTCCAACGAGTACAAGTCAAGTGCTTCCAAGCGTTCCCATAGTTAAGGTGCTTGACAGAACTTATACGTGCAGTAAGGATCTCTGTACACTCTCTAGATCTGCAAAAACACCTGCTTGAATGGAGATTTAATGTACAGCAGTATTCCAGTCTAGAGAGAACAAGTGAATTGAAAAGGATCATCATTGGCTTGGCATCTCTCGTTTGGAACGTTCTCATTATCCATCCTATCATTTTCTTTGCACTGCGATTTGTGGGACTGTTGTGATCCTTGAAAGTGAGATCCTCAGACATTTACTACTCCCAGGTCCCTTACATTATTTTTCCGCTCTATTGTATGGCCAGAGTCTGTAGTATACTCTGTTCTAGTTATTATCTCCTCCAGTTTTCCATAACGGAGTAGTTGGAATTTGTCCTCATTGAACACATATTTTTTTACCGTTGCCCACTGGAAAACTTTGTTTATATCTTCTTGGAGGTTAACCCCGTCCTCACAGATGACAGCCTCATGCAGATCCTAGTATCATCCGCAAAGGATGATACGGTGCTGTGATGTATATCTCTGTCTATGTCTGATATGAGGATGAGGAATAAGATGGGGGCGAGTACTGTGCCTTGTGGAACAGAGCTCTTCACTATGGCAGCCTCCGATTTAACTCTGTTGACCACTACTCTTTGTGTTCGATTTGTTAGGAAGTTGAAGATCCATCTCCCCACTTTCCCAGTTATTTCTTTAGCATGTATTTTATGGGTTATTATGCCATGATCGCATTTGTCAAATGCTTTTGCAAAGTCTGTGTATATTACATCTGCATTCTGATTTTCTTCCAGTGCATCCAAGGCCATATCATAGTGATCCAGTAGTTGTGAGAGGCAGGAGCGACCTGCCCTGAACCCATGTTGCCCTGGATTGTGCAGATTTTGGGAATCCAGGTGATTTGCAATCCTGCTTCTTAGCACTCTTTCAAAGATTTTTATGATGTGGGATGTCAGAGCTATTGGTCTATAGTTCTTAGCTAATGCTTTGCTGCCACCTTTATGGAGTGGAACTATATCCGTTGTTTTAAGTGACTGTGAAATTTCACTCATGTCAAAGCTCCTCCTCCATAGTGTACTTAGGGCACGCGAGAGGGATTTCTTGCAGTTCTTAATGAAAACAGAGTTCCATGAGTCTGGGCACGGGGCTGAGTGCAAGGGCATGTTGTCAATGGCTTTTTCAAAATCTATCGGAATTATACACAACTACTTAGTTATCTATCGGAGTTAGGGTAATGTCGGAAATCTGGCATACATTTATGGATTTTTGAGGCTCATTCATGAAGAAATCATTTGGGTCATCGATCCTCAGACTGATTAGTGGTTCACTAAACACAGGGGCCGTACTGGGAATTCAATATTTCACTCATTTCCTTGTTGTCATCTGTGTAAGTCCCATCCTGTCTGAGTAAGGGCCCGATACTAGATGTGGTATTTGCCTTGTTTTTGGCATATGAAAAGAAATATTTTGAATTTCTTTCAATTTCACTAATAGCTTTAAGCTCCTCCTGTCTCTCCTGGTTCCTGTAAGAGTCATTTAACTTAAGTTCGATAGTTTCCACTTCCCTGGTCAGCGCCTCCTTTCGTGTATCAGATATTCTAGCACACCTGAGGAGCTCAGTGGCTCTTCGTTGTCTTCTGTAGAGGGAGCGTCTTTCTCTCTCCAGTTTACTCCTGCTCTTCTTCTTTCTTACGGGAATATGCCTAGAACATGCTTCAGCTGCCAGGAAGTTGATCCTTTCAAGGCACTGGTTTGGATCCATGCCATTTAAGATATCTTCCCAACATGTTTCGTTTAGGACATGGTTTACCTGGACCCAGAAAGGGTTAATCCACGACAATCATGAATTAAATTAAGAAAATTTTTAAACTTACAAAAAAAAAAAAATGGTTAAACCAAGGTATGGGTGGGGTTAGAACACACGGCAAACGAATTGTAAAACTCCAGGCCAGTGCGTAAGCCACTAGGCTAGCTGGCTACAATAAGGTCCACACAACTAGGTATATTTATGATTCACTTGCCCTGAGTTCCAACCCCACCCATACTGTGGTTTGTTTGGAATCATGTTGTTATGATTTCATGAGTCATGATGACAGCTTTGAGGGGACTTGAGCTAAAGTTCGTCATGGCCACACTGGTGGGAGAGTCATCTGTAAAAACTTGCAATTGTGGTCACAGTGGGGTCCTACATTCTTATGTTCTTATGAGTGGGAGGGGTTGGTACTGAGGGTGTCACACCAGGTAAGAACCAGGAATAATGGATTTAAGTTGGATAAATTTAGATTTAGAAAGGACATAGGTAAGTACTGGTTTTCTAACAGAGTTGTGGATGCGTGGAACAGTCTTCCTAGTGGGGTGATGGAGGCTAGGACCTTGGGTAGCTTTAAGAAGAGACTGGACAAATATATGAGTGGGAGGGGCTGGGTTTGATTGGTGTCATGGGGTACGGGAGTTATTTCTTGGGTAGCTTTAGGTAGATGTCGTTGTGATAAGGACCTGCCTCGTATGGGCCAGTAGGCCTTCTGCAGTGTTCCTACATTCTTATGTTCTTATGTTCTTGCATCCCTATGGTGTATAAATATACTTAGCTACATGAATCTTATTGTAGCCAGCTGGCCCAGTGGCTTACGCACTGGCCTGGAATTTTACGACTCACTTGCTATGGGCTTTAACCCCACCTGTAATGCGTTCTGTTTGAAAGTGTGTTATGATTTTGAGAGTCATACATGGTTAACCCTTTCACTGTCCAGATCCCCAAAACTAAGTGTTCACAATATATACATTAAAAAAAAAATTCTTCTGAAATGGTAGAAAATCTTTTCCTGAAGGCAATAACACCAAAAATACAAAATTTGATGGACAACTTATGGAATTACTCAAGGCCAAGTTAGCGGTCAGGGCACACTTTACACATCACCAACATTAAGTCCTATTCTAAGCCAATTCCAGTGCTCAATTTGACCAAATTCTTAGTTATTTTGCTAGTATGCCTTCTATTCTATCAACTGAGTACAAGAAACAGCCCATTCAACCATCAAAACTACCTATAAAGTGCACAGAATTTGGTAATTTGGCCACTTTTATACAAAATAAACACTAGACATTCCAGGCACTAAAACTACCTTTGCTCTGTGCAATAACCAAATTTCCAATCCTCTCCTATATTATACTTGCATTCCATTTTTAATTCATCACAAAAAAATCACAAAGGCTTACCCTATTTCTTGGATAATAAGGATCATGGCATCCTAATAATCGAATCAGATCAAGAAAAAGCCCATGAAACAGACCTCGGGTGTAATGAAGGCCTGACCCATCATCAGGAATACTGGCAAAAATCATATATTTCTGCTACTTTGAGACTGATTTCAAGCTACTTTCAGCTATGGAACCAACTAAAATCATCTTTATTTCAGTAGTATGTCTTCTATTCTATGAATGATACATAGAAGCAGCCAATTAAATCATAAAAACTATCCTAGAAAATACCTCGAAATCAATATTTTAAACCAAACACGTGGTCAGATTTTCGCTTTTCTCATCAAGCACTGTGTAAGGCAGAATTATTTTTATATTGTGCAAACTCAACACACAGACCCATTATCTCATTTCTTGGCCAAAATTTACCACGTTTACAGCTTATCTCTCTGAGTTTAGCTCATGATGTAGATCTACATGACTGACCCTGCTGTCAATGTAGTTCTACATGACAGATAGTCACAGGGTTAATCTCAGACTACTATATGACACGAGTCAATCAACAATTAAGAAATTACAGAAAACATGTTTGATTCTGAATCTTTAAAATACAATATCTTATTTACATCACCAGACTACACAAAATAATAAGCAACTTAAAACATTTTTGCTACTAAACTTCTTTAAAATAATATATAAACAGTGTTCAACAATATTAAGCATGAAATTACAAATTAATTTGTGGTTTACCTGAGGCTGAGGTTGTGGCTGTCCCTGTGGCTGGGGCTGTGGTTGAATCTGGGGCTGCATTTGCGAGTTAGTCATCTGGGCAGGATTGACAAGACTGGGGGGCTGTAAGGCCTGGGTTATGGGTGGCTGACCCATGAGGCTGCTTCCTGTTGTTGGTTGACCTATTGTCTGCTGGGTGATGGCAGGCTGACCAAGTGTTTGTAAACCCCCTAAACCTGGTGGCTGAATCATGCTTTGTTGAACAGGTGCATACTGTGGTTGCTGAGGAGCACCACCCAGCACCAGTTGTTGACTTGGTGCTGATGGGTGCTGGCCCAGGAGAGATGGCTGCAGCTGTGGGGTTGTCTGCGGCCTCTGCTGCCATGGTGGAGGTGCTTTTCCACCACCAAACTGTGCCATCCTCCCTCACCTGAAGATGTATCAATAAGCATTATGATGATAGTCATAACTACCTTGATTATATTAATCAAGGTAGTGATGCAGCACATCACAGATAAAATTTACCTGTAAAATGTCTCTTCACACCCTGGAGCAGGTATGAGCTACAAGAACCAGATACTGTATTTTTTTATATTCAGCCTCTCCTCACTTACAATCAGCTCTCCACCCAGTATGCAAACCTAAGGATATTAGAGCTGATTTCCTCTATTCTGTGTATTACAGTACACAGCGCACTACTGTACAAACATTTTAAAAATATACTAAAAATTTTATAAATAGTGCAAAGGTGACATTAAAAAAATATCTAAAGACAGTTGACACAAGCCCACTACCAGTACAGTAAGCTCTTAGCTTAACGACCAATTCACTTACCGACCTACTCTTAGGAACAACTCCGTCGTTAAGTGAGGAGAGGCTGTACTGTACTATATATTAACTCTATTAATAGTTATTTAATTTAATTCTGATCTTATTCTAATATAATAATTAAGAATATGACATGCATAAAGGGATAAAAAAAATCCATAAAAAGCTAAAAAAAAAATTGTGCTGAAAATAAATAACCAAGACAAAACTCAAAACAATGGATACAGGTGGGATCATTGCTATTTTTGAAAGGATATTAAAAAAAAAAAAAAATTGGTAATAGAGGAAAAGCGCGAGCCAGATGATCCTCCGTGAATGGGGGACAATGTCCACAGGTCTTGGTTGAAGCGGTTGTACCCTTGGTGGAGATGGGTATTGGTGTCTGTGTAGGTAAGACTTTTATATGGCAAGGGCAATAACCTTAAGAATACTGTAAATGATCAAGTCTGAGTGAAGGAAGCTGTGGCACTCTTCATCAAAGCTTTCTAAAGTCAATAAAGAGGTCTAGTGAGAATATTCATTATTTTCAGAGCTGGTGTGTAAAGTTTGTCTATCATTATTAGGGAAAGCCAATCATTGGTGTCTTGTTTCTTGCCATAGACACAAAACTTCGTTTGCTATCACCACTGTCTGACCCAAACTATGTAAAACATCTCAATGCACCATAAAGGCTCTGAAATCTTAGACTTAGTGCCTGGAAGATTCCAAAAGGCCCTTTTCTTCCAAACTGCTTCAAAGCTATTGTTTAATAGCCCTTTAATTTGCTTAATGTGATCTTGACAGTAATATATTATGTCAAAACAAATCCTGAAACATATTGTTTTTATCCAAATTATGTTCATTTGTTCCATTTTTCCTTCAAACTCCCGATTTATTGATTTACGTAAAGTTTGATAAGTCGACATCAACTGCTGTAATCTAAATTAACCACTATGGGTTATATAGAGGCCACTCCATAAAATACCTAAAGTCATACCTTAGCAACAGAACGCCTATATGTGTATGTAAATGGTTGCAGACTCTTCCACACAAAACCAATCTCAGGCGGAAGTCCCACAGGGAAGGTCCTTGGACCACTCCTATTTCTCTTTAAATCAACGACTACCAATGCATCACAGTCCTCAATCCTTTTATTTGCAGTGATATAAATACGTTCTTCTCTACACCAAACCCAGTCATTACTCAACAACACAGTTTATGCCGTAATTGCAGAAAATATCTGCCTGGTATGATGAATAATAAACTTACACTGAATACTGACAAAACCTGTTCATTCAGTTTGGAAACAAGATTGGCAAATGTTCTCTTAACATTAACGCTAAACAGATCACCTCACAAGACTTCCGGATGAGGAAAAATTTCTAGGAATCCACCTTGATAGTCGCTCAAGTTCCAACAACATACATGTAATCCTCAAAATATTGAACTTCTTCAGTCCAGTAGGTGTCCCAAGTGCCGTTACTGGAATGAATTTATTCCCATCAGGATTTATATGTAATTTAGATTAGCCCCATTTCTTACCCCTCAAAATTACATTATAAAAGCAATGTACAACAACATACACTTACATAATTGGTTTAGTTGGTGGCAGTTTCTTTTGAGGTTCCATCTGTACAACAATAACCAAGAAAATCTCTTAGACTGTAGCAAATTATCAAAGAAAGATACGGATTCCATGTTCCACAATCAGCTTCCTTGCACCGTATCTTCACTCATCTACCTTTATCTCACACATGGAATTTGTGAAGGGGATCAACAACATTAATCACTAAGGACCAACTAATAACTCAGCAAAAGGCAGCAGTCAGAAATGATAAAAATTTCCCACTCTGCCAGCATACTCCACCAATATCAAAAGTCTAAATCTACTCACCATGAGACATCCGACTTATTCATGTGCTATACATACATAGGAACAATACAGGCAAACATAATACCCTCCATCAAACTTTTTCTCGCCGTTCTTAAACAGACACACGGACCATTAACACAAGCCACAGATCTCTTTTTGATGTACCGCCGTGTCCCTATCACATATGGAGAACTCTATGCCACATAAAGGGCCAAAATCCCACTGAATTTCATTACCAGTAAATGCAAAGTAACTGGTCTGAAAATCAATTTAAGATTCTTCTTTAAAAGGCCACTTAATCACCTAGACTAATACTCAATATTTAACACTACTTTAAATCTACCAGTTACCTAAAACTTCATGATAGACAACAAGACTCATATATTGACAAAATGACCACATAGAAGTGTATATACCTACCAAAATCCGTATTGCACTTCACCAAATTGTAGCAGTCTTTTCTGTAAAACTACTCTGAATCAGTTTCTTAAAAAGCATTTTTGAAGTACTGAATATATCCTTTGGTTGTATAAATTAGATTCACTATTATTAATAAGAACTATCTTGTTACAACTATGATAATATCTTTAGTGATTATGTAGTCAGTAAAGCCATTTTAAATTAAGTCGCCATAATGCACAAGGCATATAGAGGCTCTCTTTGCACTACAAACCATCACTGTAAAATATAATCTCAATGTACTACTTGCAAAGGAAATAAATGGAATCCTGAACCTGAATATACTTTATACCTTCTCAATCATTATTTTGCAACTTGTGGTTGTAATTTACATAGTCACTATAAACTCGATAAACTTATTGTGATTTTTTGGTATGATTAATCGAGCAAGTTTTAAGATAGTTATATGTTAATGCTTCTTGCTCAAGAGGCTATGACATTAGCACCAACTTGCTTTAGTGATGATTATGGTGAATACATATTTTTGCTAATTTTCTTACTGTAAAAAACCTTAAGACGCCTATAACAATCGGTGCCATTTACGGATACCCCACACAAAACATCCACATTTCCTGTGAGAATATTAAAAAGGCACTAATAACAAACAGACAATGATAAGCAACCACCTTTCTTAGCTGGAGATCTTCACACATAAAACCTTGGCCTTACTTAGATGATCAGCCTGTTACTGATTTCATCATCAATATGAAACAACACATCTCATACCAACAATAAACTATACAACAGGCTCCACTGAAACAAGTGCAACCAGAATAGACCACATATGGACCAATATACTAGCCCACTTAGATCAGGATAATCACATTGATAGCACTACGGACCACTATCCTACCTTCCTCTTGCACATACATGGTAAACACAATTGAATACAACAATGTGTACATTTAGACTCCATGTTGAGCCTCATAAGGAAGTTCACGCTGGACCTAGAGACTGTTGACTGGCCTAAAGAATTCTCCCAAGGCCAATGGTATTGATGACTGGACAGAACCACAACACAAACATTTTTCTTAACAAATTACTTAGACTATAGTACAACAATCATTGTCCTATATAAATCGGAAACAGTTATCACGAAATAATTGCTTGGTTGCCCATGGCTAACCAGCCACCATTCTGAAATCCATTGACAAGAAGAAATCACCACCATTATGAAAAGGCAACTATCAGACAGGGCTTAAATACCCAAAGATATTCTTAAACACTATTACAGTTCTCACCAAGGTAATTTAAGAAAGCCAAACAACTATACTACTCCAGTAAGATTTTCACTGACACAGAGGAGATATAAAAAGACCTGGAGAAACCCACTCTCAGATCCAGGACCCATCATACTGGAAAAAAACAAGAATATTGTCCTAACTTAATCCTAATGAAACACCTCTGCATCCACTTGACACAGCTACAAGATAAACGAGCTTTTTCTCAACATAGGTTCTAATCCTTGCCAATAAATTCCCAACGCACCAATGACCATGCGCGGGATTACCTAGATGGGAATTTCCCAAATTCCTTCTATCTTGATCCAATGAGCCCAAGGAAGCCACGAGTTTATAAAAGTCACTTAAAAATAACTCAGGGAATATGTATCATGTCCACCATTATTGTTACAAGTGAGCCAGCAATGTCCTCTCGCATGCTATCTCATTACTTTTTATCAAGTCACTAGAAACTAGCACCATTCCCATAAATCTAGCAAGTCGGCCTGGTTCACCAAATACACATAAAAAGGTAGGTGACCCTACAGATTTAAACTACTAGAGGCAATATCAAACTACATTGCTATCCAAATCTTTGAGAAACTCGTGCACAGAGACTTATTCATTTATAACGGCACAAAAACATCTCAATCCCTGCCAACTTTGGATCGAGGAAAATAAATGCACCAACAATGCAATCATTAAAATGCTAGATCTGCTTTACACATGCATTGGAAAATAAGAAATATCCATAGGAATTTTTTATTGAACCTAAGAAAAGCTCTTTTTGGACACAGTAGGACCATGGCATCCCTACTCCACAAACTTGACATTTTGGTTAAGAGGCCATGCACTTGATATTTCAAATCTTACCTTACTAATAGGTATCAGTATGTTTCACCTTAAGACACAGCATCTAACAAACTCAGCCACTTGATACTGGGTTCCGCAGGGTAGTGTACCTTGGTCCCGTGCTCTTCCTCTTTTACATCAATTATTCTTCAAAACGTTTTGTCTCACACTGAACCCATTCTCGTTGCTGACGACCGACTTATGTCATCTTCTCACCCTATTCTTGCCTCCCTCAAACACATTTTTAATGAGGACTGATCAAAATATCGACTTGGATGACTAGCCAATAAAACTTAAGTTAACACTGACAAATCCTTACTACATTATGTTTGGTAGCAGAGCCAGGAGAGTGCAAATTAACATTAAGATCGACGCACTCTAATTGCCAGACGTAATGGGGAAAGTCCTAGCCTATACCTCGAACATCAACTGTACTTCAGCACATATCCATCACATAACCAAAAAAGCATCCAAAACGGTGGGATCCTTCTCCCATGATACAATACTTCGTGCCGCACATACTGCCCTTCACATCTATACTTTCACTTATATATCCATACCTCACTTATGCTTTCTGTGCTGGGGTTCAACTGGAGCAACACACCTAAGCCAATAATAACCCAACAAAAAAGCCGCAGTAAGAATAATCACTAAATCCCATCCCTGCAACACCACCCATCCCCCTCTCTTCATAGATCTAAACTTACTCCTGTTCAGTACATCCACACTTACTAATGGCAATCTAACATCTTCAGAACCTTAAATTCCATATTAACCTTGACCTAAAAAAAACGCCTTCTTCTTGATAGGTTGCGACAGAACCCTCAGGCACAACACAGACACACAAACATCTCTATGACACTCACGTGTCGGGACTTAAACCTTTACAAAAATTCAATGTTATCAAAGGCCCTTAAAATCTGAAACACCTGCCTGAAATTCTAAAACTGCAGACACATTCATCACCTCAAAAACTCCATCAGAAATACATCTTTCATCCCTGATACACCCTGTCACTAACTACACGTATATCACCTGGTGGTTAAACTCTTACACTCCACTCACCCATTTGACCTAAACAGAAATATCAATCTCAATTCCAAATAAATTTTTTGAATCTTAACTAGTCATAAGTTGGCCTGTGATACTCCAATTCTGAAAACTATGTATAGTGCCAAAACAAATGCATTCACATGCCTAAATCACAAACTGTATTTAGGCACATAGCCATAATACAACTTACCTCATAATTTGTAATATTTTAAACTTAAGATTTAATCTAAGTCTGCCCGAAATGCCTAGCCTGCTAGGTTCTAGTGGTACCTCTGTAATTATTTTTTACTGATGTAAACCACACAATAACCAAATTATGTAAAACAGCACTGGAATCCTTAGAGAATAAAAAAAAAAAAAAAATCTTGGAAATTGAATGAATTTTCTTGGGTCTTCAGCCTATTGTATGTCCTGTGCTGTAATACTGAAATTTAGATAAGTTTTCTGCATTTGAATTTGATCAATGTAAGAGAAAGTAATGCGAGGGTTCTTGCAAGAGGCGTGGAAGTTAAGATAAAGAATCACACACAAAGTGGAGGTTGTCACAGCTGTCTTTGCTTGATGACTATGTGCTCTTGGTGATTCTGAGAGAAGTTGCAGAGTTTGGTGGATGAATTGGTTAGGTTTGCAAAAGAAGAAAATTAAAGGTGAATTACAGGAAAGGGTAAGGTTATGAGAGATAACTAAAGATTAGGTGATGAAGATAGAATATCGATTGGAGGGAAGAGATTAAGGAGGAAGGTGAACTATTCAGATATTTGGGAGTGGACACGTGTCAGCGGGATGGGTCTATGAAAGATGAGGTTGAATCATAGAATTGATGAAGGGAAAAAGAAGGTGAGTGGTGCACTTAGGAGTCTGTGGAGACACAGAACTTTGTCCTTGGAGGCAAGAGGGGACGTAATGAGGTCTATAGTTTTACCAACGCTTCATATATGGGTGTGAAGCGTGGGTGATGAATGTTTGCAGCGAGAGGGAGAGGTGGAGGCATGGAGAGTCATGTCTGAGGGATTGTGTGGGTGAATATAATGAGAGATTCGTAGTTTTGGATGTTAGGAGGAGGGGAGGGATTACAAAACTGTTGTTCCAGAGGTGAGAAGGGTTGTTGAGGTGGTTCGGACATGTAGAAGAGAATGGAGCGAAAAACAGTATGACTTCAAGAGTGTATCAGTCTGTAGTGGAAGGAAAGCGGGGTAGGGGTCGTCCTTGGAAGGGTTTGGAGGGAGGGGGTAAGGAGGTTTTGTGTGCGAGGGGCTTGGACTTCAGCAGGCATGCGTGAGCGTGTTTGATAGGAGTGTAATGGAGACAAATGGGTTTTTAATACTTGCGTGTGTTGGAGTGTGAGCAAAGTAGTAACATTTAGATGGGATTCATGGGAAACCTGAGGCCGGCTTTGAGTCCGGAAGTATGGGAGCTACAGTGCCTGCACTCTGAAGGAGGGGTGTTATGTTGCAGTTTTAATAACTGTAGTGGTAAAGCACCCTTCTGGCAAGTACAGTGATGGATTGAATGATGGTGAAAGTTTTTCTTTTTCGGGGCCACCCGCTTGGTGGGAATCGGCCGGTGTGATAATAAAAAAAAAAATTAAATAATAAGTTATTCGGTATTTATTTGGTTTTTTTTTGAGGGAGTAAGTGAAACTTTGAGAAGTGACTTGAATTTATAAACAAGGTAGTGTTTACGTGTTATTTTACAGGTAAATGGAATTCCAGATTTTAGGGCCTTTTATGTGCATTGTGTTTTTGCATAGCGTGAGATGGGACAAGGGAACATCAAAGAGTGATCTGTGCCTTGTGTTATGGTCATGTCTTTCTATTGAGGTGCAGGAGAGGTTTGAGGGGCGAGGTTAATATCAGGAGTAAGAAAAAAAAAAATGTGTTCTATGTATGTAATAGGTGCAATAATACGTTGGATGTTTGTATGGTGAGTAGGTGAGTGTTTTGAAAATTTGGTGGAGTGTGCTGCCTGTAGGTGAGAACTTGTTATCATTCTAACTGCAGCTTTTATTGGGTAATTGTGGTCTGAGATGGTTAATTGTTGTGGAGCCCCATGCACCAAATTCATAGGTGAGATAGGGTAAATAAGAGAGTGATAAAAGGGGCCAGGAGGCCGCATGACTGTGGAACATAGTACCGTATTCTTCGATAGTTTGCCTACTGTCTTGGAAATTTTCTTAGAAAATTTGTTGTATATGTGTATGAAATTTGGAGACTATTATCGAGGTGGATCTAAGATTTTTCCCTCTGTTAGCTTTGTGTAGAGTGTGATTGTTTATCTCGTTATGTTAAGAGGTAATCTTTGCTCTGTTACCAAACTGAATGAAAGTAGGTTTTGGTTCAATGTTTAGTGTAAGTTTGTTAGTTCATCATCCAGGTAGTTATTTTCTGTATTCGGTGTTTACAGTTTGGCTAGCGTGACTGGGCTGGGGTGAGAGAAGATTATGTAGCTGTCATTTGCAAAAAGTGTGGATTGAGTAATTGCGAAGCATTGGTAGGTCATTTATGTATAGGAGAGAGAGAAAGAGGGCAGGACACTTCCCTGTGGGATACACCAACTGTAATTGGTTTGTTGCGGATGAGCTTGCCCCAGTTGCGTACTCATATTGGCTTTGTTGCGGAGGTTAAGACTTCGAGGTAGTTGAGGGAGTGACCTCAAATACCATAGTGTTCGTGACATTTTACGTGGAGCATGGAGCAGTCTGGGTCAACTGTATCAAAAGCTTTACGTAAGTCAATGATGATCCCCAGTGGGACTTCTTTTTTATCTATTTGCAGTGTATATATGTTCTAGCATGTGTATAATAGGATCATTTGTATTTTATTAGGACTGAATCCAAATTGGCAGGGGTTGAGATTGTTTTGGAGATGACGGGTAGGAGTAGATTCGTTTATTGAATTAATTTTTCGAAGATTTTTGAGGTGGGGTGTAAATTGGATATTGGCAGATAGTTATTCACTCTGTTTGGTCTCCTCCTTTTTGGATCGGGGAGACCCTTGCTATTTTGAGAACTGTAGGGAAGGTGGTGGAATTCAATGGAGATTTGTTAAAGAGTGTTGCAATGATTGGTGATAGTTATTGTGATGCTTTTTTGTTTATATTGGTGGTAAGGTATTTAAATCTCCTGCCTTGTTTTTAGTGCGTTGATAATAAGTGAGACTTCGTATGGGTGTAGTCGGAGCTAGGAACAGTTGTGTTCGGGTAGTTGCCAGTGAGGTGTCAATTGGTATGGGGTATCTGAGCTTGGGATTTTTTTGGCAAGGTTTTGCCTCTTAGTGGAGAAGAAGCATTGAGTCTGTTTGCTGTTTCTGTTGGGATGAGAGTTGGGGGTTCATCTGGATTTGCTAATTTTATTCGCTATGTCGTGATATCTTTTTTGTTTCAGGAATTTCTGATAGGTCTTCCCAGGTCTTTTTATATCACCTCGTAATGTTGGATATTCTGTCTCATATCAATTTTTTTGCCCTTTCTTATCAGGCTGGTTAGGACTGTCGAGTAACGTTTTGTTTGGTCTCTGGTTATGTAGACCTTTCTGTACTGTTTTTCAAATCGGTGTTTTGTATTTATGGATTTTGCAGAAATGCTGTGGTGTTAGCCAAGGACTGTTACAGTTCTTAGCTGTCATCTGTTAGTTTTTTTAGGGCAGTGCTTGTTATAAAGGTATTGGGTGCTTTTTAGAAATTATTTAAAACATTCGCAATATCTGAATAGATTTCTAGCTCAGTGTGGTTGACAGTCAATGTTTTGTTACTGATGTGTGAAGTTATTAATGGCTGCCTCATTGTGAAGTCTGAAGGTGTCTTTAGTAGTGGCTTGGGTTTTATTTTATCCAAGAGTAGTTATGAGGAAAGTAGGGTAGTAGGTCTGCTGGTATTATCTGTAATTATGACTGATTTTAAAGGGGATATGGTGTTGGGTCCAGATTTGTGGTCATGACAGGGAAACACTAGTCTCTGTTATCTTGTAGGTTTTGTACTGTTGGTAGTAACATGCAGTTACTCATTGTATTTATGAATTCAGTAACGTGTGGGTCCTGGTCTTGCAGGAGATTTTGTTGAAGTCACTGAGAGTAGTAAGTGTTGCTTTGTTTCATGCGTGCATCAGTTATCATCTTCCTAGGTTTTGACTAAATTGGCTAATGTTTGATTGTGGAAACTCTGTAGATGTTTATCACTGTGAGAGGTTTTTGTAGGCTATTTGGATTTGAATTTAGCTATTCTATATTCCCCATGTTATCTTGTGCAAGTATTAGTGAACATTCTAGTTGGTCTGAGTTAGTATATAGCAGGCCACCCCTTGTTGGTCTGGCTACAGTTGTGTATGGCTGTGTATCCAGGAATGGCTAGACATCTGTAGATCAGGCTTTAGGACTGAGTTTCAGTTAGTGTAATGATGCGAAATATTGGCTTTCAAGAATTTAGTAATGCTAGGAGGTCATACTAATGCTTGCTTAAAGATTCTGATATTTTAGGTTAAAGATAGTTATCGTTGTTGTGTCTCTGAGAAGTTTTACCCCCTTGATTGTTTCTGCTGGTTAGTAATTACAGTAAACTGTTTGAAATTCATTTAAGTCATTAACTAAGAGGTTGGTATCAGGATCAATGCTTGAGTCATAAGATTTGTAGTGAATCTATAGTTAGAATTAAGTAAAAAATAAAGTAAATATTCTAAAGCTAAATAATAAATAGCACATGAATTATTTAAAAATGTAAAAATAATGAGCTAAGGTAGTTTTTTAAAGCTAACATAAAGGAGACAATATAAAAGGACTAAAATAATTTGTGGTGAACAAATAAAGTGTTTTTTTTGATCCAAAAAAAAAAAAAAAAATAATGGAGTTGGAATATGATAGTAGGTAGTACTTAGAGGTAATTCTTTAATGTTAGCAATTTAATATAAAATTATAATATAAATGGACTAATATAAGTTGTGCGTGAACATTAAGTGGAATCAAATAAATGAGCTTTGGAGTATAAATGGCAAAAATAGTGAACTTATTAACTTTAGCACCTGAGAATTGCACCTTGATTATTTAACATTTGTGGAATATAAGGAGCGAAGGTAGTTTAAATAAAGCTAAAAATAAAGGAAAAAAAATATTATAAGGGACTACAATTAGTAATGGTAAACAAGTTAAATGGACAGATAGTTCTATGAAATATTTTGGTTTAGGGAGTAAGATCTGATTTGTAATATTAAATAAGATGGTGCAGCTTTATTGCACAATAAAAGTAAAAAAAAAAAAATATGAGGTAGTTCGGAGTACTAGCTAGCAAAAGATAGTTTTTGGTACTTGCAAAAAGTATTTGGAATATAATAATTGACACACAATAAAAAGTGATCTAAAAAAACAAGTAGTGGTAACATAATTAATGGGGGGACCCAAGGTAAGAAAATGAATTATATTAATTTGGAGTAAGATTTGACTTGTAACAAAAATATGAGCATTTTAATAGCAGTAAGAAAGGAAGTAAAAAATTATTGGAGGTGTTTGCATTAGATTGTGATGAAAAAAATAAATTAAACAAATAATAATGCAAATTTAGTAGTAAGGTACAATATATGCACCACACGTATATATGGGATAGGGCAATTATCTAATCTGTTACAGAAATGACAGCTTTTCTATGGAAGGTAGAGAAATCGAGTTCGTTTGAGATAGTATTTGTTGTTCCTGTTGGTTTTCTTACTAGTATTGTCCCATCTCGCGTGAAACACTTATGTATTTTGTTTTCCGTTTAAGTTTTTTCAGCATGAACAGAAGGTTTTGACGTTTTCTTGTTTGACACTCATTTATGTACACTCCTTTTTTCCTTTGTAATTGCTGATTTAAATAGGTCCTTTCTTGTATCGTATGAATGATAGTCTGATCATTATTTCTGTGTTTACTTCCTGGTTTTCATAACAAACGTGTTTCTTTGATTTCTTGTTTTGCCGATGACTTGTACGTGGTCCTGTATTACCTGACAGCAGTTTCTTGCACTGAGCTTGTGTTATGTCACTTGGAATGTGTGGACTGTTTATTATAACTGCATCAGACTACTTATCTTGTTTCAGTTTTGTCGAACTGGAAATCATGGTATTCTTTATTTATACTCAATTATTTTCAAATAATGCAGCAGTCTGCATAACAGTAAAATCTTCTATTTTTTGTGATAAAAATTCCAAATGGTATGCAAGAGTAATTTAAGAGGGGCCTGTAGCCGGGACTATTGAACAGAGAAAATCGTTTATTTTAGTGCCAGGAATATCTGCTTTGTTTATTCTGGACCTATTTTGAAATTGGATTCTTGATTATTTGAGTGATTTGGCCAAATTGCAATTTCTGACCACTTTATTGGGTAGTTGAAATAATGTGAATGGGCGGTTTCTTGTACCTCAGTCGACAGATAGAAGTAAATATGTAAGTTTAATTTTCAGTATACACTAATACAGTTACATTGATTATCATAATAGCAGCGTCACAGCGCTTGTTTAGACATATGTGAAGTGACTCATTTCCTGTACCTGGCTTGGGCTTGTCATATTGTGATTTTGGGTGTAAGTTAATATTTTTTTTTCTCAGTTGTGTGTTGGGCTATCTCATTGAATAAACTTGTGGCAATGTATGTTATGATGTTTCTTAACGTACAACAAAATAAAAAAGACAGGACGATAAATAAGGGGAGTTCCACTTCTTCAAACATTAGCCACCTCTTGGCGGTATATTTTCGCATGGTTTTTATGGTTGTTATTCTTGTTTTTTTGGTCTCATTTGTGGAATTGGAAGATATATTACAGAATAATAGACATGTTTTTGATTGTCTTGTCATGACGAAAAGTACCTTGAAATTGAGCTCAAAGTAGCAGAAATGTTCGATTTTTGCCGATGTTCAATAAACTTTGTGTAAGTCAAGTTGGTTAATTATATTAAAGTGTATTCTACCCTAACCATTCTTGTAATAACATAAGAAAAAAAAATTTTAACAAAATTAAAAAAAAAATAAAAAATTATACAACTACGGGGCAAAACTCAGTAATCCGGCACACTACAGGTCCCAATGATGCCAGATTTGTGATGGAGGACCTGTACAGTAATGATGGAATCACCTCAGACAATTTTCTGCAATCAAGTATGTTTCATTTGAATTTTTACTCTATAGCAACTAAGGGAAAACTTAGTCCCAAAGGACTGAATCTTTTAAACATTCAAGCCAAGTTCCTAATGGATGGTGCCCCTGACTTAAAGTACCAGTAATCCACATAATAAATTTTTCTATCGCCTATAATATTGAGCCAGAGGAGCTCAAATCAGTACAAGGCAACTTCCATTTTCAAGAAAAATAGTATATCAGTATTACACTTACAGTATGCCAAAATAATTCAGATGGAAGTACATATAGTGAATTATCAGGTAGTAGTGTACGGTAATACTAACATCTTAATTAAATATACAGTGGACCCTCAGTTTTTGTGTTTAACCCATTCCAGAGAGACCGGCGAAAGTGGAAATCGGTGAAAACTGAAACCATTTCCCCCATAAGAAATAATATAAATCCAATTAATTTGTTCCAACAAAAAATTTTTTTTTTACTTTAAGTACAGATTTACATACAGAAAAGAATGAGCATTCAACATGACACTTACCTTTATTGAAGATTCTTAGTGTATGGAAGACAGGGAGGAGGGGAGAGGGAAGAGAGGTTATTCTTTGGAAGGGGACTCCCCCTCCATAAGGACTCTAGGTACCAAGTCCTTATCCAGGGTCACTTCCTTTCTATGTTTTTTAATGGCACAAATCTTTCCATCCTACTCCACATTGCACAAATCTCCATTACTACCACCCTCTACCACTGTCATTACCACTCTCTACCAACATCACAACCACTACACACCCCACTTTCCACCATCACAACCACAACCACCCTCTACCACCATCATAACCACAACCACCCTCTACACCTTCACAACACTACCACCCTCTACCACCTTCACTACTACCCTCTACCACCATCACTACCATCCTATACCATCACAACCACTACCACCCTCTAGCACCATCACTACCACCATCACAACCATTACTACCCTCTACCACCATCACTACCACCCTCTACATGTACCACCACCACTTTCGTATTTTTCAACAAACTTTTTCTTGAATTCTATCATGTTTCTCACATTTCTTTATCAAAGGGCTGGCACGAGAAGTTTCTTTGGGCCCATGGTGGCTTATTTAGCAGTCACACACAATAAACAAGCGCCAAAAACAATGGATTATTACGAAATATTTCGTATGACCTTGCAGGATATGTTCACTCACCGAGAAACAACTTGACACTGCCAGAGAATGCGTGGGGGAGGAGGCTTTGTGTGCGCGCTGGGCACTGGACAGGTTCCATACTATAATCAAAAATGGAACTTTATTTTGGACAAAAAAACTCTGGTTGTGAAAATGGAAATCGGCAATAACGGAGATCGACGAAAAGGGAGGGTCCACTGTACTATACCATAATTTCCAGTCAGGTTTCAGAGAATCTCATTCAGCCAACATGTACTTCCCTAATTCATCTTATGCATTATATTAAGGGCCCAAATTTCAAGAGGTAATTTTTACATTAATGGCTACTATATACCCAGAAAAGACTTCTGAAACACTGTTATGTAAAAAAATAAAAGTAATTGGTATAGACTCTCTGAGGATTGATTCAAGTGTTACTTGTTAGGAAACATTAATCTAAGTTGTTAAGCTAATACTGAATCAGTTACCCTTGCTGATATTTGGAGTTTAAATTAACAAAAGTTATTTTCAGTGCCCTATTATTCTTAGCTATGTAATAAATGCCCATTGTGTAAACGGAACTTTATATAATGTATGCAGATGACCAATTTCAGGCCAAACCAAAAGGATTTAACTGATGTTTTTTAAGCTGGAGCTAATCATGCAACTAATAATTAGCAGACAAATTGTTTCTGCCATCTCAAGAATATAGAAGCTGTTTAGTCTGGATAACGGTGTGTGAACTGGATGAGACTACATGGCATACCATTGCCTAATAGGGCCAATTTTGTTTTAATACACTTCTCTAAGATGGCCAACTACTGTGGACTCCTGGATTCGTTAAATTTATCCATTCAGAGAAAGTGACCTTATCCCGAATCTTAACTTATCCGAAATTAATTTTCCCCATAAGAAAAACACTGAAACTCCAATTTATCCGATTTCAGGACACCCAAAAGTATTAAAAAAAGTTTTCTAATGATTATACATTTACCTACACAAAAAAAACAATGGTACATGAAGATAACTATAATAATATCATCACACTTACCTTTATTGAAGACATTGGTAATGTATGGAAGATGGGAGCAGGGAGAGGATGGAGGGAGTTTACAATTGTTTGCAAGGGGAATCCCCTTACATGAAGACCTTCAGGTACCAAAATCCTTATCCTGGGTTAACTTTCCTTCTTTATTTTTTTAATGCACATTATGGACAGATTGAGAGTCACTGAACCCCTGTAACTCAAAAAAGTGTTCCAGAGTGGTTGTTCTGGCGTATGTTAGGAATTGTGTTGGGAGACTGGACATGGATAATCTTCAATGGATTGCTATTATCAGCTTTTTGGCTTTTTTATTAGTACAGTTCATTTATATGACATTAATTATACAATATAATAACACAGTAATGGTATAAAAGTATGGCCATTAAGAATGTCACAAGTGGGTGGTGTGTGTTTGTGTTGGGTGTATAAGGGACATCCTGAAGCTATAAGCCTTTGATAGTGGTGGTGATACGGCGGCAGCAGAGGCTGCGGTGTTAGTCCAGTAGCCCTATATTACCTCCAACAACAATGGAGGGAGTCAGTTTGTGCTATCCTTTTCATTCGATTATATTAACTGCTAAACTTACTTGCTACACTGTTTAATACTACACTTAAACGCTGGCTGGCACTATAGGCATTTGTCACTTCTGATGCTATAGTATCATTAATACTGCAGAATCAATGAAAAAGGTACATTCTCCCCTCTTCTCAGCCCTTTACCTCAGGGCTGGCTGACACAGAAACTTCTTGGGCCGTATGGTGGGGGCTTATTTAGCAGCTTCAAGCAATTAAAAGAATGGAATAATACAAAATTTATCATATGAACGAGTGGGATTGTCCCTCACTGGCTGGTAAACAATGGTACACTGCTGTACATGGAGAATCGGGGCCGCTCAGGCCGCTGCGGACAAGTGCCGGACGAATGACTTATACCGAGTTCAGTGACGTTTCACCCGAGCCAATATTTGTTACGGAATATTACTTCTTCCGATGACAGCAAATCTGGGGTCCACTTGTATTTGTTACAGCCTCTCCTGACTTAGGATCGTGCTCGTTACCAACAAACTCGGACTTACACTGGCTATGACCAGCATGCATACCTAATATTGTATATTAGAGGCTATTTCCTCTATTTCTGTTATTAACTATAATCAGTATCACTACTGTTTAAACATTTTAAAATACTGTGATACCTCGGGATACAAACAGCTCAAAACTCGAAACAATTATTGTAAGTGTCTTTATGAAAGTGGATTTGCAAGTGTATTTTTGGGAGGGGGTCTGACAAAGATTAATATAATTTACTTTATAACTTATGGGAACTAAATTCGTTCGGTATCAGCCACTCAAACAGCCTTTCTGGATTACGAATTAAGTTCGTTTCCCGAGGTATCACTGATATACTAAAAAATGTTATAAATGGTGAAAGGCGACATTAAAACAATATCAAAGATGACTGACAACAATCCCACTCCCATTTACAGTATGCTCCTTGCTTAGTGACAAATTTGTTTACCAACGTGTGGGTCTTAGGAACAGGAACTCCGTCGGGTAATTAGGAGAGGCTGTATATTTTTGATGTTTCGGCAGGACGAACACATTGGCTGACTGACGCATTTTATGAAAAATAGGCTGGAATTGCTTTAAGGTGATAGTTCATTTATGGCAGTGGAGTCTGAACCTATCCTGATTATATTTAGCAATGGTGTAACAAAAAACTTGCCCCCTTATTGGTAACTTTTGTGAAACATCGTAGAATACGTGTAGCCTTTGATTTGTAATTTCCATCTGAGTAGTTAACAATTATGTATAAAATAATGAATACCAGATTAACAAATTCTTTACAGAGAGACCCAATGGCTTACTAGCTCAAGCATGCAAATCACTTTGTCTATAGAGTTACTGCTGTATAAGAGGAAAAGCGCGAGCCAGATGATCCTCCGTGAATGGGGGACAATGTCCACAGGTCTTGGTTGAAGCGGTTGTACCCTTGGTGGAGATGGGTATTGGTGTCTGTGTAGGTAAGACTTTTATATGGCAAGGGCAATAACCTTAAGAATACTGTAAATGATCAAGTCTGAGTGAAGGAAGCTGTGGCACTCTTCATCAAAGCTTTCTAAAGTCAATAAAGAGGTCTAGTGAGAATATTCATTATTTTCAGAGCTGGTGTGTAAAGTTTGTCTATCATTATTATGAATGCATCATTTGTGTCTTGTTTCCTTGCCATAAGACACAAAACTCTCGTTTGCTATCACCACTGTCTGACCCAAACTATGTAAACACTCAATGCACATAAAAGGCTCTGAAATCTAGAACTTAGTGCCTGAAGATTCCAAAAGGCCCTTATCTACCAACTGCTTCAAAGCTATTGTTTAATAGCCCTTTATTTGCTTAATGTGATCTTGACAGTAATATATTATGTCAAACAAATCCTGAAACCTATTGTTTTTATCCAAATTCTGTTCTTGTTCCATATTTCCTTCAACTCCCGATTTTCATTGATTTACGTAAAGTTTGATAAGTCGACATCAACTGCTGTAATCTAAATTAACCACTATGGGTTATATAGAGGCCACTCCCTAAACTACCTAAAGTCATACCTTAGCAACAGAAGCCAATATGTGTATGTAAATGGTTGCAGACTCTTCCACACAAAACCAATCTCAGGCGGAAGTCCCACAGGGAAGGTCCTTGGACCACTCCTATTTCTCTTTAAATCAACGACTACCAATGCATCACAGTCCTCAATCCTTTTATTTGCAGTGATATAAATACGTTCTTCTCTACACCAAACCCAGTCATTACTCAACAACACAGTTTATGCCGTAATTGCAGAAAATATCTGCCTGGTATGATGAATAATAAACTTACACTGAATACTGACAAAACCTGTTCATTCAGTTTGGAAACAAGATTGGCAAATGTTCTCTTAACATTAACGCTAAACAGATCACCTCACAAGACTTCCGGATGAGGAAAAATTTCTAGGAATCCACCTTGATAGTCGCTCAAGTTCCAACAACATACATGTAATCCTCAAAATATTGAACTTCTTCAGTCCAGTAGGTGTCCCAAGTGCCGTTACTGGAATGAATTTATTCCCATCAGGATTTATATGTAATTTAGATTAGCCCCATTTCTTACCCCTCAAAATTACATTATAAAAGCAATGTACAACAACATACACTTACATAATTGGTTTAGTTGGTGGCAGTTTCTTTTGAGGTTCCATCTGTACAACAATAACCAAGAAAATCTCTTAGACTGTAGCAAATTATCAAAGAAAGATACGGATTCCATGTTCCACAATCAGCTTCCTTGCACCGTATCTTCACTCATCTACCTTTATCTCACACATGGAATTTGTGAAGGGGATCAACAACATTAATCACTAAGGACCAACTAATAACTCAGCAAAAGGCAGCAGTCAGAAATGATAAAAATTTCCCACTCTGCCAGCATACTCCACCAATATCAAAAGTCTAAATCTACTCACCATGAGACATCCGACTTATTCATGTGCTATACATACATAGGAACAATACAGGCAAACATAATACCCTCCATCAAACTTTTTCTCGCCGTTCTTAAACAGACACACGGACCATTAACACAAGCCACAGATCTCTTTTTGATGTACCGCCGTGTCCCTATCACATATGGAGAACTCTATGCCACATAAAGGGCCAAAATCCCACTGAATTTCATTACCAGTAAATGCAAAGTAACTGGTCTGAAAATCAATTTAAGATTCTTCTTTAAAAGGCCACTTAATCACCTAGACTAATACTCAATATTTAACACTACTTTAAATCTACCAGTTACCTAAAACTTCATGATAGACAACAAGACTCATATATTGACAAAATGACCACATAGAAGTGTATATACCTACCAAAATCCGTATTGCACTTCACCAAATTGTAGCAGTCTTTTCTGTAAAACTACTCTGAATCAGTTTCTTAAAAAGCATTTTTGAAGTACTGAATATATCCTTTGGTTGTATAAATTAGATTCACTATTATTAATAAGAACTATCTTGTTACAACTATGATAATATCTTTAGTGATTATGTAGTCAGTAAAGCCATTTTAAATTAAGTCGCCATAATGCACAAGGCATATAGAGGCTCTCTTTGCACTACAAACCATCACTGTAAAATATAATCTCAATGTACTACTTGCAAAGGAAATAAATGGAATCCTGAACCTGAATATACTTTATACCTTCTCAATCATTATTTTGCAACTTGTGGTTGTAATTTACATAGTCACTATAAACTCGATAAACTTATTGTGATTTTTTGGTATGATTAATCGAGCAAGTTTTAAGATAGTTATATGTTAATGCTTCTTGCTCAAGAGGCTATGACATTAGCACCAACTTGCTTTAGTGATGATTATGGTGAATACATATTTTTGCTAATTTTCTTACTGTAAAAAACCTTAAGACGCCTATAACAATCGGTGCCATTTACGGATACCCCACACAAAACATCCACATTTCCTGTGAGAATATTAAAAAGGCACTAATAACAAACAGACAATGATAAGCAACCACCTTTCTTAGCTGGAGATCTTCACACATAAAACCTTGGCCTTACTTAGATGATCAGCCTGTTACTGATTTCATCATCAATATGAAACAACACATCTCATACCAACAATAAACTATACAACAGGCTCCACTGAAACAAGTGCAACCAGAATAGACCACATATGGACCAATATACTAGCCCACTTAGATCAGGATAATCACATTGATAGCACTACGGACCACTATCCTACCTTCCTCTTGCACATACATGGTAAACACAATTGAATACAACAATGTGTACATTTAGACTCCATGTTGAGCCTCATAAGGAAGTTCACGCTGGACCTAGAGACTGTTGACTGGCCTAAAGAATTCTCCCAAGGCCAATGGTATTGATGACTGGACAGAACCACAACACAAACATTTTTCTTAACAAATTACTTAGACTATAGTACAACAATCATTGTCCTATATAAATCGGAAACAGTTATCACGAAATAATTGCTTGGTTGCCCATGGCTAACCAGCCACCATTCTGAAATCCATTGACAAGAAGAAATCACCACCATTATGAAAAGGCAACTATCAGACAGGGCTTAAATACCCAAAGATATTCTTAAACACTATTACAGTTCTCACCAAGGTAATTTAAGAAAGCCAAACAACTATACTACTCCAGTAAGATTTTCACTGACACAGAGGAGATATAAAAAGACCTGGAGAAACCCACTCTCAGATCCAGGACCCATCATACTGGAAAAAAACAAGAATATTGTCCTAACTTAATCCTAATGAAACACCTCTGCATCCACTTGACACAGCTACAAGATAAACGAGCTTTTTCTCAACATAGGTTCTAATCCTTGCCAATAAATTCCCAACGCACCAATGACCATGCGCGGGATTACCTAGATGGGAATTTCCCAAATTCCTTCTATCTTGATCCAATGAGCCCAAGGAAGCCACGAGTTTATAAAAGTCACTTAAAAATAACTCAGGGAATATGTATCATGTCCACCATTATTGTTACAAGTGAGCCAGCAATGTCCTCTCGCATGCTATCTCATTACTTTTTATCAAGTCACTAGAAACTAGCACCATTCCCATAAATCTAGCAAGTCGGCCTGGTTCACCAAATACACATAAAAAGGTAGGTGACCCTACAGATTTAAACTACTAGAGGCAATATCAAACTACATTGCTATCCAAATCTTTGAGAAACTCGTGCACAGAGACTTATTCATTTATAACGGCACAAAAACATCTCAATCCCTGCCAACTTTGGATCGAGGAAAATAAATGCACCAACAATGCAATCATTAAAATGCTAGATCTGCTTTACACATGCATTGGAAAATAAGAAATATCCATAGGAATTTTTTATTGAACCTAAGAAAAGCTCTTTTTGGACACAGTAGGACCATGGCATCCCTACTCCACAAACTTGACATTTTGGTTAAGAGGCCATGCACTTGATATTTCAAATCTTACCTTACTAATAGGTATCAGTATGTTTCACCTTAAGACACAGCATCTAACAAACTCAGCCACTTGATACTGGGTTCCGCAGGGTAGTGTACCTTGGTCCCGTGCTCTTCCTCTTTTACATCAATTATTCTTCAAAACGTTTTGTCTCACACTGAACCCATTCTCGTTGCTGACGACCGACTTATGTCATCTTCTCACCCTATTCTTGCCTCCCTCAAACACATTTTTAATGAGGACTGATCAAAATATCGACTTGGATGACTAGCCAATAAAACTTAAGTTAACACTGACAAATCCTTACTACATTATGTTTGGTAGCAGAGCCAGGAGAGTGCAAATTAACATTAAGATCGACGCACTCTAATTGCCAGACGTAATGGGGAAAGTCCTAGCCTATACCTCGAACATCAACTGTACTTCAGCACATATCCATCACATAACCAAAAAAGCATCCAAAACGGTGGGATCCTTCTCCCATGATACAATACTTCGTGCCGCACATACTGCCCTTCACATCTATACTTTCACTTATATATCCATACCTCACCTATGCTATCTGTGCTTGGGTTCAACTGGAGCAACACACCTAAAGCCAATAATAACCCAACAAAAAGCCGCAGTAAGAATAATCACTAAATCCCATCCCTGGCAACACACCCCATCCCCCACTCTTCATAGATCTAAACTTACTCCCTGTTCAGTACATCCACACTTACTACTGTGCAATCTACATCTACAGAACCTTAAATTCCAATATTAACCTTGACCTAAAACGCTTTCTTGATAGTTGCGACAGAACCCACAGGCACAACACCAGACACAAACATCTCTATGACACTCCCCGTGTCCGACTAAACCTTTACAAAAATTCAATGTATGTCAAAGGCCCTAAAATCTGGAACACCCTGCCTGAAAATTCTAAAACTGCAGACACATTCATCACCTTCAAAACTACCATCAGAAAACATCTTATCTCCCTGATACACCCTGTCAACTAACTACACGAATATCACCTGGTGGTTAACACTTACACTCACTCACCCATTTGACCATAAACAGAAATATCAATCTCAATCTCAAAATAATGAATCTTAACTAGTCATAAGTTGGCCTGTGATACTCCAATACTGAAACTATGTATAGTGCCAAAACAAAAGCATTCACATTGCTAAACTCACAAACTAGTATTTAGTCACTTAGCCATAATACCAACTTACCTCATAATTTTGTAATATTTTAAACTTAAGATTTAATCTAAGTCTCCCCGAAATGCCTAGCCATGCTAGGTGTTCTAGTGGTACACTCTGTAATTATTATTTTACTGCATGTAAACCACACAATAACCAAATTCTGTAAACTCAGCACTGTAATCCTTAGAGAATAAACTTGGAAATTGAAATTGAAATTTCTTGGGTCTTCAGACTATTGTATGTCCTGTGCTGTAATACTGAAATTTAGATAAGTTTCTGCCTTTGAATTTGATCAATATTCATAATAACTTCCATAAATATTATAACGACTTGTCTTATTGAACTTCTAAGTTATTCTTGCATAAAATTCCAGTAGTAGTTATAAGTATTTTAAGGCAGCTCAATATGGACTGCTTAACCTGGGCCTTTACATAAAGAATGTCAATAATATCAAGTTTCTGAATCATTTATGACATACTTTGTAGAAGTAAAGTTAATCACGTGTGTAAGCAAACTTAATACATCAACAGAAATGTAATTTCATATAATAGATAAACATTAGCTGAATTGATACTTTCTCTGTCCATATTACTACCTCATATTTCTTTTAAATACTATCAATTGATATTACTTACTAAAATTAATAATTATCATTTTTACTATAATTTCAATTTACTCTTAACATTTTTGACATTTAATAACCATTACTTGTCTAATTACCTTTACCTATTTTAATACCACATTTACTATCTTAGAGTACTCTTAATTACCTTGTACTGCCATATAACCTCTAGTATAACTACCAGTGCAATATTGAATGAAATAAACATTACTTTTTCACTTTTTTGTAATCATTATTACTTACTAAAATTTTATTAAACACCATATTTACTACCAGTCAATTTTACTTTTGTACATTAAACATTATTTTATACTTCCCATAACATTTTGTTGCCAAATATTCAAGTTTGTATATTCAACTCCAACCTTTATATTATCCTTTGTACCTGTGTATCTGTCTACCATCTTACTATCATATTATAACCAAGACATTACCCTTGTTATTTTTTACTATTATTCTTTTGGTACTTTAATTGTGAATTATATTTCGTCAATTTAAATCTAGTTATACTCCTGATCTTGTCAACAACCTATACCAGACTCTAGTGCAATTGCAAGTACCATTTCAATTTGTATTTTTATATTATAAGTTTATATTATAATTCCTACTCAAAGATTGTTTTCATATCTTAGTGACTATATTGTGTGTGCAATTAGTGTATATTTCAATTATATTATTGTTCAAGGCCCTTAACTATCTTTTGCTAACTAGTACCAACTACCTCATATATTTTTTTTTCTACTTTTTTTATTCTTTTGCTACCTTAACCCTTTGACTGTTGCAACCCCCAATCCTGAGGTGTCTCCTGGTGTCGCAAAATTTCAAAAAAAAAAATTATTTTTTTTTGTGAAATGATGGAGAATCTTTTCCCAATTGTAATGACACCAAAAAAACGAAATTTGATGGAAAACTGACGGAATTATGCTCTCGCGAAGTTAGCGACCTCAGCGATGTTTACAAATCGGCGATTTCGCCAACTTTGAGCCCTATTTTCAGCTAATTCCATTGTTCCAGTCGCCCAAACTCATAGCTATTTCTTTAGAACTCCATTTTTTCTATCGATTGAGTACAAGAAACTGCCCATTTACCGATTTCAACTACTAGTGATTATGTCGGAGGATCTCACCTTCAAGGACCATAACATTGTATCAATCGCATCTGCTAGAAAAATGACAGGATGGATAATGAGAACCTTCAAAACTAGGGAGGCCAAGCCCATGATGACACTCTTCAGGTCACTTGTTCTATCTAGGCTGGAATATTGCTGCACTCTAACAGCACCTTTCAAGGCAGGTGAAATTGCCGACATAGAAAATGTACAGAGAACTTTCACGGCGCGCATAACGGAGATAAAACACCTCAATTACTGGGAGTGCTTGAGGTTTCTAAACCTGTATTCCCTGGAACGCAGGAGGGAGAGATACATGATTATATACACCTGGAAAATCCTAGAGGGACTAGTACCGAACTTGCAAACGAAAATCACTCACTACGAAAGCAAAAGACTTGGCAGACGATGCACCATCCCCCCAATGAAAAGCAGGGGTGTCACTAGCACGTTAAGAGACCATACAATAAGTGTCAGGGGCCCGAGACTGTTCAACTGCCTCCCAGCACACATAAGGGGGATTACCAACAGACCCCTGGCAGTCTTCAAGCTGGCACTGGACAAGCACCTAAAGTCAGTTCCTGATCAGCCGGGCTGTGGCTCGTACATTGGTTTGCGTGCAGCCAGCAGCAACAGCCTGGTTGATCAGGTGCTGATCCACCAGGAGGCCTGGTCACAGACCGGGCCGCGGGGGCGTTGACCCCCGAAACTCTCTCCAGGTAAACTCCAGGTAAACCTAATAATGTGGTCAGAAATTTGGAATTTGGCCAATTTCACGAAAAACAAAAATATGACAATTTCAAAATAAGGTCCAGAATGAACAATGCAGACATTCCAGGCTCTAAAATAACATTTTCTTTGCTCATCAGTCACATCTCCAGTCCCCTCTGATATTACTCTTGCTTTCTATTTTGAATTTTTATTCAAACAAAAAATAGAAGACTTACTATTATGCAGACTACTGCAATACTGTAATAATTGTATAAATAACATCAACCCATTCGTGACTGCATATTAGAATGGCTAATTGGACATTTATTGGACAATGGCATCATTTGTTTACTTTTGAACATTGGCAAAAATCAAACATTTCCCCTACTTTGAGCTCCATTTCTAGGTTCTTTTTATAGTAAAATCAATCAAAATCACCTCTATTTCTATAATATGTTTTCCATTCTATCAAATGAAAATAGACCACAAAGTCGGCATCTTAATTAAAAAAAAAAAACGGTCGGAGGCTTTGTTTTTCTCATTATGCACTGCGTGCTCCAGGATATTTTTTATATGGTGCACACTGACCACACAGACCCATTCTCTCACATGTGGGCCTACCAGCTTTCTCCTGCTTGATTTGAAGCCGCTAGAATTCATGAGTATATATACGTCAAACACGGTACCTCGTAAGACGTACATATACGGCCGCGACAGTCAAAGGGTTAACTTGTATATTTTGTCTTGTCAATTTAAATCTAGTTATACTCTAATTCTTCTAAACAACTTATATAATACCTTAGTGCAATTACAATTGAGAGTCTTGTGCCTTTTTTATATTATTAGATTAAACTCAGTTGTACTATAGTCAATACCAAATTCATTATATTAGACCATATTGCAATTACTAGTGAGAGACTGGTGCTATTTTTAATTTGTATTTTTATATTAGATTAAATCTAGTTGTACTATAGCTCATTCTAGCTCAAAACATAAACTCCACAAAAGTCATTATATTAGACCTTAGTGCAATTATCTGATTACCACTTTATTGTTCACCACAACTTTTATATTATAATTTTATATTATAATTCTAACTTTAAAGAATTACCTTTAAAGTACTACCTACTATCATATTCCCAAGCTCCATTATTTGATCATCACTTTATTTGTTCACCACAAATTATTTTAGTCCCTTTTATATTGTCTCCTTTATTTTAGCTTTAAAAACTACCTTAGCTCATTATTTTTACATTTGTTAAATAATTCAGGTGCTATTTTTTTAGCTTTAGAATATTTACTTTGTTTTATACTTAATTCTAACTATAGATTCACTACAAATCTTATGATTACAAGCATTGATCCTGATACCAACCTCTTATTTAATGACTTAAATGATTCAAACAGTTACTGTAATTACTACACAGCAGAACAATCAAAGGCACTCTCAGAGCCAACAACAACATAACTATCTTTAACTACAATATCAGATCTTTAAGCAAGCATTACGATGACCTCCTAGCATTACTAAATTCCTTGCATGCCAATATGTCCATCATTACACTAACTGAAACCTGGCTAAAGCCTGATACTACAGATGTCTATGCCAATCCTGGTTACACAGCCATACACAACTGTAGGCCAGACCAACAAGGGGGTGGCACAGCTATATACTACTCAGACCAACTAGAATGTATCACTAATACTTGCACAAGGGATGAACATGGGGAATATATAATAGCTAAATTCAAATCCAAATACCTACAAAAACCTCTCACAGTGATAAACATCTACAGAGTTCCACAATCAAACATTAGCCAATTTAGTCAAAACCTAGGAAGTATGATAACTGATGCACGCATGAACAAAGATCACTTACTACTCTCAGGTGACTTCAATATAAATCTCCTGCAAGACCAGGACCCACACGTTACTGAATTCACAAACACAATGAGTAACTGCATGTTGCTACCAACAGTAACAAAACCTACAAGAGTTACGGAGACTAGTGTTTCCCTACTTGATCACATCTGGACCAACACCATATCCCCTTTAAAATCAGGCATAATTACAGATAATACCACAGACCACTACCCTACTTTCCTCATAACTTTTGGTAAAATACCCCAAGACACTACTAAAGTCACCTTCAGACTTCACAATGAGGCAGCCATTAATAACTTCACAACAGCAGTAACAAACATTGACTGGCACACTGAGCTAGAATCTATACAGATATTGACGAATGTTTTAATAATTTTTCTAAAGAAGACCCAATACCTCTTATAACAAGCACTGCCCTAAAAAAACTAAACAGATGACAGCTAAGAGACTGAACAGTCCCTGGCTAACACCCAGCATTCTCAAATCCATAAATAAAAAACACCGATATGAAAAACAGTACAGAATGGGTCACATAACCAGAGACCAAACAAAACGTTACTCGTCAATCCTACCAGCCTGATAAGAAGGGCAAAAAAAATTGTATTATGAGAACAGATTATCCAACTTACGAGGTGATATAAAAAAGACCTGGAAGACCCTATCAGAAATTCTGGGAACAAAAAAGATATCACAAAATAGCAAAATAAAATTAGCAAAATCAGATGAACCCCAACTCCCACCAACAGAAACAGCAAACAGACTTAATGATTTCTTCTCCACTACATGACAAAACCTTGCCAATAAAATCCCAAGCTCAGATACCCCACCAAATGACTACCTCACTGGCAACTACCCGAACACACTGTTCCTAGCTCCGACTAACCCATACGAAGTCTCCCTTATTATCAACGCACTAAAAAACAAGGCAGGAGATTTAAATACCTTACTACCCTTTATATACAAAAAAGTGTCACAAGTACTATCACCAATCATTGCAACACTCTTTAACAAATCCACTGAATCCTCCACCTTCCCTACAGCTCTCAAAATAGCAAGGGTCACCCCGATCCATAAAGGAGGAGACCAAAAAGAGTTGAATAACTATAGGCCAATATCCAATTTACACCCTCTCTCAAAAATCTTCGAAAAATTAATTCATAAACGAATCTACTCCTACCTCATCTCCCAAACATTCTCAACCCCAGCCAATTTGGATTCAGGCCTAATAAAAATACTAATGATCCTATTATACACATGCTAGAACATATATACACTGCAATAGAGAAAAAAGAAGTCCCACTGGGGATCTTCATTGACTTACGTAAAGCTTTTGATACAGTTGACCATGACTTGCTCCACGTAAAATTGTCACACTATGGTATTAGAGGCACTCCCTCAACTACCTCAAGTCATACCTCAGCAACAGAAGCCAATATGTGTACGCAAGTGGGGCAAGCTCTTCGCTCAACCAATACAGTTGGTGTCCCACAGGGAAGTGTCCTTGGCCCTCTTCTCTTTCTCCTATACATAAATGACCTACCAAATGCTTCGCAATTACTCAAACCCACACTTTTTTTGCAGATGACACTACATACGTCTTCTCTCACCCGAGCCCAGTCACGCTAGCCAATACTGTAAACACCGAATTACAGAAAATATCTACCTGGATGAGGACTAACAAACTTACACTAAACATTGACAAAACTTACTTCATTCAGTTTGGTAACAGAGCTACAGATGTACCTCTTAACATAACGATAAACAGATCACCTATCACAAAGCTAACAGAGGGAAAATTCTTAGGAATCCACCTTGATAATAGACTCAAATTTCATACACATATACAACAAATTTCTAAGAAAATTTCCAAGACTGTAGGCATACTATCGAAGATACGTACTATGTTCCACAGTCAGCCCTCCTGGCCCTTTATCACTCTCTTATTTACCCCTATCTCACCTATGGAATTTGTGCATGGGGCTCAACAACAATTAACCATCTCAGACCACTAATTACCCAACAAAAGGCTGCAGTTAGAATGATAAACAAATTCTCACTACAGGCAGCACACTCCACCAATATTCAAACACTCAACCTACTCACCATACAAAACATCCATACTTATTATTGCACTTATTACATACATAGAACACTTAACTCTGATATTAACCCTCCCCTCAAACATCTCCTTGCCAACCTCAACAGAAACACATGACCATAATACAAGGCACAGATCACTCTTTGATGTTCCTCGTGTCCATCTCACGCTATGCAAAAACTCAATGCACATAAAAGGCCCTAAAATCTGGAATTCATTACCTGAAAATATAAAAGAAACACTACCTGTTTATAAATTCAAGTCTCTTCTCAAAGATCACTTACTCACCCAAAACCAAATAAATACTGAATAACTGAACCTTATAAATTGTATATCCTAAATGTTACTCACAATTATATCACACAAATGTTAAACCTAACTGTTATTTTTTTTAAATACACTACCTAACAGAATACTCCATTCGACTGAATGTACAACAATGCATGCAACCATATGACCTGTCTTTGTAATACTCATTTGTGCTTTATAGTTATCTGTTTACATTAATGTTTTATCACTGATTATCATTGCTTAGTTAATCTTAAGTTAATTTTAAGCCAGCCCGTAATGCTATGCATATAAGTGGCTTTGGCATGCTGCTCTTACCTGTATTTTTTGTACCTCTGTATGTATGCTAAAATTAATAAATAAATAAATAAATAAATAAATAGAAATGGTAGAGGTGAGATAAACCAGGTTGATCACTTGTGGTGTCATGACCTAGCTTTACCTCCTCTATATAATAACACCAGTATTCAAGAACTGGTCCAAACCTTGTCATAAGTTTCCTAAGTGTGAGTTTTTGATCAAGTGTTGTAGCCATGGTGTTGTAGCTTTTTATTCTGGTATTTATTATGAGGTAATAAGACGACCCACCGTCCCCTTCAAACTTGAATATATTACCACTCTTCAGTAATATATGTTGATCTCTCTCTCAGCCAAACATGTATCCATCTCACGGGTATTTTCAAACTTTATTTTCAAAATTAATTGACTTAATTATAATTTGTAAGTGGAGAGGCTTTTGTTTACAGGCTGAGTGATGATGATGATGTTATGATAGTGATGGTAGCCACACCTCACTACCATCACCATCCACTACCATGGTAACTATAATGTCACAGTGTCCACAAGTGTTACTTACCCAGGTAAGAGTGCTACCACAGCCTCCCGTAATATGTAATGAGGGCGGAGATGACAACAATATGGCGGCGAGTATTGACGACGACGGCGGCGGCGGCGGCGGCGACGGCGATGGTGGCGGTAGCAGCGGCGGCGGCGGCGGCGGCAGCAGCGGCGGCACGGCGGCGGCGGCGCCAGTGGCGGCAGCAGCGACCACCATGTTAGTACGCATGCGTCTCTCATTACCACTTCCATACTCCTCTCTCTGACACATTTAATTCATTATAGAACTATCTGCCTGCATGTAACCACTGTTTCACCTGGAATCTCTATTATATGGCTGAATCCCTTTGATATAAGTTTATTATTCTATATAAGGACACCTAACACGCTAGGCAGAGGTGGTAACATTACTAGTTTTTATTAAGTGTGAGCTCTTAAATAGTTTACCAATTATGATTATTATTTCTCAAGCTTTGGCACACCAGGGTTGTGCAACTACCGTGGTCTATATTACATCATAAAATAAAAATAAATTCTGAGTAGTTAGTATATTCCAATATATTAAGAGTTTCATGGGGACATTAGTGAAGTTTGCCAGCCTGTACTGGCAGACTTCTGCTATTCAATGATTTACAATTATTATTACACTTTCCCTCCTCCATCTTCTGTGTAATTTATACTGACTACATATACATAGGCAGGTACAAGTTTATATTGTGTTCTATAAAATACAGTCCATATACTCTTGCCATTCTCACAAATATATATATGTTAGTGTGAAGCTACACTGCCTTCAGCTGTCTGCAGTGTACTGCTATTAAACTCCTTTCAGCTGTCTGCAGTGTAAGTTTATTCAGGTATACATAGATACAGTTACATAGCTTATCATACATAACAGCATATGTTTAAAGAACCTAGGATAACCCAAAATAAGTCAGACAGGGTGACTAATTTCCATTGGGGTCCTGTAATACTGTCATTAAACTCCTCTCAGCTGTCTGCAGTGTACTGTCATTAAACTCCTTTCATTATCTTTCATATTATCAAGTTTAAGTAGGTGTGCGACCAGGTTTTGTAATATTTAAGTTATAAGAGAGATTTCGTTTGGATGTTTAACCCCGGAGGGTTAGCCACCCAGGATAACCCAAGAAAGTCAGTGCGTCATCGAGGTCTAACTTATTTCCATTGGGGTCCTCAAATCTTGCCCCCCAGGATGCCACCCACACCAGTCGACTAACACCCAGGTACCTATTTGCTGCTAGGTGAACAGGACAATAGGTGTAAGGAAACGTATCGAAATGTTTCCACCCGCCGAGAATCGAACCCGGGCCCTCCGTGTGTGAAGCGGGAGCTCACCAGCCACCGGGCCTGGTGGCACAATGAACACCTATGCAACTTAATTAAACTCTGATTCAGTTAGTATTTATGCTACTTATATTCAGTTAATTTAAATTATTTATGAACTTATCTTATTTATATAATCTCTACTTTTATTGCAAAAGTTATCCTCCGTATTATATATTGCACCCGCTTCCTGTCAGGTCTCTGTTCCTTAGACGTTGACAGTGTTATTCCACTAAACTATATAGTTTACAGAACAGTTCCTCTATAATGCAACACAGTAGGGTTATTTAATCATTATTATATCACATTTTCACTGGCTAGGTATTCTTCCTCCATGTCAATGTCCACCCTCATTTTATTTACTTGTATAAAAAAGTCGGATCGTCTTAATTACATTTCTGTTTACATGTATCTCCCTCACCCTCCTCTGCCACCACCGAGTCGTTCCCCAAGATAAGTTATCACAGGATAACCCAAGAAAGGCAGTGCGTCATCGAGGACTGTTTGTCTTATTTCCATTGGGGTCGTCAATATTGTCCCCCAGGATGCGACCCACACCAGCCGACTAACACCCAGGTACCTATTTGCTGCTAGGTGAACAAGACAACAGGTGTAAGGAAACATGTCGAAATGTTTCCACCCCGCCGGGATCATTTTCTGGGTTGACATGCAGGACACCTATTAATTCTAGTAGTCCTCCTTGTGGCATTAGTTTACTAGACAGTTTAGTTAGTAAATTAAAGTAGTGATGAACTAACATGTTTATCATCTGGTTACAATCGAATGGGTTACTTATGCAGATAAGAATTCATTCACAAAAACATTACGGTGTAGCTTAAATGCGGTTTTAAATTATTTATGTTACCTTATATTTCAAGAAGGTATAGCTGAATTTAAACAAGTTTCAGTGGTTATGAGTTGTTTACAAAGGCAGAGTATTTTTCCAAAATGGCTGGTAACACGCCGCTTTGGGTATAAAATACTCTGATATTTCTTAACATTTGTAGGTGAATTGTCTCAGAATTCATTAATTTTATCACATTTCAACACATAATGACGTATTGTGCGACAATAGTCCCTCTTGGTTATATCTCCATCATCTAGCGATGCTGGTGCAACTTCCCAGAGATAATTACATGTCACCGGAGCCGGGCAGTAGTGACATCTAAGAGTCTGTCTGCTGATTTTGTTGGATGTATCATAGACATATGGCTCCTGCATGACAGGCCACAAGAGCCCCACCACCAGAGCCCTTGGTGACAAAGTCTTGTGACAACCAAGAAAATCTAATTGTAAAGTCTTGTGGAAACAAAAAAGGCTACTGTCGTATACCTGGAGAGTGTTTCGGGGGGTCAACTCCCCCGTGGTTCGATCCATGACCAGGTCTTACGGTGAATCAGGGCCTGATAAACCAGGTGGTTACTGCTGGTTGCACACATACCGACGTACGAACCACAGCCTGGCTGGTCAGGTACTGACTTTAGGTGCCTGTCCAGATTCCTCTTCAAGACAGCCAGGAGTCTACTGGTAGTCCCCCTTATGTATGCTAGGAGGCAGCTAAACAGTCTTAGGCCCCTGACACTTATTGTGCTGTCTCGTAGCGCACTCATGGCACTCCTGCTTCTCACTGGGCCTTGGGGGGGGGATGTTGCACCACCTGGAGTTTACCTGGAGAGAGTTCCGGGGGTCAACGCCCCCGCGACCCGGTCTGTGACCAGGCCTGGTGGATCACAGCCTGATCAACCAGGCTGTTAGTGCTGGCTGCATGCAAACCAACGTACTAGCCACAGCCCGGCTGGTCAGGAACCGACTTTAGGTGCTTGTCCAGTGCCAGCTTGAAGACTGCCAGGGGTCTGTTGGTAATTCCCCTTATGAATGCTGGGAGGCAGTTGAACAGTCTCGGGCCCCTGACACTTATTGTATGGTCTCTTAACGTGCTAGTGACACCCCTGCTTTTCATTGGGGGGATGTTGCATCGTCTGCCAAGTCTTTGCTTTCGTTAGTGAGTGATTTTCGTGTGCAAGTTCGGTACTAGTCCCTCTAGGATTTTCCAGGTGTATATAATCATGTATCTCTCCCGCCTGTGTTCCAGGGAATGCAGGTTTAGGAACCTCAAGCGCTCCCAGTAATTGAGGTGTTTTATCTCCGTTTTGCGCGCTGTGAAGGTTCTCTGTACATTTTCTAGGCCAGCAATTTCACCTGCCTTGAAAGGTGCTGTTAGTGTGCAGCAATATTCCAGCCTAGATAGAACAAGTGACCTGAAGAGTGTCATCATGGGCTTGGCTCTTCTAGTTTTGAAGGTTCTCATTATCCATCCTGTCATTTTTCTAGCAGATGCGATTGATACAATGTTATGGTCCTTGAAGGTGAGATCCTCCGACATGATCACTCCCAAGTCTTTGACGTTGATGTTTCGCTCTATTTTGGCCAGAATTTGTTTGTACTCTGATGAAGATTTAATTTCCTCGTGTTTACCATATCTGAGTAATTGAAATTTCTCATCGTTGAACTCATATTGTTTTCTGCAGCCCACTGAAAGATTTGGTTGATGTCCGCCTGGAGCCTTGCAGTGTCTGCAATGGAAGACACTGTCATGCAGATTCGGGTGTCATCTGCAAAGGAAGACACGGTGCTGTGGCTGACATCCTTGTCTATGTCGGATATGAGGATGAGGAACAAGATGGGAGCGAGTACTGTGCCTTGTGGAACAGAGCTTTTCACCGTAGCTGCCTCAGACTTTACTCTGTTGACGACTACTCTCTGTGTTCTGTTAGTGAGGAAATTATAGATCCATCGACCGACTTTTCCTGTTATTCCTTTAGCACGCATTTTGTGTGCTATTACGCCATGGTCACACTTGTCGAAGGCTTTTGCAAAGTCTGTATATATTACATCTGCATTCTTTTTGTCTTCTAGTGCATCTAGGACCTTGTCGTAGTAATCCAATAGTTGAGACAGACAGGAGCGACCTGTTCTAAACCCATGTTGCCCTGGGTTGTGTAACTGATGGGTTTCTAGATGGGTGGTGATCTTGCTTCTTAGGACCCTTTCAAAGATTTTTATGATATGGGATGTTAGTGCTATCGGTCTGTAGTTCTTTGCTGTTGCTTTACTGCCCCCTTTGTGGAGTGGGGCTATGTCTGTTGTTTTTAGTAACTGTGGGACGACCCCCGAGTCTTTTGCTTTCGTAGGGAGTGATTTCCGTGTGCAGATTTCGGACTAGTCCCTCTGGGATTTTCCAAATGTATATTATAATGTATCTTTCTAGCCTGTGTTCCAAGGAGTACAGGTCAAGGGACTTCAGCTGCTCCCAGTAATTTAAGTCCTTTATTGTACTTATACGTGCAGTAAAAGTTATATGTGTATTTCCAGGTCTGCAGTTTTGCCTGCCTTGAAAGGGGCCGTTACCGTACAGCAATACTCCAGACTAGTGTTAATATGCTCAGGCAAACCCATTCGATAATTTCCCCTGTATATATGGGAAATTATCTCAATCCAAACCACTATCCCTCACTTTCCAAAAAAAAAAAAATACTTCAGTCGCAACCTAAGCTTCGTCTTGAAGCGAGGCACGACACTTTCTGTTGTATTGATGCCTTAGTGACTCAGCACTGACTTCCGCAGAGTATGTATGTACGATGATGACTGTTTACCAGCCCACTGGAGCAGCTGATAGTGATTGGAGCACGTATTAAAAACTGGGCTTCTACAATTCAACCTGAAGTGTTTGCTATACTCCTTACACTCAAATGCGTCCATGTATCTAAGTTTGACTCCTTATTTTTGGAAAGTGAGGGATAGTGGTTTGGAATGAGATAAGCGATTTGAAGAGCATCATCATTGGTTTGGCATCCTTAGTTTTCAAGGTTCTCATTATCCATCGTGCCATTTTCCAATTATTATTATTATTATTATAATCAAGGGGAAGCGCTAAACCCGTAGGATTATACAGCGCCTGGGGGGAGATGTGGAAGGCATTTAGGCTTAATTCGGGGAACTGGAGCACAGATCCAATTCCCAAAATCAAGAGCCCCTTACCAACATCAAGGAACCTTCCTTGAGGGGGTCATTTTCCAAGCAGATGTGGTAGAGACATTGTTGTGGTATTTGAAATTGAGATTCTCTGACATTATCATTCCCAGGTCCTTCACATTAGTTTTTCGCTTCATTGTGTAGTTGGAATTTGTTTTGTACTCCAATCCAGTTTTTATTTCCTCGAGTTATCAAACCATACCACGGACGGGTATGGTTTGATACATCCATTGAGTGTCATCCATTGATACATCCATTGAGTGTCATCCATTGAGGACAATGCAAATCTCCAAGTGAACATTGGCCAAGTGACTCATGAAATCGTAATGACACGATTGCAAACAAACCATACCACGGACGGGGATAGAACCCGCGATCAGAGAGTCTCAGAACTCCAGACCATCGCGTTAGCCACTTATTGTGGCTAGCTGGTCCAGTGGCTAACGCGACGGTCTGGAGTTTTGAGACACTGATCGCGGGTTCTATTCCCATCCGTGGTATGGTTTGTTTGCAATCGTGTCATTACGATTTCATGAGTCACTTGGCCAATGTTCACTTGGAGATTTGCATTGTCCTCAATGGATGACACTCATGCAAATTCTGGTATCGTCAGCAAAAAAAGACAGCAAAGGATGGGAGCGAGTACAGTACCTTATGGAACAGAGCTTTTCAATGCATCTGCTTCGGACTTCACTGTGCGGCCCAGTCCCCGGGCCCATTATGTACCTCTGTAATCTCTTGGACAACCGCCCAGGATTGATATGGGGTGCATTACAAAGATATTAAGAAAAAAAAACTGTTCTAGTAGTTAATAATAATATTCTTTATTTCTACAAGTACATTATACAGCTTATACCCACTTTTTCTGTTATTCCTTTATCACACATTTTGTGTGCTGTCACGCCATGATCGCACTTGTCGGAGGCTTTCGTAAAGTCCGTGTATACTACATTTGCAACCAAGACCATGTTACAGTAGTCCAGTAGTTGTGAGAAGCAGGAGAGACCTGCTCTAAACCCATGCTGCACTGGGTTGTGTAAATGTTGGGTATCCAAGTGGTTGGTAATCTTGCTTCTCAGAACCTTTTCAAATATTTTTTTTTTATGATGTGGGACGTTAGCGTTATTTGTCTGTAATTCTTAGGACTTGCTGTATTGCCACCTTTGTGGCCTCTATACTTGCTTCAAGCTTCCTCTGAGCCATTTTTTTTTTACCAGATATTTCACTTTTGAACATCTCAAAATTGCCCTCACGATTCTAATTCATCTATATCTGTGTCTACTTCTCCTGTTACTAGGGAGGAATCAGTACCTGGAGTTTACCTGGAGAGAGTTCCCGGGGTCAACGCCCCCGCGGCCCGGTCTGTGACCAGGCCTCCTGGTGGATCAGAGTCTGATCAACCACGCTGTTACTGCTGGCTGCACGCAATCCAACGGGGAGTTAATCAAATCAAATCAAGTTTATTCTCTATAAAGATTACAATGTGGGGTTTACATATTATAGGATATTGTGTGGTTTACATATTATATAAAACTAATTACAGAGAGGGCCACTATCACACCTAGTATGACTAGGCATTTCGGGCAGACTAAGATTAATTCAAAACTCTACATTGGTACAGATTATGGACCATATTGGTATTAAGGCTTAGTAACTGCATTACAGTTCGTAAATTTAGCAATGTGAATGGTTTTGTTTTGGTACAATACATAGTTTCTATTGAAGCTCCTATACTGGAGTATCACAGGCAAACTTAGGACTAGTTAAGATTCGTTAGGTAATAGTTGTATTACGTATTTATGTTTATAGTCAATTGGGTGGGTGTAGGTGTGAATAGTGGGGAATCACAAATATCGAGGGGAGGTCTAGGTTGTTTTTTATGTGTGTATGATACAAGAGAATAGGCGGTTTTCATGTAGTTAGCTGACAGTGGGGTGTCAGGGAGATAAGATGTTTTCTAACGGCAGTTTGGAAAGTGATGAATGTGTCTGCAGTTCTAGAGTTTTCAGGTAGGGTGTTCCAGATTTTAGGCCCTTTTATGTAAACTGAATTTTTGTATAGGTTTAGCCGGACACAGGGAATGTCATAGAGATGTTTGTGTCTGGTGTTATGCCCGTGGGTCCTGTTACAAGTATCAAGAAAGTGTTTTAGGTCAAGGTTAATACTGGAATTTAAGGTTCTGTAAATGTAGGTTGCACAGTAGTAAGTGTGGATGTTCTGAACAGTGAGTAAGTTTAGATCTATGAAGAGTGGGGGAGATGATGTTGCCTGGGATTGGATTGCGTAATTATTCTCACTGCAGCTTTTTGTTGGGTTATTATTGACTTTGTGTGTTGCTGCAGTTGATCCCGAAGCACAAATAGCATAGGTGAGATGGGGATAAATGAGTGAATGGTATAATGTGAGAAGGGCAGATTGTGGCACGTAGTAACGTATCTTGGAGAGGATCCTAACCGTTTTGGATACTTTTTTTGTTATGTGTTGGATATGGGTACTGAAATTCAGGTTGCTGTCGAGGTGCAGGCCTAGGAATTTGCCCTCATTATATCTGGCAATAAGAGTGTTGTCGATCTTAATGTTAAGCTGTGCAACACCTGTTATGTTACCAAACATAATATGGAAGGTTTCGTCAGTGTTAAGTGTAAATTTATTGGCTGAAGATATTTTGAGTAGCTCCTTGTTAACATTGGTGTTGAAGGTGGCAAGATTTGGGTGGGAGATGACATAAGTCTTGTCGTCAGCAAAGAGAATGGGTTTCAGGTGTTGTGATACGTTGGGAAGATCATTGATGTATAAGAGGAAGAGCATGGGACCAAGGACACTTCCCAGTGGTACCCCAGTATCAAGTGGCCATGTTGATGAGGTTGTGTCTTTAATGGAGACATACTGATACCTATTAGTAAGGTAGGATTTGAAATATGCAGGTGCATGGCCTCTTATACCATAATGGTCAAGTTTGTGGAGTAGGATTCCGTGATCTACTGTGTCAAAAGCTTTTCTTAGGTCAGTAAAAGTCCTAATGGATATTCCTTATTTTCCAGTGTTCTGTAAAGCAGATCTAGCATTTTTACAATTGCATCATTAGTGCTTTTATGTTTTCTGAAGCCAAATTGGCAGGGGCTGAGTATGTTTTGTGCTGTTATAAACGAATATAATCTCTTGTGCACGAGCATTTGACTCCCCTACTGAAAGAATGAACTCTTTCACAGTTGGCACTTGGAGCCTCCCACTATTAACACATACTACCTTATTGTCATGGATGCAATGGTGGAAACAATTTAAAAACTGTTAGTCACATTCCATGTCTCTAGACGAGTTTTGAGTTAGGAAACCGCTTTATATATATATAGGATGAAAGTGCTTGCTTACACACTGGTTATGTGGTCAAGGTGTTTGCTTACACACTGATTATGTGGTCAAAGTGTCTGCTTACACAGTATCGTTTAGTTTGTGTACTAATACATTGGAACACTGACAGACTTTTACACATTCGGTGCACAGAAAATGCACATACCTTCCGTAGTTAATGATATATAACACTATTATGTATGTACTGTCTTTGGACTATTCAAAAGTTGGCCTGTGATACTCCAATACTAAAAACTATGTATAGTGCCAAAACAAAAGCATTCACATTGCTAAACTCACAACTAGTATTTAGTCACTTAGCCATAATACCAACTTATCTCATAATTCTGTAAACATTTTAAACCTAAGATTTAATATAAGTCTGCCCAAATGCCTAGCCATCTAGGCGTTCTAGTGGTACACTCTGTAATTATTATTTTTCTACATGTAAACCACACAACAACCAAATTCTGTAAACTCAGCACCTTCAAAACTACCATTAGAAAACAAACTTAATCTCCCTGATAAACCCCATCAACTAACTACACGAATACCACCTGGTGGGTTTAACACTTACTCTCACTCCCCCCATTTTACCATAAACAAAATATTAATCTCAATCTTAAAATAATGAATCCTGTGATTTCTCCAATACTGAAACTAGTACTGTGCCAAAAAAAGCATTCACATTGCTAAACTCACAAACTAGTATTTAGTCACTTAGCCAATAATAAACCCAAATTACCTCATAATTTGTAATATTTTAAAAAAAAAGAATTAAACTAAGTCTGCCCGAAATGCCTAGCCATGCTAGGCGTTCTAGGGTACTCTCTTAATCATTATTTAACTACATGTAAACCACACAGCAACCAAAAATTCTGTAAATTCAACATTGTAATCTTTATAAAAGAATAAACTTTGAATTTGAATTTGAATACAGAGAATAAAGTTTGAATTTGAATTTGAATTTGACTGGGCGGCACGGGGCGTTGACCCCCGGAGCATTCCCCCAGGTAGACCAGATGCAAGGTTAATTACTCGGCTCACAAACCCAACCACTTGAAAAATTGGCATGAGCCCCGTTTCGTCTGAGCCTGTGGAACTCTTGTCTGTTCGCTAGGATGGTAAGTAAGTTTATTCAGGTATACACAAATACATTTTTCATAGAATTATCATACATAGCAGTATAGTGTAGAGAACCAGGAAAACCCCAAAAAATAGCGGGATTTATTTCTTTTTGGGGTTCTTTTACCCTTATTTTTTAAATATAAAGGTATAATTTTTTCTTTTTTTCTATAATAAGATAACATTATTATCATACTAAAAAGACTATCTCTACACGAGGGTCATTAAGACTTCTACAATACAAGGGTTTTTGGGAAAAGGGGGTAAATTTACACTAGTAGCTAAAAAATAAAAAATATTCCCCCCCCTTTCTGTACAAATTTCTCAGAACCTTTGGCATTCTTCTTGAACTGGTTATGCTATGATTGGTTTTTACAGGCGGGAAGTCTTTCCACCCCTTTTTCTTTTCAATAAAGGGGGTTTTGAAGCTTTTAAAACAAATATAACTCTTGTGCAGAGCATTTACCCCCCTACTGAAAGAATAACCCTTTTCACGTTGGCACTTGAGCCTCCCACTGGGGGTATACAAAGTTGTGCTCTCTCCCCCTAGTACAAATGATTGTTTTGGGGTTCCCCAAACCTTGAAAAAAAATGGCAGCAAGATTTTCTGGACCTGTTTTGGAATTTTTAAAAACATGATTTAGCTTCGTTGTTTTACTCTGTCTCAACATTCAGCATACCCAAACTGCTGTAATTCATTCGGGCCCACATGCTCTTTGGTCCCAGCCCCAGGATGAATCTTACGTTTTTGTTCTGGGTGATTTGAATCTATCTTTAGTTTTTTTTTTTTTTGTCAGGGCAGAGTCCCGAAGAAAAGCGTAACCATATGGCATTACAAAGGCTAGACATAGGGTCCTGCGACCCTCTGAGGTAGACACTGTGCTTGTCTTATGGGAAACTTCTTCTGGCATTCGCTTTCTTTATACCATGTTCCCTATAAAATTCCCCCTGACATGCTGGGTCAAAGGGGTTTCCCAGATATTTTTTTGATGAAAAAAAGTGAGGGGCTCCCCATTACCTGGACTTTAAAATTTATTCCCTTTCATTTATTTTTGTCCCAAAGAGAAGGTTTAAATTTCCCCAGGTGAATGATAGTTTGTTGTTACTAACCATTTGCTGCAGGACCCAGTTCCAGTGTTAAAACATTAGCTATACTTGTGGGTTTTTTCCTGACACAATAGGGCCTGCCCTCTGATACAAGGATTTTACATTTGACACTGATAGCATGTCACTGACATAACATAAAATAATAAGGGGACCCAGAATATACCTTGGGAACCCCACATGCTATCGGCGGGGGTTTTGTTTCCCCGTTTTGTTTTTTTTGACAATTTTTTCCCCTGTTGCAAAGGAGGACTTAAACCACCCTCAAACCTATACCGATAGCTGAAGTTTCTTAATAATATATTGGGGTTGACAGATCGGGGGCCTTTTTTGCGGGTCTAAGGTTCCCATACCATGAGGTTCCCCTTTGAATTTCATTCTCGGGGTAATCCATCAATTAATTAGGGAAGGCGGTTGAGTAAGATAAAAAACCATTGAAAGCTATGGAGATTTTTCTTTAAGGTACTTAACTACTTGGAGTCACCGCCCCTCTAGAATTTTGGTATATACTGAGATCTAACGGGGCCTATATTGCTTACATCAGCCCCACTTTTTTTCTTGAAGACAGGGTAATCTGGCCCCCTTAAAAACCCACCGGTGGGATTAGGGGTGATTGAAGATTTATTATGGAGAAAAGGGAATTGACTTCCACCATGATCACGAAATCGAAATGACACGTTTGCAAACAAACCATACCCCGGGCCCGGATTAAACCCCGCGGTCAGAGAGTCTAAAAACTCCAGCCCGTCGCTTTAGCCACTACCCCGCTAGCCACAAAAATTTCGCCCAAACTAGGTATATTTCTACCCATGGGAAAGGGTTTAGCAAGGCAATGTGTCATTACGATTCGTGAGTCATGTTGAGGGCAGTGAGGGGACTTGAGCTAGAGTTCGTCACGGCCCCTAGGGAGAGTCTGTAAAATTGTTTTGTGGTCACAGTGGTGCCTGTGAACCTTTCCCCTAGGGTTAAAATTACTTAGTTGGACGAATCTTTTTGTGGCATGGTCTAGTGGCTAACCGACGGTCGGGAGTTTTGAGACTTCTGAACCGGGTTAAACCCGGGGGGGTGGGGTTTCAGAAGCCCCATCTTTTAGGAGCTTAGAGGGGATGTTACGGGGCCAGTGCCTTATTGGGTTTAACCTGCTTAGTTTTTTTTAATGAAGTATGAGATCCCTTTACAAAGTTACAACTGTTTGGGGTTTACCCCCTTTTGGTTAGTATGTTTGAAATTTATCAGGTCTGTGTTAAAGGTATTTATGCAGGGGGTTTTTTTTACTTACTAGTGTTGATGCAACAATTGTAGTGGGAAATTTAAAAAGCAAGCCACCTTAGATGTTTCGGGGCATCCCTCGTTATCAATATGAGTACTATGTTAAACCCTTCTCTGGTTTTTGGCTAACCCCCGCTGTTTTTGTTTTTCCAGAGCTTTCTGGGGTTATGCTTTACTCTTCATTTTTGGGGGAATATGCTTTGCCTTTGCTCCTTTTTGGGAATTTATTTAGGTGCTGCAAAAATCCTGTCTTTTCTTTTAAATCTTTTAGCAGCTGGGCTCTGAATTTCATTTTATCTAATATCTCAGTAGTCTCCAGGTTCATTTTTTCGTTTTTAAACCTAACCCTTTAACTGGGGCAATGTTATCAAGGGGGTATGAAATTGTTTTGAATTTTTCCCCCGGGATGTTTCGTCCCTGCAAAATTGTTACTCTGTCCCGTCACAATTGGTAGCCATTTACCCGTGTTTTTTTTTACTGTAGTTTTTAGTTGACCTATTTTTATTGTCCCGTGTAGGCCTGTCCATCCCTATGATTTTTCCTATGCGTAAATGATAAAATGATCATAAAACCTTGGTAATGACCCTGACGACTAATGTTTTCATAGCGGGTTTCAAAGTATATGGTCCCCTTTGGGGGGCTGAGAACTGTGTGATCCGATTGGTGTATTAATTATTAGTGTAACTTTAAAACCCAGAATTTGTTTTTACCTTTTCATCCGCTATTTTTTCTGCTGAAAACAAATTGAAGTCGCCAGTATTGTCTCGCAATTGTTTTCAAGTCCGGACAAACTGGGAAAAATCTTCTAAGAACTGGGCCTGGGTAGGAGGGGGGTAACTAGTTTTCCCACTAAGATGGGGTTTGGTCTTGGGAAGCGCACTTTAAAACCCTAGAATCTCTAGTTATTGTTATTTAAATCAGTCTTGGGAAGCTAATCATTTTATGTAGGCACTACTCCACCCCCTTTTTGTTCCTATCTAAGCGTTTTATTGTAAATTTTTACCCAGTCTCAGCACCGTACATCCAACCCCGGGTTTTAAAGATGGGTTTTAATGCCCCCTAATTTTGTTTAAACCTAATCTCTGCCCAAATTTTGAAGAAGTGGGCTTGCGTTTACATAAAAAAGTGAAAAGGGCCCGTTTTTATAAAACAATTATAATCATCAATAAAAGGGGAAAGGGGCCCCTAGTATTAAAATTAGGTAAATCAATGTCATCATTGCTAAAGGGAACTGTGCAAAGTGCATTTGTTACACACAAAGTGAATTTGGGACGGTGGCCTGGTGGTTAATCCTCGCTTCCACGGTAGGGCCCGGGTTCGATTCCCAGCCAGAGTAGAAACTTGGACTGTTTTTTTCCCCCTGTTGTCTATTTCCCCATCAGTAAAAGGGGACCTGGGTGTTAGCGCTGGGGGGTCGCATCCTGGGGGCACTGACCCAAGGAGGCCCGGTCACAGACCGGGCCGCGGGGGGGTTGCCCCGAAACTCTCTCCAGGTAAAACTCCTCTCCGGGTTTTAATTGTACATGCACCCCCCCCTTACCATTTTTTCTAAGTGCCTTTTCTGTTTTTAGCGTACTTTTGTACAGGTATGCACCGTTTGGGATGTTTGAGAAATAATGGCGTATTTTTCCCATGCTTATGGAGTTAAATTCATTCTAGCTACTGCCGTCATACACCCTATGTATCGTCTATTTTGCCTCTGCACAATAGTTTGAGGTCCTGGATTAAACTGGTATCACCACTTAAGACGCTACAAAAGAGCGTGGCCACTGTTTTTGTTTTGGGGAGCGGGTTTTCCCTACCTTGCGGCGATAGTATATTTACTTTTTGGTAGGTGACAACTGTTGGCTTTTACTGTCCAAGGGGGGGTTTTTACCCATTTTGCCTTTTCCAACCCCCCTACTGATTTCTTTCTTTTATGGAATTGAAGGAGAAAGATAAAATAATTATGGGAGCCCGTACCCCCCTAATGCCTGCCCTTTTACTATTCGCTCTTTTACTCAATACAAAATATTTTTTTTCTCTTTTCCAGTAACCCAGTTTCACCCCAGTATCTGCTTTTGCAACACCATGAATTACTATAAATTTTCTTCTTTAAAACCCCCTTTACTGCTCACTTTTGCTTAACTTCACAAAACCCCCCTTTTAGTTCACCCCCTTTTTACACACTCCCCTTCCCCCCTCATTCCCCCAGTCCGGTTTCACCCATTTAAATTTTAACTCCCCTTTTCCCTCGGAGACCAGAAAGGGGAAAAGTGGCGAACTGAAATTTATATTGGGTTTTTATATAAACGTTATAAAGACAAACAAGTGTTAAAATTAAAAAAGTGGGGAAAAATGGGCATATTTATTAAAAAAAAGTTTTTGGGCTGTCAAGGTAAAGGGCCGAAACACCATCTAATAAATATATCCCAGTTTTATTCACTGTCCCTTTTTTAAAAACGAAATGCGTTTTAAAAGTAATAAACAATCACTATAGTTTTTATTTGATAGTTGGCAGCTCTTTCGGGGAGTGGTGGTTGCCTGCCTCTGTCTCACCAGTCATTAAATCTGTGGACACAATCATCTTATCATTATCTCAGGTACTAGTGATAACTCATGAGAGCGCAAAGTGCTGTGTAATTCTGTCTTGAAGGAAAGAAAAACAACTGTACAACCGTGAAGTAGACAGTGTGGTGCAGCAACCCGCCAGTTGTGAGTCAACCTGAGTCGATTTTCATTGGTATAGAGAACTACGTGGACAAACTAGATCCTTTCTTGGCTTCACGAGATATTGCAGCCTCTTGGTGCTAACCTTCCCTTCCTCGCATGAAACAATTAGTAGTCATCCCCCCAGGCTTCACTGCATTCCTGTGTATACCTGGAGAAGGTTTCGGGGGTCATTGCCCCCGAGCGCTATTCTGTGACCAGGCCTCATGGTAGATCACGGCCTGATCAACCAGACTGTTGCTGTTGACCGCACATAAACCGACATACGAACCACAGCCCGGCCTGATCAGGTACTGACTTTAAGTACCCTTCTTGAAGACAGCCAGGGGTCTATTGTAATTCCCCTTATGTATTCCGGGAGGCAGTTGAACAGTCTTGGGCCCCTGACACTTACTGTGTTTGTCTCTTATCGTGCTAGTGGCACCCCTGCTTTTCACTGGAAGGATGTTGCATGGCCTGCCTAGTCTTTTGCTTTCGTAGGGAGTGATTTTTTGCGTGCAAATTTGATACTGTTAGGTAAGACACATATGCAACAGTTAGGTATCTTTATTTCGAAACGTTTCGCCTACACAGTAGGCTTCTTCAGTCGAGTTACAGAAAAGTTGACGGAAGCAGAAGATACTTGAAGACGATGTAATCAGTCATCACCCTTAAAGTTTTGAGGTGGTCAGTCCCTCAGTCTGGAGAAGAGCATTTTTTCCATAGTATGAAACAATATTGTTTCATACTATGGAACAATGCTCTTCTCCAGACTGAGGGACTGACCACCTCAAAACTTTAAGGGTGATGGACTGATTACATCGTCTTCAAGTATCTTCTGCCCGAAACGTTTCGAAATAAAGATACCTAACTGTTGCATATGTGTCTTACCTAACAACCTGTCGGTATTTTATACCATTTTAATGTTCAAATTTGATACTAACCCGCCTAGGGTTTTTTCAAGTATATATAATCATGTATCTCCCCCTGCCTGCGTTCCAAATAGTACAAGTCAAGGAACTTAAAACCGTTCTCAGAATTTAGGTGTTTTATCGTACTTGTGTGTGCCGTGAGATTTCTCTGTACATTTTCTAGGTAAGCAATTTCACCTGCCTTGAAAGGCACTGTTAGTGTGCAGCAATATTCCAGCCTAGTTAGAAGCAACCTGAAGAATGTCATTATGTGCTTGGCATCCCTAGTTTTGAAGGTTCTCATTATCTATCCTGTATTTTTCTAGCATATGTGTTAGATACAGTGTTGTGGTCTTTGAAAGTGAGATTCTCTGACATCATTTCCCAGGTCCTTTACACTAGTTTTTCACTCTATTGTGTGGTTGGAATTGGTTTTATACTCCGATATAGTTTTAATTTCCTAACGTTTTTCCATATCGGAGTAATTGAAATTTCTCATCACTGAACTTCATATTGTTTTCTGCGGCCCATTTATAGAATTGTTTGATGTCTGTCGGGAGTCTTGCAGTGTCTTGAATGGAGGACACTGTCATACAAATTCGGGTGTCATCTGCAAAGGAAGACACGGTGCTGTGACTTATACCCCTGTCTGTCAGATATGAGGATGACTAACACGAAGGGGCCGAGAACTGTGCCTTGTAACAGAGCCTCACAGACTTACTCTGTTTACTATTACTCTACTCTTTGGTGTATTCTATTTGTTAGGGAATTTAGATCCATGTCTAGCTTTTCCTGTTTATTCCTTTATCACGCACTTGTGTACTTGTACAACCATTGTCACACTTGTTCGAGTTTTTGCAAAGTCCTGGTATACTACTGGTGTATAAACTACATCTGCTTTTGTTTGTCTTCTAGCATGCCAGGACCTGTCATAGTGGTCCAGTAGTGGGACAAACAGGAACGAACCTGCTCTAAACCCATGTTGCCCTGGGTTATGTAACTGATGGGTATCTATGTAGGTGCTATAAGTTCGGTGCTTAAACCCTTCAACGATTGTTATGATATGAGGATGTTAGCAACTATCGGTCTGTATTTCTAGCTATTGCTTTAAGTGCCACACTTTGTGTTTGGTATGCGTGTTGTTTTTAGCACTTGGGACACCCCCGTGTCCATGCTTCCTCTCCATAAGGATGCTAAAAGCATGTGATAGGGGCTTTCTGCAGTTCTTGATGTACACCACGAGTTCCACGAGGGTGGAGTAATATCATATAAGTTTTGCCCTAACCAGACTCAGTCTGGTTACGGCTACGCTAAAAACTGAGGTCGATATGGACTTGAATAAGTTCACTTCATCCTTGGCTGTCATCTGTGTAGGATCCATCTCGTCCTAAGTAGGGGCCCGATACTTGGATGTTGTTCATCGACTTATGTTTGGCATAAGAAAAGAAATATTTTGGGTTTCTTCAGTTTCATTTATGAGCTTTTAGTTCTTTCCTCATTTCTTGTCTCCTGTAACATTCTTTAAGCTTAAGTTCGAATGTTTGCTGTTTCTCTGACTGGTGCCTCCCTCTATTACGATATATTGACCTCTTAGCACTCTGTGAGTCTTCAAAGATTTTACAGAAGTGCACGTAATGGTTCCCTCGGACGGACCTCCAAAGTTTTGATAACTGATCAACTTTTTTTTTATTATTACATTACCTAAAAGAATGCTCGCATTCTGCTGAATGCAACAGCAGCTCAGGCAAATACCATATGAACCTTCTTTGGAAAACTCATTTGTGCTTATTGTTATTTGTTTACATAATTTTTTACCATACTGGAAATACATCATTTGCTTATTTAATCTTAAGTTAATTTTAATACCTGCCACAAATGCTCTGCATGCAAGGTTTTGTATGTTACTCTTTACCTCTGTATGTCCTTTAGACGAGTCTATGTAATCATGTTTACCTGGATTTACCTGAGAGAGTTTTCGGGGGGTCAACGGCCCCGCGGCCCGGGCTGGGACCAGGCCTCCTGTGTATCACGCCTGAATCAACAGGCTGTTGCCTGCTGCTGCACGCAAACCAACGTACGAGCCAAGCCCGTCTGAACGGAACGGCTTTAGTGCTTGTCCAGTGCCAGCTTGAAACATGCCAGGGTCTGTTGGTAATCCCCCTTATGTGTGCTGGGAGGCAGTTGAACAGTCTCGTCCCCTGACACTTATTGTATGGTCTCTTAACGTGCCTAGTGACCCACTCTGCTTTTCATTGGGGGAGGTGGCATCGTCTGCCAAGTCTTTGCTTTCGTAGTGAGTGATTTTCGTGTGCATGTTCGGTACTAGTCCCTCTTCAGAATTTGTCCAGGTTATAAATCATGCATCTCTCCCTCCTCGTTCCAGGGAATACAGGTTTAGAAACCTCACGCTCCCAGTAATTGGGTTGTTTTATCTCCGATATCCCGCGGGGGGGGCCGGTGTGAAAGTTCTCTGTACATTTTTCTAGGTCCGGGCAATTTCACCTCCTTGAAGGTGCTGTTAGATGCACAGCAATATTCCAGCCTAGATTAGAACAATGACCTGAAGAGTGTCATCATGGGCTTGGCCTCCCTAGTTTTTGAGGTTCTCATTATCCATTCCTGTCATTTGTTCTAGCAGATCATTGATACAATGTTATGTCCTTGAAGGTAATCCTCCGACATAATCACTCCCGGTCTTTGACTTGTGTTTTCGCTCTATTTGTGGCCAGAAATTTGTTTTAGTACTCTGATTGAAGTTTTTTTTTTAATTGTCCTCATGTTTACCATATCTGATAATTGAATTTCTCCATCGTTGAACTTCATATTGTTATCCTGCAGCCACTGAAAGATTTGGTTGATGTCCGCCTGGAGCCATGTGCAGTGTCCAAATGGAAGACACTGTCAGCAGATTCGGCAGCGGCAAAGGGAAGGACACGTGCTGTGCTGACAAATCCTTGTCTATGTCGAAATGAGAATGAGGAACAAGATGGGAGCTAGTACTGTGCCTTGTGGAACAGAGATTTTCACCGTATGCTGCTCGACTTTACTCTGTGACGACTATCTCTCTGTGTTCTGTTAGTGAGGAATTATAGATCCATCGACCAACTTATTTTCCTGTTATTCCTTTACGCGCATTTTTGTGCGCTAATTACGCATGTCATCACCTTCGAAAGGCGTTTTTCAAAGTCCTGATAGAATTACATCCTGCATTCTTTTTTGTCTTCTAAGTGCATTTAGGACCTTGTCGTAAGTGATCCGAGTAGTGGAGACCGACAGGAGCGACCCTGTCTTAAACCATGTTTGCCCTGGGTTGTGTAACTATGGGTTTTCTAGATGGTGTGATCTTGCTTCTTAGGACCCTTTCAAAGATTTTTATGATATGGATGTTAGTGCTTTGTTCTGTGTAGTTCTTTACTGTTGCCTTTACTGCCCCTTTGTGGAGTGGGGCTATGTACTGTTGTTTTTTAGTAACCTGAGGGACGACCCCCGTGGTCCATTGCTCCCCTTCCATAGAATGGAAAGGCTCGTGATAGGGGCTTCTTGCAGTTCTTGTGACAAAGAGTTTCCATGATCCTGCCCTGGCAGATTGCAGGGCATGTTCATTTATATATTCGCCTGTTCGAATCATTTGGCGTCGGATAACATCGTATAGGCTTGTTTAATCAAATTTTGTGCTCACTCATAAAAAATTCATTTTATCTTCGACTCTCATCTGGTTACGGCTTGCTAAAACTGAGTCCTATTGGGACTTGAGTAGCTCACTCATTTCCTTGCTTGTCAATGTGTAGACCCATCTTGTTTTAAGTAGGGGCCCAATACTGACGTGTTCCGATTTTTGATTTGGCATAGGAGAAGAAATACTTTGGGGTTTTCTTTCGATTTTCATGTATGCTTTTAGTTCTTCCCGGCGATTCCTGACCAAAGATTGCCTGTTTAGCTTAATTGATGCTTGCTATTCTCTGACCAGTGTCCTCTCTGCCATTCTGATATAGTGACCTCGTTTAGAGAGCCGCTTCTGTTATTCTTTCCGTCGCCTGTAAAGGAGCGCCTGTCTCTTTCTATTTTACATGTCTACTCCTCCTATTCTTATGAGGAATAAGCCTTGTGCATACATCGAGTGCCACCGAGTTAATCTGTTCTAGGCATAATTTGGTGTCCATGTGTTCTTATATATCTTCCCAGCTTATATCGGTTAGGACTTGGTTTACATTGTCCCCCACTTATTTTTGTTATTAAGTTGATGAATGTTGGTGAATTCTCCCCTCGTGTCTAGTCCATTTGTCGGTCTCTGGGGGCTTCCACGCAATACATGTCTGAACCTCAGATTATGTTGTGAATCCTGAGTATATATTGTTTTGATATGGTGACATTTCTTATCAGATCATCATGTGTGAAGATGAGGTCAGTTATTCTCCAGTCTAGTAGGCTCTATATTTGCTGGTTTAAATTGCATTTTGTGCAGAGATTTAAAAGCCGTGTGAGTGTGAGTTTATCATCAGAGCTGCCTCCGCTGGTGTTATTACTGGCACAATATTATTTGCCTATATTCCTCTCCATTTTTATAGTCCTGAATTGAAATCCCCCAGAGCAAGATTTGGTTGCAGAGCTGGAAGAATTTCCACAGATACAGTGGTCAATTTTTAACAGCTGTTCCTGGAATTGCTGGGGTTGCATCCGGAGGCTTGTAGACTACCACAATGACCGAGGGTTTTTGGTTTCTCGACCTTTAACTGCTAAAACTTCCACTACTCATTTGAGCATTAAGCAGGTCTGTGCAAACAAGTGACTCTTGTGCAATGGTACAGGCCAACCCCCCCTTTTGCCTGTTCACTCTTCACATCTGTATAGTTGTAACCTGGGATCCATATTCGTGTCCAGTGATCCATTATTGGGTCTCAGTGAAAGCCGCGGAACATTGCCTGTGGTTGCCTCCTGCAACACATGTCCACGGATGAAAGGTATTTTTGGTTGTTTTATTGCTGGCTTTTAGACCCTGTATATTTGCCAAGAAGAATGTTACGGACTGGTGGTATTGTTGGTACTGGGGGGGGATTTTTTTTCCGGCATTAGTATCTGTATCTGTTGGTTTGGAGTGGAGGCCATCGACTGTGGTTCCACTCCAGGAATGACTGGATTTGGTGTACGATTTCTGCCATTTCCTGCCAGTTTTTTTTCCTTCCTGGCACTAAAAAACCTCTCCCTCTTGAGTGGCTGTGGCTACCCAGGTTTTCCCATGGCCTGGATGTTTTGTATCTTTTTGTCCCCTTTAGATGGTATGCCTGGCAATTTAAGTTATAGCACAGTCTTTCCTGTACTGAAGAGGTACACATTTCAGGGTGAAAAAGCTTACAGGAAGGGAGTTTGCATTTTCCTGTTGTCATATGGGCATGACATTTTCTAGGGTGGTCATAGTTGCATGTCCCATCTGTTTTTCCAGATTTCCCATGCCAGCAGATACCAAGTGCATAGTATGTGCACAGGCTTGGTTTCCGTTTGCCTTGGGTTTCTGTGACTGTATTCCCTGTTGGTGCATGTTTCCCTGTCTTATTCCTATCCTCCTTAGCACCAACAATGGAGCTCCCACCAGTTGTTTTTGGTAATTTATCCTCACTATTGCTATTGGAGTCCTCTTGTTTGCTATTTCCTGCGGTATTTCTGGTTTGCAATATTGGTTTTATCTTATCTTTGACTACACTTGTTTCCCTACTATGGCTCCTGTCCTCTATGAGGTCATTTATATGTATTCCTTCCTGCGTATAATTCCCGACTACCTGGACAAAATCTCCAGCTTCACCATTACTGTCTACCAGGACAGTATCTCCAGCTTCACCATTTCTGTCTCCCAGGACAGCACCTCCAGCTTCACCATTACTGTCTCCCAGGACAGCATCTCCAGCTCACCATTACTGATCTACCAGGACATGCACCTCCAGCTTCACCCTTTGTGACTACTGCCAGTATCCCAAGGACAGCACATCAGCCCTACTTTTACTGTACACCAGGTAAATCACCTCCAGCCTTAACAGTTTGTGACTAATGCCATGTATCAAGGCAGTTACCATTTCAGCCCAGACCCTTTTTATGTTTCCCATCTGTTGTAGAAGCTTCCAGGTTTTCATGAAAGCAGCTTTGATGTTATCCCTTTTAAACCCTTGTAATTTATCCACAGATTTTCCCATTTGGGCTGACCCAAAAACACTTCTCTGTTTTAATATGCTTGATTAGCTATTCTAGGATATCTGCACAAGGAGCGTGACATAATTTCACAAAAATGACAATTTATCCATGTGTAGCCCGTTTTGTTATGACTGAACAGACTACTCACAGCTTCCATAATATTTGAATGTTTGATTTACTGCAAGGTCACTACAAACCCTCTTGAATTTTATTAATAAACCTTAATGAAGCTCTAGCATATTTGTTTTCTGTTTTCTAACTCTTTTTGTATATTGACACTACCGTCACTTCTGAATTTTAATGTTTGTGATTTATAAGGCGCTACAAACCCATACCGTTTACAGTCTGCTTTACATACGTCCAATCGAAACTGTTTGAAACCATCCGGTTCGGACCAGTCCGTTCACCACAAGGGTATTCGGACCAGTCGATCTGCTCTGATCAGTGGGTCACTTATTTAAAACATACTGAGTCGGTGAATTTGAGCTAACACATGAATGAGATACTGGAAATTATCTACCGAGTAATATGTGAATTTGACTGATACAAAAGTTAATAACTGCGTGTTGAGAGCCGGTGATATCTGGAAGCTCCTACAATGACGGTACAGTCGACCTCCTTGTTTATCAATCTGCTGTATCTGGCTTTTTCTATTTTTGTTTTTCCGTCCCACCACAATATAATGCTATATTATCACTATAGTTGACTGGTGTAAATTTGAGAAGGGCGCTTTTTCTGTAGTAATAATTGCTTCTCGTTTTGTATATTCGACCGCTTGGTAACAACAGGTTATATGGAAATTCACAGTAAAGTCCGTATTTCAAGAAAAGAAACTAATGAAAGACACTCCACTCCACTAAGTACCATTATAATACTGGTTATTTGCTACACCACACTGTATTCTGCTATTCACTGTATCACTAGATTATATGCAGTACACTAGCAGGCAGGAAGATTATTAAAAACAGGTGACCTGTGGGTACAGTTTTCTGGCGACTGTCTGCACCTGCCTCTATAGGCTTACACTTCATTTACAAATTCACCTGTTTTCAAATGACACTTAGCCTTTATCATCAATTATACTAGGAGCCACTGTAGAATACACTATTACACTATGTATAGCCATGGCATTCAGGGAGACTTTCTTCTCTGACACAACGTTCAATTATTATTATTTTCTTTTTTTTTTTTTTTTTTTTTTTTCTTCTTCTCTTCCTTTTTTTTTTTTTTTTTTTTTTTTTTTTTTTTTTTTTTTTTTTTTCACACGGGAAACAGGCCTATGATTCCCCTCTGGCAGTAAACTCTGCTAGGTAATGCACACTAATTCTCCTTTTTTGACTCAGTATATAATGTTGTTCCGCCCAAGATTGGTTCCAGGCGCTAGAGGGATGTATCGATAGATTGAATTGACACAAATTAAAGTTCTAATCGACGTAAGAGCGACCGTGAAAACACCAGAAAACCCGGAGCACAACGAGGCACGCTGACGGTTGGTTAGGTCACCATGATGTGTAACTCACTAGCACAAGTACCATGATGTGTAACTCACTAGCACAGAGGTACCGATGATGTGTAACTCACTAGCACTAAGTACCAGATGTGTACTCACTAGCACAAGTACCATATGTTGTAACTCACTAGCACAAGTACCATGATGTATAACTCACTAGCACAAGTACCAGAGTTTAACGTCACTAGCTCAAAGTACCATGATGTTGTTAACTCACTAGCACAAGTACCATGATGTCTAACACACTACACAAGTACCATGATGTGTAACTCATAGCACAAGTACCATGATGTATAACTCACTAGCACAAGTACCATGATGTGTAACTCACTAGCACAAGTACCATGATGTGTAACTCACTAGCACAAGTACCATGATGTGTAACTCACTAGCACAAGTATACCATTTATGTGTAACTCACTAAGCACAAGTACCATGATGTGATGAACTCACAGCACAAGATACATAACGTCATAAGTCACTACACAGTGCATGTATGTTAACTCACTAGCAACAATACCATGACGCCATAAGTCCACTAGAGCACAAGTACCATGACGCATAAGTCACTAGCACAAGTACCATGATGTATAACTCACTAGCACAAGTACCATGACGCATAAGTCACTAGCACAAGTACCATGATGTGTTACTATAGCATAGCGCCCAGCAAGTACCATGATGTATAACTCACTAGCACAAGTTCCTATGATGTATACTCACTAGCACAATACCATGACGCCATAAGCACTAGCACATTACCATGTGTATAACTCAACTAGCACAAGTACCATGATGGTAGCAACTTCACTAACACAAGTACCATGACCATAAGTCACTAGCACAAGTACCATGATGTGTAACGCACTAGCACATAGTACCATGATGTTTATCTCACTAGCCCAAGTACCATGATGTAGTAACTCACTAGCACTAAGTACCATGATGTATAACTCAACTAGCACAAGGTACCATGATGTACAACTCACTACACAAGTACCATGATGTATATCACTAGCACATGTACAATGAATGTACAACTACTAGCACAAGTACCATGATTAATACAACTCACTAGCACAGTACCATGATGTATAACTCACTACACAAGTCCCAGTGAAGTACGAACTCACTAGCACAAGACAAGACGGGCATAGTCACTAGCACGAAGTAACCATATTATAACCACTAGCACCAAGTACCATGACTCATAAGCCACTACACAAGTACCATGAGTGTAAACTCACTAGCAAAAGTACCATGAAAATGTATAACTCACTATGCACAAGTACCATGAATTACAACTCACTAGCACAAGTACCATGATTTACAACTCACTAGCACTAGTACCATGATGTGTATAGGTGACTCACTACACAAGTACCAGGAATGTACAACTCACTAGCACAATACCAGATGTATAACCACTATCACAGTACCATGATGTACAACTCACTAGCACAAGTACCATGGATGTACATCACACTAGCACAAGTACCATGGATGTTAAAACTCACTAGCACAAGTCTACCATGATGAAAAACTCACAGCACAATACCATAGATGTACAACGCACTAGCACACGTACCATGATGGTACAACTCACAGCACAATTACCATGATGTAACAACTCACTGCACAGAAAAAAGTACCATGATAGTTTAACTCCACTAGCACTAGTAACCAGTGATGTGTAACTCACTAGCCAGAGTACCATGATGTACAACTCACTAGCACAAGTACCTATGTTGTGTAACTCACTAGCACAAGTATCATATGTGTAACTCACTAGCACAAGTACCATGCGATGTGTACTCAACTAGCACAAGTACCTATGATGTTACAACTCACAAGCACAATACCGATATGTGTAACTCACTAGCCCAAGTACCGCATGATGTGTAACTCACGAAGCAAAAGTACCATGATGTATCAACTCACTATCAACAAGTACCATGATGTTTAACTCACTAGCACAAGTACCATGGATGGATTAACTCACTAGCACAAGTACATGATGTGTAACTCACTACACAAGTACCAATGATGTATAACTCACTAGCACAAGTACCATGATGTATAACTCACTAGCACAAGTACCATGATGTATAACTCACTAGCACAAGTACCATGATGTATAACTCACTAGCACAAGTACCATGATGTATAACGTCACTATCACAAGTACCAATGATTGTGGATAACGTCACTAGCACGAAGTACCATGATGTATATACTCACTAGCACAAGTATCCCCCCCCCCGCGTGTTTCCATGATGTATAACTCACTAGCACTAGTAACCATGAAATGTGATAACTCACTAGCACAAGTACCATGATGTATAACTCACTACAACAAGTACCATTGATGTGTAAACTACTAGCACAAGTACCATGATGTGTAACAGTAACAGAATCTTTCGCCGTGCTTGAGTAATTAAGTTTTCTGAAGAAAGAATATTTTTTCAAAACCTAAAACAATGTTGTTGTACCAGACTGTGTACCAGACTGTGTACCAGACTGTGTACCAGACTGTGTACCAGACTGTGTACCAGATCACGTACCAGACTGTGGTGTTCCAGACTGTGTACCAGACTGTGGTAGTCCAGACTGTGGTACTCAGACTGTGTTACCAGAACTGTGTACGCAGACTGGTGTACCAGAGTGTGTACCAGACTGGTACCAGACTGGTGCTACCAGACTGTATGTACCAGACTGTGTAACCAGGACGGTGTACCAGCTGTGTATCAGACTGTGTACCAGACTGTGTACCAGACTGTGTACCAGACTGTGTACCAGACTGTGTACCAGACTGTGTACCAGACTGTGTACCAGACTGTGTACCATACTGAGTGGTAACCAGACTGGTACCAGGCTGTGAGTACCATGACTGTGTACCATACTGTGAGTACCAACTGTGGACCAGGTTGTGTACCAGAACTGTGTACCAGACCTGTGTACCAGACTGTGGGTACCAGCTGTTTACCAGACCCCTGTGTATGCCGAGACTGTGTACCGATATGCTGGGTACCGACTGTGTAACCAGACTGGTAGTACCAGACTGTGTACCAGACTGTGTACCAGACTGTGTGTACCGTAGACTGTGTACCAGACTGTGTACCAGACGGTGTACCAGACCTGTGTACCAACATGTAGACCAGATGTGTACCAGACTGTGTACCGAGTAATGTGTAACAGACTGTGTACCAGAACTGTGTACCAGGACAGTGTACCAACTGTGAGTACCAGGATCGTGTACCAGACTGTGTAGCAGACGGTGTACCAGACTGTGTATCAGACTTGTGTTACCAGACATGTTGTACCAGACTGTGTACCACTGTGTACGCAGGAACTGTTGTACCAGACTGTGTACCAGACGGTGTACCAAACTGTGTACCAGACCTGTGTACCAGGCTGTGTACCAGAAATTGTGTAACAGACTGTGTACCAACTGATGTACCAGACTGTGTGTAACCAGACTGTGTACCAACTGGTGTACCAGACTGGTACCCAGACTGTGTACCAGACAGTGTATTCTCAGACTGGTGTACCAGACTGTGTACCAACTGTGTACCAACTGTGTACCAGACTGTGTACCAGACCTGATGTACCTGACTGTGTACCGATACTTTGTACCAGACTGTGGCGTACCAGGCTGTGTACCAGACTGTGTACCTAAACTGTGTACCAGACTGTGAAACCGAGGACTGTGGTATCCAGACTGTGTACCAGACTGTGTACCAGACTGTGTACCAGGCTGTGTACCATACTGTGTACCAGACTGTGTACCATACTGTGTACCAGACTGTGTACCATGCTGTGTACCAGCCTGTGTAGCCAGACTGTGTACTCAGACTGTGTACCAGGCTGAGTACCAGACTGTGTACCAGACTGTGTACCAGACTGTGAACCAACGGTGAACCATACTGTGATAGCCAGACAGTGTACCATACTGTGTACCAGACTGATTACCAGGCTGTTACCAGACTGGGTACTCAGACTGATTACCAGAACTGTGTACCAAACTGTGTAGCCAACTGTACCAGACGGTTCCATACGTGTACCAGACTGGTACCGGACTGTGTACCCGGACTGTCTACCTAGACTTGTGTACCATGATTGGGGGAAGCCAGACTGTGTACCAGACTGTGTACCAGACTGTGTACCATCTGTAGTACCACACTGTTGTACCAACGGTGAACCAGACGTGTACGGAACTGTGTACCGCAACTGCGTACCAACTGTGAACCAGACTGTGTACCAACTGTGTACCAGACATTCGTGTACCAGACTGTTACCAGCCAGTGACCCAGGCTGTGTACCAGGCTGTGTAACCAGGCTGTGAACCATACTGTTACCAGACTGTGAACCAGACTGTTTACCAGACTGTAGTTCCAGACTGTGAGTACCAACAAGTGTGACCAGACTGGTACCATGCTGTGTACCAGACTGGTGTACAGACTAGTGTACCAGACTGTGGTACCAGCTGTGCTAACCAGACTGTGGTAGCCAACTGTGTTACCAGACTGTGTATTCCAGACTGAGTACCAGGCTGTAGTACCAACTGTGTACCAGACAGAGTTGTATCCAGACTGGTACCCAGGACGGGTGTACCAGAAACTGTGTACAGGACATGTGTACCAACTGTGTACCAGGACCATGTGTACAGACTGTCTACTCAGGACATGTAGGTGCCAACTGTGTATCTATGACATGTGTACCAAACTTGTGTACCAGGGCAAGGTGTACCAGACTGTTACCAGGACCTTTGTGACCAGACTGGGTACAGGACATGGTGTACCAGACTGTTGGTACCAGTACAGTTTACCAGACGTGTGGTAACAAGGACATGTGGTACTAGACTCTGTACCAGGACATGTGTACCTAGACTGTGTACCAGGAACGTTTACCAGACTGTTGTACCAGGACATGTTGTACCAACGGTGTACCAGGACATGTGTACCAGACTGTGTACCAGGACATGTGACCAGACTGTGTACAGGGAACATGTGTAAATACAGCAACACGGTGTCCACCAACTGTTACAGGGTTATCATGGTGTAACCAGACATGTGAACCATGACGATGTGTATCTAGACTTGGTGTACCAAAAACATGTGTACCAGACTGTATGTGACTAGGACATGTGTACCAGGACATTGTACGGAGACTGTGACCAGGACATTGTGTACTAGATTGTTGTACAGGACATGTCTGTACCAGACCTGTGTACCAGGCACGTGTACTAAATGTGTACCAGGACATGTGTACCAGACTGAGCAGGTATGCAGAAGTGTACCAGATTGTGTACAGGACATGTTACCAACTGTGTACCAGGACACTGTTGTTAACAGATTGTGTACCAGACTGGACCAGACTGTGTACCAGGATCGTTTGTTACCATGACTTTGTGCCAGGACAAGTGTGTTCAACTGTGTACCAGGACATGTGTACCAGACTGTGTACCAGACATGCTGTAACTCAGACTGTTACCAGGAGATGTGTACCAGACTGTGTACCAGACATGATGTGCCAGACTGTGTACTAGGACATGTGTAACCAACGTGTACCAGGACATGTGTACCAGACAGTGTTACCAAGGACATGTGTACCATAGACTGTGTACCAGGACATGTGTATAGAACATGTAGCCCAGACTGTGGTATCCAGACAAATGTACCATGGACATTGTACTAGACTGTGAACCAAAACCATGGTACCAACTGATGTACTAGACATGTGTACCAGTACATGTAGCACGAGACTGTGTACGCAGGACATGTGTACCAATTGGTACCAGGACAATGTGTACCGAACTGTGTACCAGACATGTGTAACTAGACGTAGATACAAGACTTGTAGTACGAAACTGAGTGGCACTAGGAGATGTGTTCACCAGAATTGTGTACAAGGACTTGTGTTAACCAACTGTGTACCAGGCACATCTTGTACCAGAGCTCGTGTACCAGGACATTGTGTACCAAACTGTGTACCAGGACATGTGTACCAGAACTGTGTGCCAGACAGAGTACCAGACTGGGTACCAGGACATGTGTAACCAGATTTGGACCTGGGGATCATGTGTACCAGACCTGTGTACCAGGTCATGTGTACCAGACTCTGTACCAGGACATGAGTGTACCCAGACTGTGTACCATACATCTACCCTACAAGAGGCGGGATGTGTTTCGAGAGACAGAAGATTTAATCATGCAGGAAGTTAGTAATAATCTCTTGATCCACCCCGGTACTCTTATTCCCAATTTGCTTAAAGTTAACACACAGGACTCAACCTCATTATCTTGCAATGTCATGTGTTCATGACCTCAGGATGGTGATAAACACAGCTCTTTATTGTCCATTTTTCTCCTGAGGAGCTTATTCAAAGTGTCGAATTCTAGGAGTTTGCAAATATTCAGTCATCCTGGAACAATAGCAACATGGCGTAGCTTCAAGAAAAATGTTAAACCGAGGAGGTCACTAGACATCTGTAGGTAGAAGCTATTAAACGGAGGGACAGTTAGAGGCGACACATGCAGTCAGTCAACAATGACGGCAGTAACTATAAACATTATTTTCCTCTCCAGCGGTTTCGTACAACGTTGCAAATTTTAAAACATTTTTCATAAAGGGAGCAAAATCAAACAGTCTGGCATCCTTACCACAGCCGAAAGCTGGATATTTATGGATAATTACCCCCAGTGATCATCCAAGTTTCTCTTTGAGATACTTAGTTAGAAGACACAATCAATTGTGTGTAGGTGGTGTGTGTGTTGGTGTTCTGATCCAACCTAGTAGTAGCTCACCTAGGCGTTAACCCATCCCGGATGTATTCCCATCCCTGAAATCCATGTTACGAATGGTAAAAATACAGACAAGAGAGATTTAAGACACATATTCAACAATCTGGGTATCTTATTGTGAGAAGTTTTCCGCGCCATCCAGTGGCTTTATCAATTACAAATTCTACAAGTTCCTACTGTCTTCAAGTTATGTCCTAGAATTGTATAGATAAAAGCCACTGTATGGCGAAACTCTACTATAAAGATACTCCAGGATTGTTCTTATTGTCTAAATCTGCACCCGAACCATTGTTTAGGTTGCTGTAGATGAGGTGTTCCACCAATCTTTTCTGATAATCTCTCCATGACTTTAGCATAACTATACATGGGGGTGGGTGTGACACTGGTCTGTAGTTTAGTGACTTCATGTCTGGTCTCCCTTTTTAAAAAGGGGGGGTAGACCATTTTGGGCTGTCTTTCCATGACCAGAGCAATGCTCACGTGGTTTCCGATAGATTAGTATGTTGTAATATTGTTATTAGGGTACACATAGCGCCTCTGCTCGCTCGTCTCAAGTACCCAGGAAGATGTTAATCCGGCCCCAAATGCCTTTGAGAGTATCTAGCTCCCCTCAGAAGCCTCTTACACTTCTTCCTCGTTTGTGTGTAACTGGTGTCCAGCAACTTGGGGGTTGTTGCCCCTCACCTCTCCGTCATTTCTGAGCCACCTTCTGTCTCCTCGTGAACGTTCTTTGCGTTTCTCCTTGGTGATTCCTCACAAAATTCACGGTTTTTTTCATTTCTGTTGTGCTCTCCTCTTTCCATTCTTACCTGATTACTCTGGTTCATTGGCTCTGTTTTCCTTCCCGGTGTGGATGTATAAACAGCTTTCGGGTCAGATTTGGTTTTCGCTGCTATTTCGTTGTTCCATATTTGTCGTTGGGTTCCTCCTCTTCGTATCCTGTGAAATATTCATTTCTCTTGGCTCTTCGTAAATGCCTCCTTATTCTCCTGGTGCCTTTGCCTCTATGTTCATCCATTCATTAGCACACTTGGTTTTTGCCTCAGTTTGTTTTTTTTGGCCATTTAGTCTGCACCTTGGATCACCTGGGCTCTTCCTGGCCTTTTTTCATTATTCCTGTTACCCTTTGGGTACAAACCTTCTCCTCAGCCTCCTTGCACATTCTGTTTGCTACGATATTTCCATCATATCGTCATTAACTGGCTCCCTGCCAGTTCTCTGTCCCTTTTGAACCCGTTCAGGAATTCCCTCATTCCCGTGTAGTCCCCTATCCTTGTAGTTTGGCTCATTCGACCTGGCCTTCCAGCTTGCCCCCCCAGTTTGGACATCTACTGTGTATTCGAAGCTTAATACGCACATGATAGCGTGGCCCCGAAAGGGTGTATTTCAATGATGAGCGAATGACCTCTATAGTCTGCACTATTTGCAAGGTGCGAATACTGGTCCAGTCTTGCTTGTTCATCCTCTCCTACTCGATCTCGTTGAAGTGCCCTTACGGTTGGTACATGACAGTTTTTCCAGTACCACCTCGATCATCTAGCCCCTCCATTAGTCTTGGCCCCCCATAGTGGCTCCTAGTTCTCCAATCGTTCCACCGTGTTGGTTAAAGTCACCCCATGATGCAGGAGCTTTGCCCTGCAATGCATGAGCCCTTTCTGCCACGGCAAGCCAGTGTGGTTCAACCAATCGCTCTTTGCTGCTCAACATTACTCTAGCCTTGGCCGTCCATGACTGGAAGCGTTCCTACAAGGTAATCTCCGTAGCTTTTTCCACAGTCTCCCTCTCTCCATCCATTTCAAATCCCATCGAGGTTATTGATCAGCAGTGCACTCCTCAACCCGATCTGTATCCCTCTGCCTTTCAACGGATCTGATATCCCATTGGAAAGATGGCATCTGTTATCCATACCTATAGCTTAGGTTTCTGTGAGAGATATCATGTCCGGTGAAATGCCTCTTTGACTCTTTGGCGTGCCACTCCTACTCCCACTTATTTGTTATTCCATCAGTCGTTTAGTGTACCATATACCTTCAGATTTTTCCTCTCTAACACAGTAATTTTGGTGTGGATCGTGAGGGGTGGCGGGGACCTGGCAGTGTCCTATGGCGGGATCTATAGCAAGTGTTTGGGTGGGAGCTGCTGTTGTGTGGGATTGTGTTAGGATAGCAATACTGATTGTGGGTTTCTGGGGATGGTTCTGTGTTTAATCTCTTGTTGCTCAGCCCCTGCTCGTGTTGTTCTCTTGCTTGCGATTCCTGTCCCTTCTCTCTCATCCTACTCCTTGTAGCTTGTGTCCTCTCCCTCGAGCGCTGTCGCTCTGTTTGCGATCTGTCCCTCAGTCTCAGGATCACCCTTCCCTTCTGTCATTCTGTCCAAATCATTCACTGTGGTATCTCTTGGTGGATCCGGTTTTCCACACCGGTGCGGGGGCCGGTGGTATAGTTGGGGTGTTTAAGCACTAGATAATAAAACATAGTGATGTTCTTGTTTAAATGCAGCCGTGTAATGTCTCCCATACACTGTTTATGTCTGTTATGTGTGAAGGTAAGTGAACATAACACCCAAATGTTTATTTCTGTGGTCTGATCTGGAACAACTGAAGCAAGAATCACCAGAATTCATCAATCAAATGACATACTTTTCGATATTTAACACCATGACAAGGTAGATAAACTATGTTGTGTTTAATGTAGCATGCATTCTAAGAAGATGCCAGTTATATTAACTATATACATTCCATTATCCACTCACTTCTATCAATACAAGCCTTACAAGTTGTATGATTTGTTATGATCGATCCTGACCAAACATAATCATTTTGAGATATCGGTCTATTGTTAGTGAATTCGAGATTCTTGCTTAGTTCCCCGAGAACGGCAACCACAGAAATCAACATTAATACTGGTCACATCCACTTACGTTCACACATACCGAGTACATAAAACAGCAGGGAATGACATTGACACTATCATTATTTTGAGATAACCAGTCTATTGTTAGTGAAGCTGAAGAAAACATTGCAGAGTATCTGAGGTGTTTAACCCTGGAGTTTACCTGGAGAGAGTTTTCGGGGTCCAACGCCCCCGCGGCCCGGTCTGTGACCAGGCCTCCTGGTGGATCAGCGCCTATCAACGCAGGCTGTTGCTGCTGGCTGCACGCAAATCAACGGTACGAGCCACAGCCCGGCTTGATCAGTGAACTGCCTTTAGGTGCTCCAGTCCCAGCTCGAAGACTGCAGGGGTGCTGTGGTAATCCCCCTTTTGTGTGCTGGAGCAGTTGAACAGTCGTCGTCCCGCCTGACACTTATTGTATGGTCTCTAACGAGCTAGTGACACCCCTGCTTTTGCATTGGGGATGGTGCATCGTCCCTGCCAAGTCTTTGGCTTGTCGTAGTGAGTGATTTTTCGTGTGCAAGTTTCGGTACTAGTCCCTCTAGAGATTTTGCCATGTGGTATATAATCAGTATCTCTCCCTCCTGCGTCCAGGTGAATAACAGAGGTTTAAGAAACCTCAAGCGGCTCCCGAGTAATTGAGGTGTTTTATCCCGTTATGCGCGCCGGAAAGTTTCTCTGTACATTTTCTATGTCGGCAATTTCACCTGCCTGAAAGGTGCTTTAGGAGTGCAGCAATATTCCAGCCTAGATAGAACACACGTGACCTGAAGAGTGTCATCATGGGCTTTGGACCTCACCTAGTTTTGAAGGTTCTCCATTAAGCCTTTCCTGTCATTTTCTAGCCAGATCGACATTGAACAATGTTATGGTCCTTGATGTTGAGAATCCTCCGACAAGTAATCACTCCCAGAGGTCTTTGACGTTGGTGCGTTTCGCTCTATTTTGTGGCCAGAATTTGTTAGTTGTAACGCTGATGAAAATTTAATTTCCTACATGTCTACCATATCTGAGTAATTTGAAATTTCTCATCGTTGAACTTCATATTGTTTTCGCAGCCCACTGAGAAGTATTATGGTTGATGTCCGCCTGGAGCCTTGCAGTGTCCTTGCAATGGAAGACAGCGTGTCCATGGCAGATTCGGGTGAGTCATCTGCAAAGAAGACACGGTGCTGTGGCTGAACATCCTTTGTCTCTATGTCGATATAGGAATGAGGAACAAGATGGTATCTAGTACTGTTGCCTTGTGGAACAGAGCTTTTTCACAGTAGCTTGCCTCGGACTTTACTACACATGTTTGAAGACTACTCTCTGTGTTTCTGTTAGTGCGGAAAGTTATAATCCTCGACCAAACTTTTTCCTGTTATTCTTTAGGCGCGCATTTATGTCGTGCTATTACGCCATTGTCACACTGGTGCGAAAGGCTTTGCAAAGTCTGTATATATTACATCTGCATTCTTATTGTCCTTCTAGTGCATTTATGACCTGTCGTAGTGATCCAGTAGGTTGAGACAGACAGTAGGCGACCTGTTTCTAACCTGCTTGCCCCTGGTTGTATGTATCTGATTTGTTTTCTAGAATGGGTGGTGATCTTGCTTACTTAGGACCCTTTCATAATTTTTTATGATATTGGGATGGTTAGTGCTATTGTCTGTAGTTCTTTGCTGTTTGACTTTTATAGCCCCTTTGTGGAGTGGGGCTATGCTGTGGTTTTTAGTAAATGAGGGACGACCCCCGTGTCCATGCTCCCTCTCCAAGGATGGACAAGGCCGTGATAGGGGCTTCTTGCAGTTCGTTGATGACACAGAGTTTCCAGTGTCTGGCCCTGGGTGCAAGGTGCCAATGGCATGTCATTAATCGCAGTTCGCAAGTCATTTGCGTCTGGATAACATCGGATAGCTTGTGTTAATCTATTTGATGGAGGGGGGCCTTCTCTCATATAAAATTCATATTTGATCTTCGACTTCAGTCTGGTTAGCGGCTTTGCTAAAAACTAGGTCATATTGGGACTTGAGTAGCTCACTCATTTCCTTGCTGTCATCTTTGTTGGACCACATCTTGTTTTAAGTAGGGCACAAATACTTGGACGTTGTTCTCGATTTTGATTGGCATAGGAGAAGAAAACTTTGGTTTCTTTCGATTTCATTTATGGCTTTTAGTTCTTTCCCGCGATTCCTGACTCCTTAAAGGATTCTTTTAGCTAAGATTCGATGCTTCTATTACCGTGACCAGTGTCACTCACTTCTGCGCCATTTCTGATATATGGACCATCTTTATCCGCTCTGTTCATTCTTTTCCCCAGTCGCCTGTAAAGGAGCCGCCTGTCTCTTTCTATTTACATCGACTCCTCCTTTTTCTTAAGGAATAAGCCTTGTGCATACATCGATGCCACCGCGATTTAATCTGTTTCTAAGGCATAAGAGTTTGGGTCTGTTTTGCTTAGTATATCCACGAAACCCAAACAACTTTTCCACTAAACAACAGACAACATTCCAAACTTTAAAAAAACCAAAACATTTCCATAAACCAAAAGACAACCTTCAGGGGTCCCAAAAGCCAACTTTAAAAAAAAAAAAAAAAAAAAAAAAAAAAAAAAAAAAAAAAAAAAAAAAAAAAAAAAAAAAAAAAAAAAAAAAAAAAAAAAAAAAAAAAAAAAAAAAAAAAAAAAAAAAAAAAAAAAAAAAAAAAAAAAAAAAAAAAAAAAAAAAAAAAAAAAAAAAAAAAAAAAAAAAAAAAAAAAAAAAAAAAAAAAAAAAAAAAAAAAAAAAAAAAAAAAAAAAAAAAAAAAAAAAAAAAAAAAAAAAAAAAAAAAAAAAAAAAAAAAAAAAAAAAAAAAAAAAAAAAAAAAAAAAAAAAAAAAAAAAAAAAAAAAAAAAAAAAAAAAAAAAAAAAAAAAAAAAAAAAAAAAAAAAAAAAAAAAAAAAAAAAAAAAAAAAAAAAAAAAAAAAAAAAAAAAAAAAAAAAAAAAAAAAAAAAAAAAAAAAAAAAAAAAAAAAAAAAAAAAAAAAAAAAAAAAAAAAAAAAAAAAAAAAAAAAAAAAAAAAAAAAAAAAAAAAAAAAAAAAAAAAAAAAAAAAAAAAAAAAAAAAAAAAAAAAAAAAAAAAAAAAAAAAAAAAAAAAAAAAAAAAAAAAAAAAAAAAAAAAAAATTTTTTTTTTTTTTTTTTTTTTTTTTTTTTTTTTTTTTTTTTTTTTTTTTTTTTTTTTTTTTTTTTTTTTTTTTTTTTTTTTTTTTTTTTTTTTTTTTTTTTTTTTTTTTTTTTTTTTTTTTTTTTTTTTTTTTTTTTTTTTTTTTTTTTTTTTTTTTTTTTTTTTTTTTTTTTTTTTTTTTTTTTTTTTTTTTTTTTTTTTTTTTTTTTTTTTTTTTTTTTTTTTTTTTTTTTTTTTTTTTTTTTTTTTTTTTTTTTTTTTTTTTTTTTTTTTTTTTTTTTTTTTTTTTTTTTTTTTTTTTTTTTTTTTTTTTTTTTTTTTTTTTTTTTTTTTTTTTTTTTTTTTTTTTTTTTTTTTTTTTTTTTTTTTTTTTTTTTTTTTTTTTTTTTTTTTTTTTTTTTTTTTTTTTTTTTAATTTAATTATTTTCCTTTAGTTTTGAAACCCCGTGTTCCGGTTGCACAGGCGCCTGTTTAAATGTTCCCCTGGTGGTACGTGGTTTAAAGGTTGTTGCTTATTGGTTTCTATTTTTTTGGGTGAGGATTGGGGTTTTGTGTTTTTCCCCTTTTTGGGGGGGGAAAAAGGGAGCCCCCGTGTTGCCCTTAATGGAAAGCGGGGGCCGGCTTGGGAACAGTTCAGGTTTGGCCGGGCAGGGCCCCAGTCATCCATCCAATATTGGGAATAACAGGAAGGTAATTTTTGGGGGCCCCTAAAAATTTTTGACTTACCAGCAGGGTTGCAAAACTGGCAAGGACTTAAGCCACTCTTCTGCTGTCACTTGCCAAAAGGCCAAATTTATTGTCCTTTTATTCATAGGGAAAATTTTGGGTTTCTTTGTTTAATTTTTATTCTTCCCCTTCCTACTCTTTTTTTAGAATTCTGCTCATTCCACCATTCCTTTTGGTTTATACCCTTTTCCTTTTTTTCCCCCTTTAAAAATTTCCCATTAATATCCCCTTTTTTGGATACCTGTGAAATCATAATTATCTTTCTGGCAAAATTTTTTTTTTTAGTAAGGGGAATTGGGTTTATGGATTTGTTTTGTTATTGAAGTTAATTTGATTCCCCGTGACTTCATTTCTGATTTCCCCAAATTGCCCATAGTTGGACGAGAATTTTTGAATGTGCTTTTCTTTTTGTGTGAGTTAGTGTTTCCAGCGTGTCATTTTTTTTTAAAAATTGTGCAGAGATTTAAAACTACGTGTGATGTGAGTTTTTCATCAGAGCTGCCTCCTGGTTTTATTACTGCAACAATATTAATTTGCTATTTCCTCCATTTTAGGTGCCTTAATTGAAATCCACAGGAGCAAAGATGTTGGGTGCAGGAGCTGGAAGACATTTCCCAGACAGTGGTCCCAATTTTTAAACAGCTGTCACCTGAATGCTGGGATGTTGCATCGGAGGCTTTGTAACTACCACAATGACTAGGTTTTGGTTTCTTCGACCTTTGACTCAGCTAAAACTCCACTACGTCATTGAGAGATTAAGCAGTTCGTGTTGCAAACAAGTGACTCTGCAATGTGGCAGCAACTCCACCACCAACTTTCTTACCTCAAATAATTATGATAATAAAATTAAGCTAAGCACTTATCATTAAAGTTATGATAAAATAGCAAAGTATCGTCAATAATTAGTGATAAGAAAAAAACCTCTGTCAATAATTATGATAGAATACAAAAGTATCTTCAATATTATGATAAGAATACAAATTCTTCAATAAATTATGACATAAGGAAGTACAATGTCAATGAAATTTATTGAATGAGCAGCAGAGAGAAAAACAGAGGACTGCAAAGTGTCATCCAATCTTAAGACAACAGGAAATACAAAGTATCATCAGAGTTATGATAATAACACATGTAACCATCATAATCATTAGGATATATTTTTACGTATCTTAAATCTTCATTTTTACATGACGAGGATAACGTGAAGATGTTCCTCGTGATAAGATTTATGATTCATTTCATATTATTATTGTTAAACTACATAAAATAATGCTCAAATATTTCCGATAATTTGAGGCCAGGTAATTAATTGCAAATTAGTATATAATAAAATTAATGCGTCTTGACCTGTAATTTGACAAAACAGGTTTGATAATGAGTTTGTTGTTCCTTTCCCGGGATCTTAACATATAGTCTCGCAATCCTCAGGCGATATGTAACTACCTTCACATTCCTGTCTCCTATATATAATAATCATTATACACACACACACACACACAATATATATAATATATAAATAAATAATTAAGTATATATTATAATATATATATATAGTATATATATATATATACTATATAGATATATATATAGGAAATAGGTAATGATTTAAAATACCCCAAGAAATGGTAATTGATAAAGTCTTTTTAAAGTTGCGAGGAACACTTTTTATAATCCAAAAGAAGGGCAACTCAGCCTATTCAACTAAAAATATGTTGGTTTCTCACTTACCATGAAAACTTGGTATGATATGCCTTTCTCTTCTTAAGACTTTAATATTAAAGTTGTATTCAAAAAGTCTTGAATACAGTAAATAAAAACTCTTTGATTGAATGAATTCCTCCCAAAATTGCTGATAGGATGTGTCTATAAGATTCCTTGTAAAATTTGCGCTAAAGTTTATTACGGTCAAACTGGTAAAAATCCGAACTAAAGATTAAAACAACATAAATATAGCATTAGAACTGACAAGATTTCACAATGCCTATTTATTCTGTAAGAGGATTTTTAACCTCCAATGATTTTCTCAAAAAGTTTGAGAAAGTAGTATCAACAAGTCCATGTCGCAGGAATATAATTGGAATCTTGTTTCATAAAAAGCAGTTGACAATAAATGCATATTCCTTTGGTTTATATAAATTAGATCCAATAAATTAATAGAATTTGGGTAAGAAATTAATAATACACGGACAAATAAATAAGCTTGGGGGTGAGTTTTCAAAGTGTACCGTCCCAAGTTAGGGACTCGCCGCGCGTCCACGTGATTTTAACCGTTGGGTATTCTGATAGTGAGGTTGCTGCCGACCCCATTATATAGCTTCCTTGGATGCTGAACTTTCATAGTTCCTTGATAATGTGAGTGTCCACGAAGCGCTTGGAATTTCTCTATTCATTCAGTGTGGTTGTAACTTGCATTTTTGAATTCACCTGTTTACTGTGATCTTGATTGCTATATTATCATATATAAATATATAGCTATATATATATATATATATAGTAAATATATAAAATCTAATTAGTATATATATATATATATATATAATATATAAAATAATATATATGAATATATATAGGTAGGTTAGTATTTGGTAGACAGCAACCGCCCGAGGGAGGTCTGACCGTCCTGCCAAGTAGTGCGAAACGAAAGCCTGTAATTGTTGTTACATATGGTAGGTTTGCTGTGGTCCTTTTCCTTTCAATAACATGCAAGATTACAGTACGGTTTTGTCTTGCAACCTCTACATACACTAGGTCAGCACTACAAATACGTTACAATCATATATATACACACCCCTCTGGGTTTTCTGCTATTTTCTTTCTAGTTCCTCCTGTTCTGTTCAAGTTCCTCTTATCTCCATGGGGAAGTGGAACAGAATCTTCCTCCGAAAGCCCATGTGTGTTGTATAGAGGCGACTAAAATGCCGGGAGCAAGGGTTAGTAACCCTTCCTCTCTCTGTATATTATTACTAAATGTAAAAGGAGAACTTCGTCTCTCCTTTCGGCCACGCCCGCCTCGGTGGGGATACGGCCGGGTGTTGAAATATATATAATATATATATATATATATATATAGTATATATAATATATATTATATATATAATATGGTATTAATAGTATGATATATATGAACTATATATATATATATATATATAGATATAATATCATATGATATATATATATCTATATTATAGATCATAGTATATATAATTGATTTAAAAAATTATTTAATAATGTATGGAAGGGTAAGTACCTAGATATGGCAGAGAGCATGCATAGTTCCCTTTGTATAAAGGCAAAGGGAAATAAAAGAATGTGCAAAAATTAATAGGGGGATAATCCTGTTGAGTGTACTCTGGTAAACGAATCTACGTACATTCAGAGCGCACACGATTTTCAACTTGAAAGAATTAAGAGTAAAGACGGAGAATAGGATAGCAGATGAACAAGAGGCGTTTAAGAAAGGTAGGGGTGTGGGACCAGTGTTTACAGTGAAACATATAAGTGAACAGTTATTTTAGATAAGGCATAGAGGTCGTTTGTTGGCATTTATGGATTTTGGAAGAAAAAGGAAGAGAAGGGAGTGGAGAGGAGGAAGGCTTATACAGGGTGTATAGGGGGCCAATGTAGCAGATGTGTGCAAGTGTATGTGATAGGAGTAGTTACTGAAAGCATTGAAGAGTTTTACGAGGAATAGTGAGGCTCAAGTTAGAAAAGTATGTAGGAAAGAAGGAAATTTTGTCCCAGTAAAAGTAGTCCTGTAGACAAGGATGTGGGATTGTCCACCGGGTTGTTTAATATATTTATAGATGGGTTGTAAGAGAGAGTAATGCGAGGGTCTTGGCAAGAGGCGTGAGTTAAAAGAGATAAGAATCACAACACAAAGTGGGAGTTGTCACAGCTGCTGTCTATTTGCTTGATTGACCACTGTGCTCTTGGGAGGATTCCTGAAGAGAAGTTGCAGAGATTTGTGGATGAATTTGGAGGGTGTGCAAAAGAATAAAATTAAAGGTTAATACAAGTAAAGAGTAAGGTTATAGAGATAACAATAAAGATTTAGGTGATGAAAGATTGAATATCAGAATTGAGGAGGGAGAAGTATGGAGTAGGTGAATGATTACAGGATAATTGGAGTGGACGTGTCCAGCGATGGTCTATAGAAAGAATAGGGTGAATCATAGCTATTTAATGAGGGAAAAAGGGAGTGAGTGGTGCACTTAGGAGTCTGTGAAGACAAAGAAATTTGTCCCTTGGAGGCAAAGAGGAAATGTATGAAGTAAAGTTTTACCACGCTCTTAAATGGTGTGGAAAAGGTGCGGTGGGTGATGAATGGTTTGCAGCGAGGAGAAGGCTGGAGGCAGAGGAAGGATGTCATGACTTAGGCAATGTGATGGTGTCAATATAATGCCAGAGAATTCGTAGATTTGGAAGTTCGGAGGAGGTGCGGGATACCAAACTGTTGTCCAGAGGGCTGAGGAAGGGTTGTCTTGAGGTGGTTCGGACATTAGAGAGAATGGAGCGAAACAGAATGAACTTCAAGAGGTGTATCAGTCTGTGTAGGTGGGAAGAAGGCGGGGTTGGGGTCGGTCCTAGAAGGGTTGAGGGAGGTTGGTAAAGGAGGTTTTGTGTGCCGAGGGGCTTGGACTTCCCATGCATGCGTGAGCGTTTGTTTATAGGAGATGAATTGGAGACAAATGGTTTTTTTAGAAACTTGACTTGCTGGTTGGAGTGGGGGGGAGGGAGCTAAAGTACCATTTATGAAGGGATTCAGGGAACCGCAGCGCCGGACTGAGTTCCTGAGAGATGGGAAAGTACAGTGCCTGCACTCTGAAAGGAGGGGTGTTAATGTTTGCAGTTTAAAAACTGTAGGGTAAAGCACCCCTTCTGGCAAACAGTGATGGAGTGAATGATGGTGAAAGTTTTTCTTTTCGACACCCTGCCTTGTGTGTGAATGCGCCCGGTTAGTTATAATAAAAAAAAAAAAAATATATGAGTCCGCCCCCCGAAAATGGCAGACCTTGCGATCTGGTCTTAAATAGCAACGTTCATCTTGCCTATAGACAAGCGAAAATTTTGTGATGCCCAAATAGTTCGCCAAAATCATTCGAACCTAACGATAAAAATATATTTCACTGTGTTTGTTTAGTATGTAAATTACTGTAAAACAATCAAAAATAAATTAAGTTGGTTAGCTAAAATAAATTTAGCGCCTACATTGTTATTACTAAGGTTAGGTTAAGTTTTCTACGATTCGTTTTTTGGAGGTCTAATTAAATTTTTTACACTAAACATAATGAAAAAATATATCTTTAAACGTATAAGAGAAATTTCAGAAAGGACTTAATTTTAAATGAGTCTTGCTAAGTTGACCATATTTTTACAATTCCGGCAACCGACAATATTCACTCCACTCCAGCACCCTTCTGGCTAACAGTGATGGAGTGAAACGATGAGAGCGCTACAAGGTTTTTCTATTTACGGGCCACCCGGCTTTGGTGGGAATCGTCAGTGGTGATGAATAAAAAATAAAAAATAGAGTATAGTACTATATTATATATAAATATATAATATATAGGTATATATATATATATATATATAATATATATATATATATATATATAGTATTGCAATAAGAATCACAGAAACAGTGATTTCAAAAGTATGCAAAAACAACCACTCTGAAAGAATAGAGAAATTCCAAGCGCTTTCGTGACTCCACATTATTCAAGGAAGCTATGAAAGTAAAGCATCCAAGGGAAGCTATATAAGGGGTCCCGGCCGACACCTCACTATCAGATTCCACAACGGTTAAACACGTGACCCGCTGCGAGCCAACTTGGATAGGTGCCTTTGCACACTCACCCCCAAGCTATTCGTACCCAAGAATGATTTCAAAATTATTTGTCCAGTGTATTCTATTAAATCTTTCCCAAATTCTATAAATTATAATGCGATGTAATTTAGTGTTAAACCTAAGGAAATATTTTCATATTATTGTCCAAAACTGTGCTTTTTATGAAACAAGATTCAATATTATATCTGTCGAACCATAGGCCTTGCTTTGATACACTTTCTCAACTTTTTTGAAAATCCAATTGGATGGTTAAAATCTCCTTACATGAAGAAAATAGAGCATGGAATCTTAGTCCAGTTTCAAATCTATATTAATGTTTGTTTTAAATCTTTGTTCAGATTTTTTACCAGTTGATACAAGTAAAAAAACTTTTGATAAGTATTCCCCCCAAAATGCTGATGGATGTGTCTATAAGATTCCTTGTAAAATTGCGATAAAGATTATTACGGTCAAACTGGTAAAAATCTCGAACTAAGCTAAAGCACACAACATAAATAATAGCATTAGACTGACAAGGATTCTAATGCTTCTATATTGATTCATGTAAGAAGATTATTAACATCCAATATGATTTTCAAAAAGTTGGAAAAGTATAGTATTCAAGCAGTCATGGTCCGACAGGAAAAATTGAATCTTGTTTCATAAAAAAGCATTTTGACATAATATGAATATTTCCTTTGGTTTAATATAAATATTCCGTTTTATGAATTAATAAAGTTTGGGAAGAATTTAATAATACACTGGACAAATAATTTTAAATTTTCTTGGGTAGAATAGCTTGGGGGTGGAGTTGACTGCAAAGGACCTATCCAAGTTGGCTCGCCGCGGGTCACGTGTTTACCGTTGTGAGGGATCTGATATGTGAGGTGGCTGGCCGACCCCCCGTTATATAGCTTCCTGGATGCTTGCACTTTCATACTTCCTGGATAATTGAGATCACGATTGCAGCTTGGGGGGGGGTATTTCTCAATCTTTCAGGTGTGGTTTTTGCAGTATATAATTGTATATATATATTATATATAAACTATATATATTTTTAATCTATATATATATATATAGATATATATATATATATAAATATATACATAAATGCGATTTTGGCTTAAATAGCAGTGCTTCTTGCCGAATAAGCAAGCAAAAACATGTGTATGCAAATAATTCGCAAAAAATTCATCTGAACTTAACGAAAAAAAAATTTTTCATTGTGACTGATTTATCATTAAAGTAATTCTAACTTATCTAAAATAAATTTAGTTGGATTAGGCTAGTTATAAGTGGTACTTGTTATAATAAGGTTTCTAAGATTTCTTTTTTGGAAAAAAAATATTAATTTTTTACGTTAACACAAATGAAGAAATATATTATATATTTAAAAAGTATAAGAGAACATTTTCAGAAAGGACTGATTTTAAATGAGTTTCTTGACTAGACGAATGGTTCAGTGAACCGACACGTTAGTAAATTAGTACACATTCAGACTTTGGGTATCGTTATTGGATTGAGAAATGTTACGCCACACAGTGGCTTCATTCAGGTCCATACAAAGGAAAATCGTGAGAACGAGAAAGATTACTGTAGGTTCCTATCAAGATTGAGGACAGACTACATCAACTCAAGGTTGAGGGACTGATACCTCATTCTTCTCTTGTTTCTTCACGATTCTGCCTATTGTATGGACTGGATGAGAACCCACTGTGTGGCGAAAAATTTCCTCAATAAAAATACCCAAGAGGGAATGTGTCCAATTTATCAACGAGTTCTTGCTAATTAACCAGCTTTACCTATTCCACCACATATATACTTACTAACTGATCTCGTTCCAAAATTCCCAAATTTGGAAAATTTTAGGAAATTTTTAAATTCAGGGGTTGAGATTAATGGTTACTTTTATAAATACACTCAAGAAGTTGATCAAATTTAAATTTTTCTTTCCTAAAGCATCAGGTATAATTTTTTGAAGTTGTTCACAAGTAAACTTAGAAAACAACCTATTTAGATGAATAAAAACATCACATTATTTCACTCTCGCTGTTTAAATTTTGTGGAACTTTTTTTAAAAACCTAAACTCGGACACCGGAGTTTTGGTGGTTATCTGAGATATTTTACGATGTTGGGGGAAAAGTTCAGGTGTCATTTTTCAAAGAATTTTTTCCCCGTTACCGTTAACAAAACCTTGAAAATTTTTACGGGCGATTTAAAGAGGGATTTTCGAATTTTAAGCAAAATAATAAAAAGTTGAAGAAAAAAAAAAAAAAAAAAAGATTCAAACGGCGTAAAACACAAGTAAAAAAAAAAAAAAATTTAGAAAAAAATAATAAAAATATAAAAAGTGTGAGGTGGAGGGGAAGCTGACATCGAAGATTGATCTCAGGGTGTCGCGGGACCGTCTTGTCTCCACTTTTTTCCACTACGTTTTTTGGGAAAAACGTTTCTTCATAGATTTCTAAACGTTTTTGGGTGAGGAATACAGTTTTTATAGACAAGATCTGAGATGACAAGTGACCCCGTTTATTTTAAAAAAACGTTTAGGCCAACATAAAACTTGTTAATTAGGGAGAAGAATCAACCTGTTATACTCTTCTTATGTTCACTAATTGTCTGCTTTCCCGCACCACCCACACACACAACACACACACACACACACACACACACACACACACACACACACACACACAACACACCACACAACAAAACACACCACACCACACACACACACACACAACACCACCACACCACCCACACACACACACAACACCAACACACACCACACACACAAACCCCACACACAACACACAACCACACACACAAACCAACACCCCACACCACACACACACACACACACAACACACCACACACACACACACAAACACACCAAAACACCCCACACACACACACACACACACACCACAACACACACACAACACACACACACACACACACACACACACCACACCACATCACACACACACACACACACCACACACACACACAACACACACACACACACCCCCCACACACACACACACCCAAAACACACACACACACAACAAAAACACCCACAACACACACACCACACACAACACACACACCACACACACAACAACACACAACACACACACCAACACACAAAAACACACACCCACAACACACACACACACACACACACACACACACCCCACACACACACACACACCAAAAAAACCCAAACCCCCCACCCCACAAACACACACACCAACACACCCCACAACACACACACACAACACACACACACACAACACACACACACACACACACACACACACACACACACCACACAACACACACAACACACACACACACACACACACACACACACACACACGCACACACACACACACACACACACACACACACACCACACACACACACACACACACACACACACACGCACACACATACACACACCACAACACACACCACACACACACACACACACACACACACACACACACACCACACACACACACACACACACACACACATACACACACACACAACCACACACAACCAAAAACACACCACACACACAACACCCCACACAAACACCCACAAACACACCCCACACACACACACACACAAACACACACACATAACACACACACCACAAACACACAACACACCAAACAACACACAACACCACACACACACAACACACACAACACACACAACAAACACACACAACAACACAAAACAAACCGCACACACACACACACAACAAACACACAACACACAACCCACACACACACACACACCCACACACACCTACACACCACACACACAACAACACACACACACAACACAAACACACACACAACACCACACACACAACACACACACAAACCCACCCACAACACACACACCACACACACCACACACACCACACACACAACACACACACCCCCACACCACCACCACACCAACACACACACAAAAACCACACACACACAAAACACACACCACAACCCACACACACACACACAACACACCACACAACACAACAACCACAACAAACACACACACACACACACACCCACCCCACACACAACACCCCAACACACAACAACACAACACACACACACCACCACACACACAACACAACACCCCACCCCACACACAACACACACACACCACCACACACACACACAGCACAACAACACACACACACACCCACACACACAAAAACCCCCAAACACAACACAA